>OY998151.1:3583715-4183715 GCA_963921925.1 Sphagnum tenellum | reverse complement strand
ACAAAACCCACAAGGCAAATGAAAAGCTTTGCTTTTATTGTAAAAAACCCGGACACTTTGTGAGGAATTGTTTGAAGAAGAAGAATGATGAGAAAGAAAAAGCAAACCAAGCTTGTGATGATGAAGAACAAATGTTTGTTACCGCCTTGAGTGCTAATGATCATGCGAGAAACGATTGGATCATCGATTCCGGCGCAACGCAACACATGACGTTCGAACGAGAATGGTTCACCACTTACGAATCCATCGTTGCACGAAAGGTGTACATGGGAGATGACACCATTTTGGAGGCCGTTGGCAAAGGGAGCATCAAGGCCACAATGCAAGTTGGAGGTAAAATGTTGCTTACAACCATCACACAAGTTCTTCATGTTCCGAAAATGAGGAATAGTCTCATTTCCGTTAGCAAACTCATTTCAGAAGGCTTGAAGGTGGAGTTTGACAAGGACGGTTGTAAGGTCAACAATGTCCATGGAACCGTTGTGGCGCAAGCACGAAGGGAGAAGAACTTGTATCTTCTCAACGTCAATGTTCGAAAGGAGAGTGCGAATGTGGCAAAGTCTTCGAATGAAGGAGCTACGCTTTGGCACCAAAGACTCGGCCACCTCAACATGGCGAGTCTTAAGAAGTTGGAGAATATGGTCAATGGCATGAATTTGAATGAAGTGCCATTGCACCATGTGTGTGAAGCTTGCATTGAAGGCAAACATCAAAGGACATCTTTTCCTAAAGGTGAAGCAAGTAGGGCTTCCAAGCTTTTGGAACTAGTGCATAGCGATGTGTGCGGACCGATGAAGACCACATCTCGTGGTGGAGCACGATACTTTGTCACCTTCATCGACGATTTTTCGAGAAAAACTCATGTTTACCTTTTGAAAGCGAAAGGAGAAGTGTTCGACAAATTCAAGGCATACAAGGCCTTAGTGGAAAATCAAACCGGCATGAAGATCAAAACCTTGCGATCCGACAACGGAGGAGAATTTGTGTCCAAAAAGTTTGATGACTTTTTGCATGAATGTGGAATCGAACGTCAAACAAGTGCACCTTACACACCACAACAAAATGGAGTTGCCGAACGAGCCAATAGGACCATCATGGAATGCGCTAGAAGCATGATTCATGCACAAGGACTTGACTTGGAGTTTTGGGCGGAGGCGGTGAACACGGCGGTTTACATCAAAAATCGATGCCCCACTAAAGCCCTTCATTCAAAGACCCCGCAAGAAGCGTGGACCGGTACAAAGCCCGATGTATCTCACTTGAGAGTTTTTGGTTGCAAAGCATTTGCACACATTCCAGATGAAAAGAGAAGCAAACTAGAGTCCAAATCCATACCTTGTGTGTTTCTAGGGTATTGTGAAGGGACGAAAGCATATCGCTTAATGTGTTTAGAAACCAAAAGAATTATTAAGAGTCGAGATGTTGTGTTCCTTGAAGGGATGGAAGAAGTAGAAGGTGTTCGTGATAAGAGACCCCTTGCAAACCAAATAGAACACCTTGTTGTGGATGAAGTCGATGAACTTTGTGAAGGATGTTAATCCTATATCTTTGAAGGCAAGACCCTCGGAAGACGTGGAAGGTGATGAATCTACAACAAATTCTTCTTCGGAAGAAGAATTTGCTTCATCACAAGATGAGGGTTTGAATGAACCACAACAACATGGACCAAGAGAAAGGCCCCAAAGACAACGTAAGGAGTGGCCTCGTGATTGGTGGGTGGCCACCAAAGAGGTGGAACGAGCCACCATAGCATTTTCGGAAGAACCCCAAACCGTGGAAGAGGCGTTGAATGGCGAAGATGCAAAGAAGTGGGAGATTGCCATGCAAGAAGAATACGACTCTCTTCTTGTCAACAACACTTGGTCCTTGGTGCCACTCCCCAAGGGTAGAAAACCCATTTCTTGCAAATGGGTGTTCAAAATCAAACATGGGGTCCATGGTGAAGTCGAACGGTACAAGGCAAGACTTGTGGCAAGAGGTTTCACCCAAACATTTGGAGTTGATTACAATGAAACTTTTGCACCCGTTGCAAAGTTTGTGTCAATTCGTTGTATCCTTGCACTTGCGGCCATGGAAGACATGGAGATTCATCAAATGGACGTCAAAACCGCATTTCTCAATGGTGACCTTGAAGAGGAGATCTACATGGAGCAACCCGAAGGATTCACACATGAAGGGGAACATCTTGTGTGTAAGCTTCACAAATCATTGTATGGCTTGAAACAATCTCCAAGGGCTTGGAACCAAAAGCTAGACGCTTTTTTAAAAAGCATAGAATTTACGAGAAGTGATGCGGACTTTAGTGTGTATGTTGCGCAAGTGGAGGATGTGAAATTTTTCATCGTCGTCTACGTGGATGATCTCATCTTGGTGTGCAATAATAAGGACAAGCTTTTGCAAGTGAAGGAAGAACTTTCGAGAAAGTTCGAAATGAAAGATCTTGGCGATTTGCATTTTTTCCTTGGCATGGAAGTGGAAAGGGATCGTGCACAACGTCTTCTTTACATCAACCAAATTGGGTACCTCAAGGAGATTCTCAAACGCTTTCGCATGGAGGATTGCAAACCCATTGGAGTGCCACTTGATCCCAAGACGAAGTTGAAGAAGAATGTGAACAAGGATGATGAAATGGTGAAGGTTCCTTATCAACAAGCCGTGGGATCCTTGATGTATGCCATGTTGTGTACTCGACCCGATTTGGCATACCCAATAAGCGTGGTTAGTCAACACATGGCCAATCCAAGCCTAGAACATTGGATTGCGGTGAAACGCATTTTTCGATACTTGCAAGGCACATTACAATTCAAATTACGCTTCGGAGGATTATCACCCCAAGATGTGGTCGGATATTGTGATGCGGATTGGGCCGGTGACCTTGAGGATAGGAGATCCACCACAGGGTTTGTATTCATGATGGGAGATGGAGCCACTTCGTGGAGTAGCAAACGACAACCCACAATCGCTTTGTCAACCACGGAGGCGAAATACATGGCAAGTACACAAGCTACCAAGGAAGCGATATGGATGACAAAGCTCATGAAGGAATTAGGGTACATGAAAGAGAAGAAGGCGATGGTGATTCGATGCGACAACCAAGGTGCGATATCATTGACGAAGAATCCCACGCAACATGCTCGAACAAAGCACATTGATGTTCAACATCATTTTGTTCAAGAACGAATTGAAAATGGCAAAGTTACGTTCGAATATTGTTCAACGGAAGAGATGGTGGCGGATGTGCTTACCAAGGCATTACCAAAAGAACGACATTACAAATTGATAACCATGTTCGGATTAGAAACTTCATAGAGTGGGAGTGTTAGAAATACTATTCGTTTCTAAGTCCCAACGTTGATGAATGTGTTAAACATTCATCAAAAGGATGAATAGTATTCACATCCTTGTAGTAGTTAGGTTAAGGTTTAGAAGTGGAGACTACTTAGGGTTTGGCGGCGGCTAGGGTTAGGGTTTGGTGGAGGCTAGGGTTAGGTGGCGGCTAGGGTTAGGGTTTGGTGGCGGCTAGGGTTAGGGTTAGGCGGCGGCTAGGTTAGGGTTAAGTGACGGCTACTTTAGGGTTAATAGATAGTATATAATGGAGTGTTTTTGAGTTGTGTTTCATTCTCTCCTTTCATGGTTTTTGAGTGCACATAGAATCTTCAAGCTTTGATTAGTTGTTGCAAGCCATAGTTTTATGATTGTAGCATTTGAAGCATACAACCTTTGTAATCTTCTTTAGTTAATACAATTGTTAAAGCTTTCATTTCTTGCTTGTTTTCAAGTTGTTTCCAATAGCAACATGCTCGAACAAAGCACATTGATGTTCAACATCATTTTGTTCGAGAACGAGTTGAAAATGGCGAAGTTACGTTCGAATATTGTTCAACGGAAGAGATGGTGGCGGATGTGCTTACCAAGGCATTACCAAAAGAACGACATTACAAATTGATAACCATGTTCGGATTAGAAACTTCATAGAGTGGGAGTGTTAGAAATACTATTCGTTTCTAAGTCCCAACGTTGATGAATGTGTTAAACATTCATCAAAAGGATGAATAGTATTCACATCTTTGTAATAGTTAGGTTAAGGTTTAGAAGTGGAGACTACTTAGGGTTTGGCGGCGGCTAGGGTTAGGGTTTGGTGGCGGCTAGGGTTAGGTGGCGGCTAGGGTTAGGGTTTGGTGGCAGCTAGGGTTAGGGTTAGGCGGCGGCGAGGTTAGGGTTAAGTGGCGGCTACTTTAGGGTTAATAGATAGTATATAATGGAGTGTTTTTGAGTTGTCTTTCATTCTCTCCTTTCATGGTTTTTGAGTGCACATAGAACCTTCAAGCTTTGATTAGTTGTTGCAAGCCATAGTTTTATGATTGTAGCATTTGAAGCATACAACCTTTGTAATCTTCTTTAGTTAATACAATTGTTAAAGCTTTCATTTCTTGCTTGTTTTCAAGTTGTTTCCAATAGATATGGTCTAGAAGGTCTTCTCCCTCTTGCATCTTGCAAGTGAAGAACTTATGGCGAATGAAGAGGATGTTGGACAAGCTCCATGTCTCGTGGATGTTGCAAAGTGTGTTCCATGCCTCCACTGGTCCTTTGCACCTCTTGATGTGGTGAAGTTGACTATCCACCAAGTTGATGGCAATGGTGGACATGGCCTTCTTTGCACGTCGTTGGTACTCCTTGATGACTTTGGGGTCTGAATTAGATGGTGGAGCCTCCTCAGACCCGTCCACAATCTCCCAAAGGTCCATGGAGGCCAACACCATCTCCATCTTGAACTTCCAGAGGTTGAAGTTCTCCCCATTGAACTTGTCAATGACTCTAGCGCTCTCTCCCTCAAAGGATGCCATTTTGCACTCAAATTCGACCTCTCTACCCACTTATGTGCTCAACCAGATGCTAATTAGTGCCTAATGAACATTCTTACATGCAATTTGGCTCAATGCACTCTCATAAAAAAAAACACTCCAGTCCCTAGATGGCTCAATTGTGCACCAATGCACCTCCAATCATAAATTCAGCCCTTAGTGGCTCCCATTTGCATGAATGCCTCCTTACACACTCAGAATGCACTCAACCAACTCAAATGAAGTGCTCTCCTTACACACTCAAAATGCACTCAGCCAACTCAAATGAAGTGCTCTCCTTACACACTCACAATGCACTCAACCAACTCAAATCAAGACTTACAATGCTGGAATGTGGACACATGCACATCCAATGCTTCGAAATACCTCCAAAAAGCACCAATCCAGCCTTTGTGCACCTCCAAACTCAAGATGGCCTCCAAAGTTCTTTAAAACTCCTCCAAGGCTCCAAAAGCGCCTCCAAGAACCCTCTAGAACTGAAACTTGCACCTCCAACAAACACAAAACCTCAAGATCTCTCTTAATGCACTCAAGCAATCAAACCTCTAATCATGCAACTCACATGTGTGGGCCCATAACCTGTTGAAAACAATAGGATCAGAGGAGAGGTTGCTCATTCAAAAAACCCAGAGATCACACAAGTATGTGAACAATGCTTGGAGAGAGTACTCCAACTCTTCTCCAACCTCGCTCTTTATTCCCTTCCCTGTACCACCACATTGACAAACCATATGAGATAACTATTTTTCTCCCTCCTTATTCTAACATGTTGGTGGTACTAACATATCTCAAATCTACCAATGTCTTTGATTACTTGTAACACTTATCTACCACATAGTTTCTAATATCTATCACACTATGTTTCTAATATCTATGTTTCATCTACATCATAATCTTCAACAATTGTTGCACTCCCATCAACAAACTTCCAAAGCCCGTGCTTAGAAAGCATCATGCGCATCTTGAACTTCCAAAGGTGAAAGTTGCCACTATCAAACTTTTCCATGGCTTTCAACGACTCCATTTGAAAGGAAGACATTGTGCTACAACAAACACTCTCAAACTTGAAAGTTGAAGTTTTCAACAACTAAAAGAACTATCTTCCAAACACTTTCACTTGAAAACGTTGGTACTTTTAGAAAACAAGTTTTTCACACTTGAAAAACTTACAACACCTTGAAGAAATCACTTCCACACCTCCCACTCACTCGGAAAGACTATTACTCTCTTTGCAACCTTGCAAACTAAAAGCCTTCCCTCAAAAGGATTTTCCTTTTTATGTTGTACAAGCAAACACTTTCAAAAAACTCGAAAAATAAGTTTTCCTAAAACCTTTACAAGAAACTTGAAAAACTTCTCTTACACCTCAAACTTCAATGTTGGAAACCTCCAAAATTTGAAGAACTCTCTTTCACACTTTTGAACTTGAAACTTGAAACTTAAAGACTTGAAGAACACTCTTCCACACTTAAGAACTTACAACACTTTGAAGAAGTCTCTTCCACACCTCCCACTCACTTGGAAAAGTTGCAAGCTCCTTGTATGCCACCACTTGGAAATGAACTCCCACTCACTTTGCAAACTAAGAACCTTGTCTCAAAAGGATTCTCTCCTTTTTTTTATACAATACAAGCTCAAACCTTTCACTACTTCTTGTTCTAACACAATGTCCTTTCTCTTGCTTGGTGTGAGCCCATAACCTATTGGAAAGAACTTGAAAACAAGCAAGAAATGAAAGCTTCAAGGTTCATGAAATGGAATAATTGTATTTAATAAAAAGAAGATTCCAAAGGTTGTATGTGTGCCATGTCCTTACGCACCTTCACATTAAGAAGGTACAAGTTCTTGTCCCTTCGTGCTTTTGCCACAACAACTCCTCGAGCATCATTGACCTTACAACCATCCTTGTCAAACTCCACTTTGAAACCTTCCGAAATGAGTTTGCTCATCGAAATGAGATTATTCTTCATTTTTGGAACATGAAGAACTTGGGTGATGGTTGTGTGTGTCAATTGGCCTCCAACTTGCAATGTGGCTTTGATGCTCCCCTTGCCAATGGCCTCCAAAACGGTGTCATCCCCCATGAACACCCTCCCTGGGGAAATGCGCTCGTACGTGGTAAACCATTCTTGTTCGAATGTCATGTGTTGCGTTGCACCCGAATCGACAATCTAATCATATGTGGTATGATCATTGGCACTCAATGCCGCAACAAACATTTGTTCGTGATCTTCACAAGCTTGATTAACTTTTTTTTTTTCATCATTTTTCTTCTTCAAACAATTTCTCACAAAATGTCCGGGTTTCTTACAATAAAAGCAAAGCTTCTCATTTGGCTTGTGAGTTTTGTTCACTAATGCGGTAATTTTGGAACTCTCACATTCTATTCTTTTGGACACTTCGTGAAGCAACCTTGTTACAATGAATTAAAGGTCTGCATCTTTCGTGGACATGGACTCCAAGCTTGTGACTAACTTATCAAAGGATGGAGGAAGGCTCATGAGGACTACCATGTAAACATCTTCATCCGTAATGTTCACCTCGATGGAACGTAGTTGGTCTACAAGGGCTTTCACTGTGTTGATGTGCACAAGCATGTCGTCTCCTTCTTGCATTTTGATGGTGAAGAATCTCCTTCGAAGGAACAACTTGTTGCCAATGGTCTTAGCTTCGTGCACACCACAAAGAGCCTCCCACGCACTTCTCACATTGTCACAATATTGAATGTGTGCAATTTGGGCATCCGTGACATGTTCACAAAGGAATGCAAAAGCCTTGGTCTCTTTTTCGTTGTAATCGGCCCTTGCAACTTCTTCACTTGGCAAAGTGGCACTCCCATCAACAAATTTCCAAAGCCCATGTTTGGAAAGCATCATGCGCATTTTGAACTTCCATAGGTGAAAGTTGGCACCATCAAACTTTTCCATGACTTTCAAGGACTCCATTTGAAAAGAAGACATTTTCAACACAAGAGTGTAACAAATACTCTCAAACTTGAAAGTTGAAGTTTTCAATGACTAGAATATCTCTCTTCTAAAAACTTTCACTTGGAAAACTTTGATACTTTCAAAAAGCAAGTTTTTCACACTTGAAAAACTTACAACACCTTGAAGAAATCTCTTCCACACCTCCCACTCACTTGTAAGGACTATTCTCTTTGCAACCTTGCAAACTAAAAGCCTTCCCTCAAAAGGATTCTCCCTTTCTATGTTGTACAAGTAAACACTTTCAAAAAACTTAAAAGAACAAGTTTCTTAAAAACCTTTACATGATTCTTGAAAAACTTCTCTTACACCTCAAACTTCAATGTTGGAAACCTCAAAAACTTGAAGAACTCTCTTTCACATGATTGCATTTGAAACTTGAAACTTAAAGACTTGAAGAACACTCTTCCACACTTAAGGTGCAATATCATTGACCAAGAATCCCACTCACCATGCACGAACAAAACACATTGATGTACAACATCATTTTGTTCGAGAACGAGTTGAAAATGGAAAAGTTCAATTTGAATATTGTCCAACAAAACACATGGTGGCAGATGTCCTTATTAAAGCATTATCCAAAGTATTGGAAACAACTTGAAAACAAGCAAGCAATGAAAGCTTCAAGGTTCATGAAATGGAACAATTGTATTTAATAAAAAGAAGATTCCAAAGGTTGTATGCTTCAAATGCTACTATCATAAAACTATGGATTGCAACAACTAACAAAGCTTGAAGGTTCTATGTGCACTCAAAAACCATGAAAGGAGAGAATGAAAGACAACTCAAAGCCACTCCATTATATACTATCTATTAACCCTAAAGTAGCCGCCACTTAACCCTAACCTAGCCGCCGCCTAACCCTAACCCTAGCCACCACCAAACCCTAACCCTAGCCACCGCCAAACCCTAAGTAGTCTCCACTTCTAAACCTTAACCTAACTACTACAAGGATGTGAATACTATTCATCCTTTTGATGAATGTTTAACACATTCATCAACGTTGGGACTTAAAAACGAATAGTATTTCTAACAAACGACATCATAAGTTGATAAACATGTTCGGATTAGAAACTTCATAAAGTGGGAGTGTTAGAAATACTATTCGTTTGTAACTCCCAATGTTGATGAATATTGGAAACAACTTGATAACAAGCAAGAAATGAAAGCTTTAACAATTGTATTAACCGAAACAAGATTACAAAGGTTGTATGCTTCAAATGCTACAATCATAAAACTATGGCTTGCAACAACTAATCAAAGCTTGGAGGTTCTATGTGCACTCAAAAACCATGAAAGGAAAGAATGAAAGACAACTCAAATCCACTCCACTATATACTATCTCCTAACCTTAAAGTAGCCGCCACTTAACCCTAACCTAGCCGCCACCAAACCGTAACCCTAGCCGCCGCCTAACCCTAGCCGCCACCAAACCCTAACCCTAGCCGCCGCCTAACCCTAGCTGCCACCAAACTCTAACCCTAGCCGCCACCAAACCCTAAGTAGTGTCCTAACCTAACTATTACAAGGATGTGTATACTATTCATCCTTTTGATGAATGTTTAACACATTCATCAACATTGGGAATTAGAAACGAATAGAATTTCTAACACTCCCACTCTATGAAGTTTCTAATCCGAACATGTTTATCAACTTATGATGTCGTTATTTTGATAATGCCTTGGTAAGCACATCCGCCACCATGTGTTCCGTTGGACAATATTCAAATTGAACTTCTCCATTTTCAACTCGTTCTCGAACAAAATGATGTTGTACATCAATGTGTTTTGTTCGTGCATGAACGGGATTCTTGGTCAATGATATCGCACCTTGATTGTCGCATCGAATCACCATCATTTTCTTCTCCTCCATGTATCCTAAATCCATCATGAATTTTGTTATCCATATGGCTTCTTTTGTGGCTTGCGTGTTGGCCATGTATTCCGCCTCCGTGGTGGACAATGCTATTGTGGGTTGTCGTTTGCTACTCCAAGAAATGGCTCCATTTCCGATCATGAAAACAAACCCTGTGGTGGACCTCCTATCTTCAAGATCACCACCCCAATCCGCATCACAATATCCAAGAACTTCCTTGGATGGTGTTCCACCAAATTGTAATTTCATTTGCAATGTACCTTGCAAATATCGAAAGATTCGTTTCACGGCCATCCAATGCTCCATGTTGGGGTTCGCCATGTGTTGACTCAACACGCTTATTGGGTATGCCAAGTCGGGTCGTGTGCACAACATGGCATACATCAAAGACCCAACCGCTTGTTGATATGGAAATCCCTTTGATTCATCAATTCCATTCGCATTCCTTTGTAACTTCACCTTGGGATCCAATGGAACACCAATGGGCTTACAATCCTCCATTCGAAATCGCTTCAATATTTCCTTGAGGTATTTGATTTGGTTGATGCGGAGGAGTCTTTCTTCACGATTCCTTTCCACCTCCATCCCCAAAAAAAAATGCAACTCCCCAAGGTCCTTCATGTCAAACTTTTGACTCAATTCCTCTTTGATTCGCAAAAGTTTGTTTTGATCGTTGCACACCAAAATGAGGTCATCCACATAGACCACAATGAAAAACTTCACATCTCCCACTTGTGCAACGTACACACTAGGATCCGCCTCACTCTTTATAAATTCAATGCTTTTGAGAAACACATCTAACTTTTGATTCCATGCCCTTGGAGATTGTTTCAAACCATATAAGGACTTGTGAAGCTTACACATGAGATGTTCACCTCCTTGCTGCACAAACCCTTGAGGTTGTTCCATGTAAATCTCCTCTTCAAGCTCGCCATTGAGAAATGCGGTTTTCACGTCCATTTGATGGATTTCCATGTCTTCCAAGGCCGCCAATGCAAGAATACAACGAATAGATGCAAATTTTGCGACGGGCGCAACAGTTTCGTTGTAATCCACTCCGTAGGTTTGGGTAAAACCTCTTGCCACTAATCTAGCCTTGTAGCGTTCCACTTCCCCATTTGCGCCTTCTTTGATTTTGAACACCCATTTGCAAGAAACGGGTTTCCTTCCCATGGGAAGTGGTACCAAAGTCCATGTGTTGTTTGTCATGAGAGAATCATATTCTTCTCGCATCGCACACTCCCACTCCTTGGAATTTTCACATGACAATGCTTCTTCAATATTTTGGGGCTCCTCCAAAAATGCAACGGTGGCGCGCTCCACCTCTTTGGTAGCAATCCACCAATCCCGAGGCCATTCCCTTCGTTGCCTTTGAGGTGTTTCCCTTGCAACATCTTGTGAAGGTTCACAAGATGGGTTATCATTGGAAACAACAAATTCTTCATCCGATGAAGAACTTGGTGTGGATTCACTTTGCACACCTTCCATTCTTCTTTCACTCAAAGGTGTATCTTGACTAAAGTTCAATGGTTCTTCTCCCCCAACTTCTTCATGCACAACTACATTTTCTTCTTTCTCAACATGAGGTACACCACCTATTTGTTTTGACCCTTCAATGAACACGACATCTCTACTTTTGATGATTCTTCTGGTTTTCACACACATCAAGCGATACGCTTTGGTGCCTTCGTAATATCCTAAAAACACACAAGGCATGGACTTGGACTCTAATTTGGTCCTCTTCTCATCGGGGACATGTGCAAAGTCCTTACAACTAAAAACTCCCAAATGGGACACATCGGGTTTCCTACCACTCCACGCTTTTTGAGGGGTCTTGGGATCAAGAGCTTTGGTTGGACATCGATTTTTGATGTACACCGTCGTGTTCACCGCTTCGCCCCAAAATTGAAGTTCCAACCCTTGTGCAAGAATCATGCTTCTTGCACATTCCATGATGTTTCTATTGGCACGTTCCGCAACACCGTTTCGTTGAGGGGAATATGGCGCACTTGTTTGTCGTTGAATTCCACATTCCGCAAGAAATGCGTCAAATTTCTTAGACACAAATTCTCCTCCGTTGTCGGAACGTAACACTTTGATTTTGTGACCAATTTCGTTCTCCACCAACGCCTTGTATTGTTTGAACTTTTCAAAAGCTTTTCCTTTGGCCTTCAAAAGATAGACATGAGTTTTCCTTGAGAAATCGTCAATGAAAGTGAGAATGTATCGCGCTCCACCATGCGATGTAGTCTTCATTGGCCCGCACACATCCGTGTGCACAATCTCCAAAAGTTGTGAAGCCCTTGTTGCGTCGTCCTTGGGAAATGATGTTCTTTGATGTTTGCCTTTGACGCATCCTTCACAAATGTGATGCAAGGGCACTTCTTTCAAATTCATGCCATCCACCATGGCATCTAACTCCTTAAGGCTTGCCATGTTGAGATGGCCAAGTCTTTCATGCCAAAGCGTGGCACTTTCCTCCAAGGAATTTGCAATGTGTGCCATGTCCTTACGCACCTTCACATTAAGAAGGTACAAGTTCTTGTCCCGTCGTGCTTGCGCCACAACAACTCCTCGAGCATCGTTGACCTTACAACCATCCTTGTCAAACTCCACTTTGAAACCTTCCGAAATGAGTTTGCTCACCGAAATGAGACTATTCTTCATTTTTGGAACATGAAGAACTTGGGTGATGGTTGTGTGCGTCAATTGGCCTCCCACTTGCAATGTGGCTTTGATGCTCCCCTTGCCAATGGCCTCGAAAATGGTGTCATCCCCCATGAACACCCTCCTTGGGGAAATGCGCTCGTACGTGGTAAACCATTCTTGTTCGAATGTCATATGTTGCGTTGCACCCGAATCCACAATCCAATCATACGTGGTATGATCATTGGCACTCAATGCCGCAACAAACATTTGTTCGTGATCTTCACAAGCTTGATTAACTTTTTCTTTTTCATCATTTTTCTTTTTCAAGCAATTTCTCACAAAATGTCCGGGTTTCTTACAATAAAAGCAAAGCTTCTCATTTGGCTTGTGAGTTTTGTTCACTAATGCGGTAGTTTCGGAACTCTCACATTCTTTTCTTTTGGACACTTCGTGAAGCAACCTTGCTACAATGAATTGAAGGTCTACATCTTTCGTGGATATGGACTCCAAGCTTGTGACTAAGTTATCAAAGGATGGAGGAAGGTTCATGAGGACTACCATGTAAACATCTTCATCCGTAATGTTCACCTCGATAGAACGTAGTTGGTCCGCAAGGGCTTTCACCGTGTTGATGTGCACAAGCATGTCATTTCCTTCTTGCATTTTGATGGTGAAAAATCTCCTTTGAAGGAACAACTTGTTGCCAATGGTCTTAGCTTCATGGACACCACAACGAGCCTCCCACGCACTTCTCACATTGTCACAATATTGAATGTGTGCAAGTTGAGCATCCGTGAGATGTTCACAAAGCAATGCAAAAGCCTTGGTCTCTTTTTCGTTATAATCGACCCTCGCAACTTCTTCACTTGGCAAAGTGGCACTCCCATCAACAAATTTCCAAAGCCCATGTTTGGAAAGCATCATGCGCATTTTGAACTTCCAAAGGTGAAAGTTGCCACCATCAAACTTCTCCATGACTTTTAAGGACTCCATTTGAAAAGAAGACATTTTCAACACAAATGCTACAATAAACACTTTTAAACTTGAAAGTTGAAGTTTTCAACAACTATCTTTCGAACACTTTCACTTGGAAAAGCTTGATACTTTTAGAAACAAGTTTTTCACACTTGAAAAACTTACAACACCTTGAAGAAATCTCTTCCACACCTCCCACTCACTTGGAAAGACTATTACTCTCTTTGCAACCTTGCAAACTAAAAGCCTTCCCTCAAAAGGATTCTCCCTTTCTATGTTGTACAAGGAAACACTTTCAAAAACTTAAAAGAAACAAGTTTCCTAAATCCTTCACAAAAACTTGAAAAACTTCTCTTACACCTCAAACTTCAATGTTGGAAATCTCAAAAAAACTTGAATAACTCTCTTTCACATTTTTGAAGTTGAAACTTGCAACTTAAAGACTTGAAGAACACTCTTCCACACTTAAGAACTTACAACATTTTGAAGAAGTCTCTTCCACACCTCCCACCCACTTGGAAAAGTTGCAAGCTCCTTGTATGCCAAAACTTGGAAATGAACTCCCACTCACTTTGCAAACTAAAAAACCTTGTCTCAAAACGATTCTCTCCTTTTCCCTATGCAATACAAGCTCAAACCTTTCACTACTTCTTGTTTTAACACAATGTCCTTTCTCTTGCTTGGTGTGGGCCCATAACCTATTGGATACAACTTGATAACAAGCAAGAAATGAAAGCTTTAACAATTGTATTAACCGAAACAAGATAACAAAGGTTGTATGCTTCAAATGCTACAATCATAAAACTATGGCTTGCAACAACTAATCAAAGCTTGGAGGTTCTATGTGCACTCAAAAACCATGAAAGGAGAGAATGAAAGACAACTCAAATCCACTCCACTATATACTATCTCCTAACCCTAAAGTAGCCGCCACTTAACCCTAACCTAGCCGCCACCAAACCCTAACCCTAGCCGCCACCAAACCCTAAGTAGTGTCCTAACCTAACTATTACAAGGATGTGTATACTATTCATCCTTTTGATGAATGTTTAACACATTCATCAACATTGGGAATTAGAAACGAATAGAATTTCTAACAATGAATGTGTTAAACATTCATCAAAAGGATGAGTATACACATCCTTGTAGTTGTTAGGTTAGGGTTTAGATGTGGAAACTACTTAGGGTTTGGCGGCGGTTGGTTAGGGTTAGACGACGGCTAACGTTAGGGTTTGGTGGCGGCTAAGGTTAGGTGGCGGCTAGGGTTAGGGTTAAGTGGCGGCTACTTTAGGGTTAAGAGTTAGTATATAATGGAGTGGTTTTGAGTGGTCTTTCATTCTTTCCTTTCATGGTTTTTTGAGTGCACATAAAACCTTCAAGCTTTGTTAGTTGTTGCAAGCCATAGTTTTATGATTGTAGCATTTGAAGCATACAACCTTTGTAATCTTCTTGTTGGGGAATACAATTGTTCCATTTTCATGAACCTTGAGTGTTTCATTTCTTGCTTGTTTTCAAGTTGTTTCCAAAAAAGCCTTCCCGCAAAGGATTCTCCCTTTCTATGTTGTACAAGCAAACACTTTCAAAAACTTAAAAGAAACAAGTTTCCTAAATACCTTTACAAGAAACTTGAAAAACTTCTCTGACACTTCAAACTTCAATGTTGGAAACCTCAAAAACTTGAAGAACTCTCTTTCACACGATTGAACTTGAAACTTGAAACTTAAAGACTTGAAGAACACTCTTCCACACTTAAGAACTTACAACACTTTGAAGAAGTCTCTTCCACACCTCCCACTCACTTGGAAAAGTTGCAAGCTCTTTGTATGCCATCACTTCGAAATGACTCCCACTCACTTTGCGAACTAAGAACCTTGTTTCAAAAATGATTCTCTCCTTTTTTCCTATGCAATACAAGCTCATTGAACCTTTCACTACTTCTTGTTCTAACACAATGTCCTTTCTCTTGCTTGGTGTGGGCCCATAACCTATTGGAAACAACTTGAAAACAAGCAAGAAATGAAACTTTCAAGGTTCATGAAATGGAACAATTGTATTAACTAAAAAAAAATTACAAAGGTTGTATGCTTCAAGTGCTACAATCATAAAACTATGGCTTGCAACAACAAATCAAAGCTTGAAGGTTCTATGTGCACCCAAAGACCATGAAAGGAGAGAATGAAAGACAACTCAAAACCACTCCATTATATAATATCTCCTAACCCTAAAGTAGCCGCCACTTAGCCCTAACCTAACCACCGCCAAGCCCTAACCCTTGCCGCCGGCTAACCCTAGCCGCCACCAGACCCTAACCCTAGCCGCCATCAGACCCTAACCCTAGCCGCCGCCTAACCCTAACCCTAGCCGCCACCTAACCTTAACCCTAGCCACCGCCAAACCCTAAGTAGTCTCCACTTCTAAACCCTAACCTAACTACTACAAGGATGTGTATACTATTCATCCTTTTAATGAACGTTTAACACATTTATCAACATTGGGAGTTAGAAACGAATAGTATTTCTAACAATGACAAACAACACATGGACTTTGGTACCACTTCCCGGGGGTAGGAAACCCGTTTCATGCAAATGGGTGTTCAAAATCAAACAAGGTGCAAATCAAACAAGAGTGAAGCTAATCCTAGTGTGTACGTTGCATAAGTGGGAGATGTGAAGTTTTTCATTGTGGTCTATGTGGATGACCTCATTTTGGTGTGCAACGATCAAAACAAACTTTTGCAAATCAAAGAGGAATTGAGTCAAAAGTTTGAAATGAAGGACCTCGGGGAGTTGCATTTCTTTTTGGGGATGGAGGTGGAAAGGAATCGTGATGAAAGACTCCTATGCATCAACCAAATCAAATACCTCAAGGAAATGTTGAAGCGGTTTTGAATGGAAGAATGTAAGCCCATTGGAGTTCCATTGGATCCCAAGGTAAAGTTACAAAGGAATGCGAATGGAATTGATGAATCAAAGGGATTTCCGTATCAACAAGCGGTTGGGTCTTTGATGTATGCCATATTGTGCGCATGACCCGAATTGGCATACCCAATAAGTGTGTTGAATCAACACATGGCGAACCCTAACATGGAGCATTGGATGGTCGTGAAACGAATCTTTCGATATTTGCAAGGTACATTGCAAATGAAATTACAATGTGGTGGAACACCATCCAAGGAAGTTCTTGGATATTGTGATGCAGATTGGGGTGGTGATCTTGAAGATAGGAGGTCCACCACATGGTTTCTTTTCATGATCAGAAGTGGAGCCATTTCTTGGAGTAGCAAATGACAACCTACTATAGCATTATCCACCACGGAGACGGAATACTGGCCAACACGCAAGCCACAAAAGAAGCCATATGGATAACAAAATTGATGATGGATTTAGGATACATGGAAGAGAAGAAAATGATGGTGATTCGATGCAACAATCAAGGTGCGATATCATTGACCAAGAATCCCACTCACCATGCACGAACAAAACACATTGATGTACAACATTATTTTGTTCAAGAACGAGTTATAAATGGAGAAGTTCGATTTGAATATTGTCCAACAGAACACATGGTGGTGGATGTCCTTACCAAGGCATTATCCAAAGAACAACATCATAAGTTGATAAACATGTTCATAGAGTGGGAGTGTTAGAAATACTATTCGTTTCTAACTCCCAATGTTGATGAATGTGTTAGACATTCATCAAAAGGATGAATAGTATACACATCCTTGTAGTGGTTAGGTTAGGGTTTAGAAGTGGAGACTACTTAGGGTTTGGCAGTGGCTAGGGTTAGGGTTAGGTGGCGGCTAGGTTTAGGGTTTGGTGGCGGCTAAGGTTAGGCGGCGGCTAGGTTAGGGTTAAGTGGCGGTTCTTTTATGGTTAGGAGATAGTATATAATGGAGTGGTTTTGAGTTGTCTTTTGATTCTCTCCTTTCATGGTCTTTGAGTGCACATAGAACCTTCAAGCTTTGATTAGTTGTTACAAGCCATAGTTTGACGATTGTAGCATTTGAAGCATACAACTTTTGTAATCTTCTTTTAGTTAATACAATTGTTCCATTTCATGAACCTTGAAGCTTTCATTTCTTGCTTGTTTTCAAGTTGTTTCCAATACTTTCAAGATACCAATGTTGCCTAAAGTATGTAAACTATTTTAAACGAATATTATATTTAAACATCAACAATTTTGATAATATTTTTCGGGTGAAAGCACATTGAAGTGGTACACTTTGGATGTCCAAATGTTTTTAAATAGTTAATAGTAGTTTACTTCAATTGATATGTGCAAATGATGAAATGAGACCATGTCAAGAATGAGCTCATACATCAAAACATTATGTTAAAATTTCATGGTCAAATATTTGGTATTTAATTTGGAATAAACTTTTAAAGTTGTACAAAAACACATGTTTGGTCAAAGATCAACTAAATGGACTCAATACACCTTTATGTAATGTCCTTTATGAATAAATGATTCAATGGTAATATAGTATTGTGGCAAATGGATATTAAATAAAAAAATTTGAAAAGATTTAATGATTAAGTTTTGAGATGTTTATAAAGTATGAAGCTTTTGAATAAAAGCTTCATTTGTTGAAAATAATGATTTAGATGCTCATATTTCAAGTATATAATATTATCATAAAATAAGCTAAAGTTGTTTAAATCCTTATGGAAAAATATCTTATAACACCTTCTCACATGGCCCATTTGATTCAAAGTATCTTGTTTGGCCTATTTTTGTCATACTATCCTAGTTTATTTTATTTCATAATGGACTAAAAATGGATTGTCACAATGTGTTGTTTTTGTGCCACCTTGATATGCTTTCACCCTTTCATGTAGTACATGACGTTAACAATGGATTAGTGTAAACATTTGTTAATAAGGTAGAAGGCCTCATGACCTGGGGAGTTACAATGGACAAAAAACATGGTGAGTCTGCAACATCTATAGGGCAATTATAATCATGCAAAAACATGTTGATTAACATGCACAAAGACTTAAATAGCAACATGGAAAACTTGGTGGAATTTTTTTGCACAAATGTCCCAATTGTGGAGGCTAATATGCAATCAACAAAATCAATGTAGAGCAATGAAGTATGAGGTATGAAGTAAATAGTTAACCCTTGTAAATATAGTGATACATGGTGGTATGCAAGTGATTGAAAGGTTGAAGGATTTGGCATGTTATAGGAAAAAAACACATGTTTTCATTGGTAATGCATGTGGTAAATGTGAGGTGGGAGGAGGTATGACAATTAGTATGTTAGGTCTCCTAGGTCCCTCAATAATGTTCAACCAAATATGTTGCTAGGACTTGATGTTCCAACTATGGAGGTAAAACTTGTGATGAGTTACACATGTTGTATTTGCATGTTTGATGTTATTTCATGTCTAAACCTTGATGGTAATTTTGGATTTACATGCTCTGATGTTTTTGATGTAGTTTAAAATATTACATCTGACATGCAAGATGCAATTATGGGCAGCCCAATTCATGGAAGAATTACTTGTGAGAAGGTAAGATGCCATGTCTTCACAAGTTTATGTGTGGCCAAGCTCTATATGTGATGGTTGATTATAGTTATGGTTCAATCTGATTGTTGACCTTGCTAAAGCTACAAGGGATGCTACCCGGGTATGAATCTTGTGTTAATAGTACATTTCTAGTGTGGACATGTTGCCTCAAGTTGGATGATGTGTGCTGGGCTTGAGTTTTGATGTGCAAATTATACATATATGGATGCATAGGTAGGTCAATGGAATGACCTAATGTTGGTGATAATATGTAGGTGCAAGATGTATGGGCAATTGATTGATTATGGGCAATGTGATTACAAAGCCCACCAAATTATCCATTTAAATCAACCAAGGCACATGGTGCAACATTAAGGTTTGTTGTGATTTAAGTAATTAACTCAACAAGGATATTATTGTATAGCTTTCATTATGTTGAATGGGACATGAGATTTGTTCACAATCCTAGAATGATGCATGCATTACATTATTTTGGTAATGCATGAAAATGGATTTTGCAAAATTATTAAGTTGAATTTTGAGGCGGTGAACACGGCGGTTTACATAAAAAATCGATGCCCCACTAAAGCCCTTCATTCAAAGACTTCGCAAGAAGCGTGGACAGGTACAAAGCCCGATGTATCTCACTTGAGAATTTTTGGTTGCAAAACATTTGCACACATTCCAGATGAAAAGAGAAGCAAACTAGAGTCCAAATCCATACCTTGTGTGTTTCTAGGGTATTGTGAAGGGACAAAAGCATATCGCTTAATGTGTTTAGAAACCAAAAGAATTATTAAGAGTCGAGATGTTGTGTTCCTTGAAGGGATGGAAGAAGTAGAAGGTGTTCGTGATAAGAGACCCCTTGCAAACCAAATAGAACACCTTCTTGTGGATGAAGTCGATGAACTTGTGAAGGATGTTAATCCTATATCTTTGAAGGCAAGACCCGCGGAAGACGTGGAAGGTGATGAATCTACAACAAATTCTTCTTCGGAAGAAGAATTTGCTTCATCACAAGATGAGGGTTTGAATGAACCACAACAACATGGACCAAGAGAAAGGCCCCAAAGACAACGTAAGGAGTGGCCTCGTGATTGGTGGGTGGCCACCAAAGAGGTGGAACGAGCCACCATAGCATTTTCGGAAGAACCCCAAACCGTGGAAGAGGCGTTGAATGGCGAAGATGCAAAGAAGTGGGAGATTGCCATGCAAGAAGAATACGACTCTCTTCTTGTCAACAACACTTGGTCCTTGGTGCCACTCCCCAAGGGTAGAAAACCCATTTCTTGCAAATGGGTGTTCAAAATCAAACATGGGGTCCATGGTGAAGTCGAACGGTACAAGGCAAGACTTGTGGCAAGAGGTTTCACCCAAACATTTGGAGTTGATTACAATGAAACTTTTGCACCCGTTGCAAAGTTTGTGTCAATTCGTTGTATCCTTGCACTTGCGGCCATGGAAGACATGGAGATTCATCAAATGGACGTCAAAACCGCATTTCTCAATGGTGACCTTGAAGAGGAGATCTACATGGAGCAACCCGAAGGATTCACACATGAAGGGGAACATCTTGTGTGTAAGCTTCACAAATCATTGTATGGCTTGAAACAATCTCCAAGGGCTTGGAACCAAAAGCTAGACGCTTTTTTCAAAAGCATAGAATTTACGAGAAGTGATGCGGACTTTAATGTGTATGTTGCGCAAGTGGAGGATGTGAAATTTTTCATCGTCGTCTACGTGGATGATCTCATCTTGGTGTGCAATAATAAGGACAAGCTTTTGCAAGTGAAGGAAGAACTTTTGAGAAAGTTCGAAATGAAAGATCTCGACAATTTGCATTTTTTCCTTGGCATGGAAGTGGAAAGAGATCGTGCACAATGTCTTCTTTACATCAACCAAATTGGGTGCCTCAAGGAGATTCTCAAACGCTTTCGCATGGAGGATTGCAAACCCATTGGAGTGCCACTTGATCCCAAGACGAAGTTGAAGAAGAATGTGAACAAGGATGATGAAATGGTGAAGGTTCCTTATCAACAAGCCGTGGGATCCTTGATGTATGCCATGTTGTGTACTCGACCCGATTTGGCATACCCAATAAGCGTGGTTAGTCACGGAAGAGATGGTGGCGGATGTGCTTACCAAGGCATTACCAAAAGAACGACATTACAAATTGATAACCATGTTCGGATTAGAAACTTCATAGAGTGGGTATGTTAGAAATACTATTCGTTTCTAACTCCCAACGTTGATGAATGTGTTAAACATTCATCAAAAGGAAGAATAGTATTCACATCCTTGTAGTAGTTAGGTTAAGGTTTAGAAGTGGAGACTACTTAGGGTTTGGCAGCGGCTAGGTTTAGGGTTAGGTGGCCGCTAGGGTTAAGGTTTGGTGGCGGCTAGGGTTAGGGTTAGGCGGCGGCTAGGTTAGGGTTAAGTGGCGGCTACTTTAGGGTTAATAGATAGTATATAATGGAGTGGTTTTGAGTTGTCTTTCATTCTCTCCTTTCATGGTTTTTGAGTGCACATAGAACCTTCAAGCTTTGATTAGTTGTTGCAAGCCATAGTTTTATGATTGTAGCATTTGAAGCATACAACCTTTGTAATCTTCTTTTAGTTAATACAATTGTTAAAGCTTTCATTTCTTGCTTGTTTTCAAGTTGTTTCCAATACAACCATGTGGTCGTTTTGTACGTACTCCATGTTCAATGGCATGTGGCTAAATTGCTATGCAAAGTTGAAAAAATTTGAATCTATAGGCTTTGCATTGGTTGGTGTTTTACATTAGAAACTAGCTTGCAAAAACATGGGCCACATTTTGCTATTACTTTTCTTTTATTGTAATGAATTCCTTATTCATTGTTGAATTAATTTTCACGTTCTATTTTGTAGGCAAAAGTGAAAGTTTTCAATGATGATTTTGTAATATTGAATAGGGTTTAAAGCATATTACATGGTCCAAACCTAAAACAATCTTATTCTGAACCTAAACCACTCCTTGAATGAACCTATCCCAAGCCTAAACTAACATATTTTGAACCCGACCCAAACCTAAACTAAACAAAAATGAACCTACTCTAAACCTAAACTAAACCTAACCCTAATAGAAAACAAACCTATTCTAAACCTATCCCAATCTTTAAAAAAACCTTATACAAACCTACTTCAACCTTATTCCAAACCTATTCCAAACATGCATTATGGTATTGTGTAATATCAATGATAGACAAGTGGCACTCCATAGCATGAAACACATGTAAACTACTTCAAAACCTAACCCCTAACTATTGACAAATTACATGTGGTCTACTCGGTGATTGACATGTATCATATTCCAATACATTAATAAAAAAATTATTGGATGAATGTGGATGAAACATCAACAATGAATGGAACCTCATATCAATAGGATGTAGACGAGTGGCAACATCTCACATGGACATGTGGCATGCAATAATTAACTATAATAACAAAAAACAATATTAATATTAATCGAAATGTCGCAACCCCACTTTGGGCTAAGTGTGAGGATGAAACTCACACTCCCGAAAATGGGAACTTGGAGTCCTCCGGGACTCCCAAAAACTCAGAGCTTAATTGCAGGGGTCAAAACACCTTGTATTGCAGTGTTCTCTATACTGTTGGAAAGGTCTTGAAGTTGAGATGTCCAAAATGGCCTCACATGAGCCCTTTGGACATCTTCAGCCCAAGTTATGGGCAAAAGAAGGGCCGAGAGTCAAACTGGCAATTTGACTCCCGACCACTAAAAGTCAGGAATCGACCAGATCCCGACATCTACAGAAGGAGTGCGACATGGTTTTGGAAAGCTCTCAAAGAGAGCTACAACATTGCTTTAAACCTCATCCCAATCAGAGGTCTGAGCAAGAAGTTATGGATGCCCAAAGTCCCGGGAGTCCAACCTGGGACAGTTTCAGGACTCTTCCTTGGGAGTCCTAGGAAAAAGTGCCATTCGGATGTAGCTTCCACAGGGAGCTGTAGAGACTATATGGCGGAAGGTGGTGGCTTCCCATGAGTCCGGGCCGTGGTGAGTCAAGTGAATCCAAGGTTGCCTGTGGCTTTGCCCCAACACCAAATGAGTGCAAATGAGTTTTAAACAACTTGTTGTTGGTTTTGGATGCAAGACCGAGTAACTAAGTAATCTTGTCCCTCATCCTAGTCTAATCCCGGGGCTTCTAGCACGCCCCTCTTACCCCCCTTTAGTGTTGGAAGTCGGGAGCGGCCCCCAAGTTCCAACTTTTCGCAATTCAACATACTTAGACCCTCAAGTGGGTCTAACAAGGAACTTAGGAGCGCGTCACTAAATATCTTGATATTACAAGCAAGGATGAATGATTAAAACATTATAAAAAATCATGGCTTTTTTGACCTGCAATTTTGGTCAAAAAGCCCCCCATATGGTTTTTTTGCCCCCATGTCCAACTTGACCAAAGTGCCATTTTGGACAAGTCAATTTGGACCTAATTGTTTTTACTAGGTCTTTTCGGTTGGTTTTTTTATCGAACCACCATGACAATAATGTAATATGAACACCAACCAAAAATATATTATTTAGATCATTTTATTTAAAATTAATACTAAAATATTAATTAATTACCCTACTTAACCCACCTACCTACCTACCTACCTAGTTAATAAACCTAATAATAAATGCCAAAAAATTATTTATGTATTTACCTACCAACCCTATGTCTTAGGCCTAGGCTAAACCAAATCACTTATATCTAAGCCAAGCCCCCTAAGTTAAGCTCTTAGGCTAGGCCAAGTAGCCTAGGCTAAGTGGTCCAATAGCTTTTGCAACCTAGGCTAGGCCACATAAATACGAAGGTAGCCTACGTTGCAACTATTGGGACTTGAATTCCTCACCTCCACATTGAAGAGTCCAGTCCTTAACAATTGCACCACCACCTCATAAGGTGATTTTCTTGGACAACATATTTGTAATGAACATGATTTTGGACCAACACATTGTTATTGACTTTCATAAAAAATAATTCAACATGCATATTATACTAAATGAATTTGAATTTTCTTACACTATTTACAAAATAGGTAGGTTATGCGTAAGGTAGCTTAAGTAGGTAGGAAATGCCTATTAATAAATGCATGTACTTAAGTAACATGTAGGTTATAGTTAATTAGGCTTTATAGGTACCTATTAGTCTATGTTTATACCTACCTAGTAAGCTATCTATACTTATGTTATTTAATAAGTTTTGTAGGTACCTATTAACCTATTAATAAACCTAGTCAAGGCATACTAAGTAGGTAGCCTAGCCTATTAGGTAGGTATAGGCTACTAACTAGGTTAGTAACCTAAGCTATGATTGATGAATTATTATAGATTATAAATAAACAAATAAATAATATCAATGATTAATAATTGATTAAGTCCTAGGTTTTACTAAATATTAATTGATGATGATTTACTATTAATTAATAATTATTCAATATAAATTGTTGATTATTGAATATTTTCTATGAAATATTCAATATTAAAAATTAATTAATAATAATTCATTATTAATTATTGATATTTTATTTAATATTAATTACTCATTATTGATTATTTATTATGATTTGGTAATTATAAATTAACATGTGACAATTTGTTATTAACTAACAATTTAGTTTAAATTAATCACTTATCAATAATTATTTACAATTATATATTAACTGTTTTTTCTTATAAAAATATATCAAATATTAGCCAAGATACTAGATAAAATTGATAATTTGATAATAATAATTAATCAATTAATAAGTTTATGGATAGATTAATTATATAAAATATTAATCATAATGTGTTGAGTATTATCTTTCAATTATTAAATATTAAATAATTAATGTTCTAAGTTTAAGTAGCTACATGTGCTTAAACATAGCATGTAAGTAGAATATTCAATTTTATAAGTAGCTACTAAGTGTAATATGTTTAACCTAGGGCCTATTAGCTATGAACTTAAATTTGGTATGTATCCTATACAAAATAAATTTGTAGGTTAAATAACCAAATTAATATGGTTGATTTGATTAAATTTCAAATTAAAATGACCAATTTGACTAATTATAAATCACAATTGTCATTAAGTATGGTCAATTTGACTAAGCCTTGGTCATCTTGATGGACCTCTGGCTTTTTTTATTAGATGTTTGGTTTGTCACATGGTTAAAAAGGTCAATTTAATCAAATGTTTCAGTTAAAAGTAATTCATGTCTTTCATGCCCCAAACCTTTAGTCAAAACAACCATCCCTTTTGTCAATGTGGACATTTGAGTCAAGTTGGACCTTCTAAAAAGTCATGTTTTTTTATATAGTGGAACAAGGTCACATGGCTTATACAACTATAATCAAAGAAGACAAATATAATATATGATTGAGGACAAAAACATGATTAGTGGATAACACAATGTGTCAATATTGACTAAATAGTCATGTAGCCATCGTTAGCATACATAATTACAAATCTAGTCATGGTTGTAGTTATATATGCCACATTTTGGTGTAATGGTAGATAATTTTGTCCCTATAATGTTGTAGGGTGCTTCCCCAAGGATTTATATGACTAAGCTTTGAAGCAAATTGATGGGGTTGGGCGCATCGTGCAATGGTGGATAATGAGGATCCTAAACACATTGCTAACAAGGTGTCCCTTCATGTACTCCCACAACTAAGACTTCTAGTATTAATCAAATCACCTAATTTTGAACTACATTATGTCAGGAGGGTTTTTGCTCTTGAAAGTTTTATAAACGTTTTGCTATTTTTGTGATTTGAAACAAAATCCCAATTTACAATGTGTGTCATTCTCAACATCATAATCACAATAAGTATAATGAATAAATATTTTTTCCTTGTCTTTGAGGTGCAAAAAACATAATTAATTTTTCATGTTTTGATAATAGAACAAGGCCATATTTCTAGCATGCTATCTTGAAGCATAAGTGTTTTGGATGAAAACTAATCATGTTAGAAGTGGAGTGAACAACTCACTTGGTATTAGGTTTTGGACAAAAGAACAAACACATATTTTGTTGGAATTTTACAAGTGTGACTCATCAATTTACATTGAAGTTGAACATGATATCATTAATAGTATCACATTCATGCAAATTAGTTTCAAAATAACCATAAATTTGTGATGCATTAAAAATGATTGTTTTTTTTCTCTCAAGAAATGTTGTTGAGTTTTTAGGTTCATCATTAAAACAACCCAAGTGTTGTTGGACCACATTTGTAAATACTATCATGTTGCTACATTCTTGAGCATTTGATCATTTTCATTATAAAGTTCATCACTCTATCTAGCTATTGTTGAACAATGTTGCCAGTTCTACAACAAATTGAATAAAAAAAGATGTAACCATACGAGAGACCAATTGACACGCCCCCAAATTCCTTCTTAGACCCAAAAAGGGTCCAACTATGTTAAAGGGTGGAAATAATTGGAACTTGGTGCCACTCCTAGCTTCTAGCACTAAAGGGGGGTGAGAAGGGCGTGCTGGAAGCTCCAGGATTAGACTAGGAAGAGGGACAACTATTTAATTACTCGGTCCTACATCAAAACTAACCACAAGTTGGTTAGTTCACCTTCGGAAAACACCCTTGGTGTTGGGACAAGCCATGGGCAACACGGACTCACTTAGTCATCACGGCCCGGACTCGGGGGAAGCCACCACTTTCCCCCATATAGTATTCTCTGCGTTGCTCCGCTACACCTGCATCCAGATGACTTTTAATTGTCCCTGATTGGACTCCTGGGATTTTGGGAGCTCATAACTTCCGGCTCAAACCTCTGATTGGGACGAGGTTTTAAGAAAACTTGTAGCTCTCTTCAAGGGCTTTTCAACAGTGCGCCGCACTCCACCTACATACACCGGGGTGGGGTCGATTCTTGACTTTTAGTGGTCGAGAGTCAAACTGCCAGTTTGATTCCTGGCCTTTCTTTCGACCATAACTTGTGCTGCAAATGTCCGAATGGCTTGTGCAAGGCCATTTTCGACATCTACACTTCAAGACCTTTCAAACCGTATAAAGATTACTTCAAGATAAGGCGTTTTGATTTCTGAAATTGAGCTCTGAAATTTCAAGAGTCTCAAAGGACTCCAAGTTCCCACTTTTGGGAGTGCGTGTCTCATCTTCACACTTGCCTCAAAGTGGGTTGTGACACCAATGGAGTTATGAATCTTTTATATCCCTACCATCTTGAACAATAATGAATGCTGGCAAGTTACAAACATGCCATTTTGTTGATATGCCACATGGTATTTCCATGGTATTATATAGATAAAAAATTGTCATAATCTTACATTTTCCATTACATTCATTATTACAAAATGCGTCCTACTTCACTTTGGGTTTCATTAGATTTTGAGTGAATTTGGATACTTTTACCTAATGAAATTGTTTAACCCCCTAGTGAACATGGACTAGTTGTTACAGACAATGAATTGTTTCACTAATACATAGTGAAACAAGGTTATTCTCAAGTGAAATACAAATTAACCAGACCATTCATTTACCAGTTCAATAACTAACCAGCATGGAAATCAATTAGATTTCAATTATTTAATATATAATATTATTGATAATTTCATGATTTTTTAACCTATGATTATTGACATGTGTAACTACTTAGGCTAGGTTTAAACCCTTAAAACCTAGTCTAGGTAGGTAAGTAGGCCACATAATCAACCTAAGCAACCTATTCTAGGAATTTGATAAGAGAATATTCGGTTAACATACCATTGTTGACCACACATAACACCACCCATGAGGTTTGATCTCTTGACCTTTATAATGGATGCAAACACCTTACCATTAAACCACCTCACTTATTGAGATAATATGTTACATTACATTCTATTTATCAAATACTTCATTTTAAACATTACAAAAACATAAACTTTGAAAATTCAAATTTTATAGAGATTTTGTTCAAATGAAATGATTCGAGTTTTTTTTTAAAAAAATTCAATAATGTACTCAATTACATTTATTCCTTGTTCAAAGTTTAAAATCATTTGCACAAGAAAAAAGTTGAATATCATTAATCAATAACATTTCAATGACCATTTTTTGAAAAAAAAATTTCATAAATGGATTTTTTTAGTATAATAATATTACATATGTTAAACTAGTTTCAATTATTATATGATGATTTTAAAATTTTAATTATTTCACCCTACATTATTTACAACTATTTGTTTTCTTTTGTTTAATCATGTTGAAATTTCCCAAACCAAATTGCTTCATGTAATGTTATTGAAATCTTTGAACACCTAACAATGAGTAGGGATGCATTAACTTGGGTTGAGAATTTTCGAAGCTACAATGCAAAGGTTATTGATTATTGAACCATCTTCTTAGTAAGTATGAGGTGACTTTTTGTCCCTCTACTTTCGGTTCTACAAGGTGACTATGTTTGAAAGCACAAATGCTGCTTGTGAAGGGAAAATAAAATGCAAGTATATTTCTAGATGTTAAATTGTGTTTATAGTCGAAACTAAATACCTTGCCTCCTATGCATTGTTCACAACTTAAAACTGATAAATATATTTTCTAGACTCCAAGCCTTGGAATCTTATGTTAAATTTTCAGTCATTTTAATAAACTTTTAGGGACTCAACACCATGTTCAACATGGTGCAATCACTAATCATTTGAAATATTGTTTCTAACACATATGTTATTTAAATCCAGCTTGCCTTAGCTCATTAGAAATCTAATTTCAAGGCGCACCTTGCTACCAAATCTCAAGATCTGTAACAAAAATAGTGAGGAGTTATAAAACCAAACCCGAGAAGGTTTTACAAAGGCAGTTGATTCATTTGATTATAGAGCACCAATCACTTGGAACATTAACTTTTAACACATAGGTTATTCAAATTTGACTTGCCTTAGCTCATTAGAAAGCTAACTTCAAGGCAGACCTTGGTACCAAATCTCAATATTTGTAGCTAAACCAGTGAGGAGTTACACCACCAAACCCGAAAGGGTTTTGTGAAGGTAGGAAGTTTAACTGGACTATTCTCCTAGTAAGCATTTAAAACATTGTTTCTAACACATATATTATCCAAATTTGGCTTGCCTTGGTTCATTAAAAAGCTAACTACAAGGCGCACCTCCTTACCAAATCTCAAGATCTACGACAAAATTAGTAATAAATTATGTTATAAAACTCGAAAGGTTTTCTAAATTTTTTTTTAAAATTTCAAACTTCCAACATATCCCTATTCACTTTCATCCTTTCAAAATTCCTCCCACCATCCAATCTACCCTTTTTTTTTCTAGCATCTACTCAAGACTATCCATTTTTATCCTACCAAAAAAGGTTGTGAGAACAAGTTCTCTCAATATTTGAGTCAAAAATTACGTTTTTCCAAGAGTAACTTCCGATGATCCGAAATGCCTTTTCAAGAAAAGGAGAAGGGATGTGAAGGTAAATCAAAATCTTCCTTGGTGGCCAATGGAAGGAGAAGGTGAAGTTTTTAATGTCCGGTGGCCAATGGAAAGAGAAGGAGAAGTTTCCATTTCACCTTTTTCCACTTCCCCCCCAAACAACTTATCATGCCTTCATCCTTTTCCTTTGACCTCACAATTTTACTTTACCATGGTTCTAGGTCGTTATTTATGCATTCTTTTATTTTTTCCTTGGCCTATAAATTATGATGCGCCTTTCAATGTCACAATTCCCCCACACATTCGTTGTCAATTCGGTTTAGTTCAAGATCCCTTCTTTTTTGCTTAAGATTATGGTGTCAGCATGGCCACATCTTATGGCCTTAAGCTGCGTAAGAGAATGAAGGTTGGCCCCAGAATCATATTTAGATTTAACATTGACGCAACATTTTCGTGATGAAGACCACGCATCGCAAGAGGTGCGCACTCGTCTTAAAGTTGATCTCCTTTGAGCTTGGTACTTTCCCATTTCTCCGAACTCTCGCACCCTAGTGATTTTGTTACAGGTCGACCCTGCTTTTAATGATGAACCTAAAACCATTTGTGAAGGTTGTTATGAGACTAACGACATTTCCATTTTCGCATGGTCTTCAATTCCTGGTGTTGGACATTATTGTTACTTGCGCAATTCGATTTGTTGACTACCTCCTAGTACCAAAGTAGACTACCTAGTTCGCACCATTCAACGCATCCTAGATTTTCTGAAGTTATGAATAATCATTGTGGCATAAATTAGGACTCCGCATGTAATTATAGCTCCTTGTGGAGCTTAACCTTAATCTAAATATATGTTCCATTCATCATGAAATTCAAGTTACCACTACCACCCTATCCTCCCTGTTTATTTGATCGCTAAATTGTTTTGAATTAATCTTATGCTTATAATGTTATTTTATCTCTTTTAGGCTTTTCATTGACCCCCTTTCACCTGTTTCATAAATCCAAAACATCCTTGCTATTAAATACTAGAACAAGACTATTATTTTGTTGCACAACTATGAAATTTGGTGTCTATTTCTACCCCAACCCTCAAAAGATTTCTCATTTCTAATTACGTTACTGAGGTCCTAAACTATGGTTTATCAACTTTTGTCGGAAAAAAGAACTAACCCAACCAATATCATATTCCAGAAAAGGAAACAACCCCTCACACAATTGTGTGCATTCATCAACCCCTATTTTAACATGAAGTTATTAAAAGCTCCTAATAACCTCATCACACTTGAATTTTACACAACTTTTTGAAAATTGAGACTACTAGCCATGGCTATGTCAGTATGGCTCATAGTAAGCATTAATAAAATTATAAATAAAAATTATATTTGAATCCAAAGGTGTATATGGTGTTTTTGGGAAGTTGTTGTGGAGTCAAATTTATTGAAGCTTATTTTTTAATTTTCATATTTAATGTTTGGAGGATATTGAATTTGAATGAATTTTGTTGTTGAAAATTCAAAAAAATTACAAAAAATTGGGTTTATAATGGAAAATGAATTGAGTGTTCATAATTGGGGCCAACAATACATGTTACAAAATCTATCCATGAAGGAAAATAATTTGTTTTGTTTTGTCATAATAATATCTCCCAAACCATGGTGTTTTAAGTTATGATATGGAACTTATCATTAGAAAGCATTCAATGAATAAATGATGCACACGCTCCCAATTCCTTGAGGGACTCAAATGTGAGTCCAAATTGAAAACATCGAAAGTGTAAAGAGTTAAGGCACGCTCCCTAGCTTGTAGCACTTTGGAGGGGTAAAAGGGCATGCTGGAGTTACAAGATGGGACTAGGAAGAATTGATAAGCTTCAACTACTCACACGAACCTGCACAAAACAAACATAAGTTGGTTAGTGCATAGTTGGAGCACTTTTGGTGCTAAGACGAGCCACAGGCAACTCGGACTCACAAAATCCACCACAGCCTGAACTTGAGGGAAGCAACCACCTTCTCCTTTATAGTATACTTTGTGCCTCTCCACAAGGCCCACATCCAAATGGCATTTTGTCCAGGGACTCCCAAATTGCCAAAGTTGGGACTCTCGCAATTTTGGGGGCCCATAACTTCACGTGCAGACCTTGGATTAAGAGGATATCTGAAGCAAAATAGTAGCCCTCATTGAGAGCTTTTCAACGGTATGTTGCACGCCACCTACACGTAAGTAAATTGGGTCGATTTTTGACTTTTAGTGTTCGGGAATCAAACTGTTAATTTGACTCCTCGCCCTGCTTTTGGCCATAACTTGTGTTGCAAATGTCCAAATGGGTGATCCAAGCCCATTTTAGATATTTAAGTTTCAATAACTTTTCAATGATATAAAGAACTTTTTGATCCATTAGGTTTTGACCCCTGTAATCGCTCTCTGAACATTCGGGAGTCCACTGGGACTCTAACTCCCAATGTGAAAGTTCCCTTGGGAATGTGAGGGTCTATTCCCTCACATTCTCTTTCACTATCGGGAATATGCGGCTTGACTCCCGAGCTGTGTTTTTGGCCCACAACCTTGCAAACCCTTGCCTTGGTCACGAACCCAAGGCTAGGGTTGTGACAATAAAAGTGCACTGACTTAGTTTATAATGTTTGGAACTATGATGTGGAGTATATCGATTATTGAACCATTTTTCATTAAATGTTTTCTTAAAAAACTAAAATTGAAAACTACATTAAAATTTGGGGGTGTTTTTGGTATTGTTGCAAAGCCTTCACTAAGTTTGATTTAATAATGTCGATTTTGTCATTTTGACACCTGAAATGTGAACAATATTTTTGAAGTTTTAATGAATAATGTGATTGGAAATTCGAACAAATTGCAAAAAAGGTTTGAAAAGAAAATTTAATTGACTGCATTCAAATTTGGGCTAATGACATAAGGTACATTAATGTTTAATGAATTTTTAACAGAATTGTTAAGGCTGTCCGATAAATACTTCTAGGTTTTATACCACAGACCTGCACAAACCAAATAACAAGTTGGTTACTATGCAGTTGTAGCACTTTTGGTGCACGAACGAGCCACGATCAAACACGGATTCACAAAACTCACAAGATTCACCATGACACGGACTTGGGGGAAGCCACCACCTTTTTCATTACAGTATTCTTTATGTTTGGCCACAGAGCTTGCACCCAAATGTCATTTTGTCAAAGGACTCCCAAGTTGGGAGTCCCAACATTCCCAAAATTGAGACTCTTGCAACTTTGGAGTCCCATAATTTTTTATGTACACCTTGGATTGAGGTTTTCAAAAAGTTGATTCTCACCCAAGTGAGAACCGATGGGCAAGTTTTCAAGAAGGTTATCACCTTACGTGAAAACTAGCAATTCTCATTATGAAAACCGGTTGAAAACCCTAAAGGTTCTCACCGAAAAAGTGAACTCTGGATTTATAATTCTTGAATTGGAAAGTGGTGACATAAAAAAGAATTTGGTTTTTTCAAAATTTGTGATTTCTACAAATATTGCTGCCCCATTTGCCTTTTGTTTAGTTATGTTATGATTGTTAATGTTCATAAACAAGTTGTAGTTTGATGAATATTGCACTCACTTTTGTACTGAGGAAGGCCTTCTGGCCCTGGTCTCCCCCAATTTCAAGGTTATAGCCTGGAGGATTGAGGCCCCAAAATTAAAGGAGGCAGTGAGAGTAGGCATTCCTCAGCTCAAGCATAAAAGATTTAATTCAAATGGGTCAGCATGTGATCAGTGGAAGCCTCCTTCAACTGCCAGATGAATCTTCAGTAGGGGTAGGTGCATTCAAATACAAAGCTAAAAAACCTTTTGAGTGCTACACCAAGCAATTGAGAAGATGCATAGGTGGTCTGTAATTTAAATTGATTGACCAATGATTATTTGACCCTAGTTACTTGGCAGACAAGAGTGGAAAACGTACCCGCGAAAGAAATTGCCATCCACGCAGTCATTCAGAACAGTAATCATTTCAGGGCGTGATCGACGAAAATAACTAAGGGTATTCTGCGAGGGGTCCGATACGAGCGACGTTGCAAGAGGGTCTGGCAAAATCTGGATCTAGTCTGCATTGGAGAAGATATCGGCCCAGTGACGTTAAGAGAGGAAGCGAGCAAGAAACAAGAGTCCGCTTCGTTGTTACTTCCTGGACGCGTTTGGGAGATCTCCGATGCGATTCCGAGATGTCGGGCCCCCTTGATACGCAAGACGATGCAGCGGATCAAGTCCCGGCATCCATTTGTCGTGTGCACTGCGGTTTCTGCAACGTCATGCTTGCGGTATGTCGCATCATTATCTTGAAGATCGATATCGACTCATCTTGTGTGACTCTGAAATCTGAATCTGGGCGGGTCTGCGAGGAGATTCTAACCAGTGCTCTTTCAATTCATTTCTGTCAAGTCAGATGGTTTACGTAATTAAATTTTTTTCCTGAATAGATTCTTGGAATCAAGACTTGCTGATTGACACAAAATCCTTAAATTCTTCTTAGATGAACAAATTGCCCTACCTGAAAAAGAGCTCTAATTCCCCTGTCGAGATCTTGTTCGAAATAACTGAAGCAGGAGGAGAGAAGTCGACACACGTGCATAAAGAATTTAGCAGGAGAAGGGCATGAAGAACTGACTTCATAGCGGGGCGGGCATGATAAATAAGACGATAAGAGAATGAGAAGAACGTGACGCTGCAAGCAAAGAAAATTTCAAGAAAAAAAGCTCTAATGCCGTTTGTAATTTGTTGTGCAAGAGCAGGTGCATGTCCCGAGCTCTTTGATTGCGTTGTCATCTGTAACAGTACGGTGTGGGCAGTGCACGGCTCTGCTTTCTGTGAATATGCAATCGGTGCCAGAGTATCCTTCATTGATGGTATTACGTGGTACTAGTGTCCTGTAGCTAAATATGTCTGTATTCGTCACTGAAATCTACAGCAGGCGAACATTTGAAGAACTTTGAAATTGGATACTCAAGATTAATGCCCCCTCCATAAACACCTCCAGCTATGGGCCGGATGCCAAAAGCTTTGCCGTATACAATTCCAGCCAGCAGAAATGCATTATAGATCAAATGTTGTACACCAGTCAACCATTCAAATTCTTTCACACGTTGATTCTCAATGAGGTCCAGGTACAGAGTGTGATATCGTCTTTAGTTCTCAGCGATTTTCAAACAGATTCTGGCTTCTCTGCCCTGTGATTCAAATTACTCTTCACTACATGATGTTGTCACTAAATACTGGTATACATTAAAATTGCGCAGGAAAGTGTCGATCCTCTATTTGCATACGGTTCTGGGATGCAAAAACACGAGTGTAATGCGACAATGGTTTTCTCACCCTCTAAACTAGGAGGCTCTGTGAATACAATGTCAGGCACTGTCTCGACCACTTTAAGTGCCTCAGCTCTGTCGAGCTGTGCACCAATGGAACCGAAGACCACACAAAAGAGGACGATCACGACAGACGATAAACAGATCAAGGCAGAAAATTCTGGTACTTCGTTCTTAGCTTCGTTTTTCACTGATGTCAGGTTACATATTACTAATATTCAGACACGATCTTCATGTGCGAGCATCATGTGAATGACTGTGGGTACCCTAGATGTGGACCAAGCGTAGATGTGCAATGCGTATGTGCATTGGGAGATTGGAGACAATTTCGTGCAGATACTGTCATTTTTGTTTGTCCTTGCATGTACTATTTCCCTCTCCACCACCCTGATGCTGACATGGTAAAGATTTGTATACAAACAATTCAGGAAAGAAGACTCGACATCCATCAGCGTACAACATATTCATGAGGTGACTATTTTTGCAAATGAAATGGTTTCAATTATTAGTGCACCATTTTTCAAGACCAGTCACTAAAGAAAATGCCTATGAAGCATATGAGCTTAAAAACCTGTCAAGTAAAAGTTTGTGAAAGATTTCTCTCTTAAATTTCTATAGGTGGTGACCACTTATTACTGTGCCAAGTGAGTCTGATGTAAATAATTTTCTCCTGTAGTTCTTGAGGAAGTTGACAGTGACCTGGCTCTGACAAGTATACACTTGTGCTGCACATTGTGAATTTTACAGAGAAGAAATGCAGAGAATCAAGGCAGCGAGACCTCTTCTAAGTCACAGACAGGCTTTTGGTGCTGCCTCTAAAAGTGTAAGCAACTTGTGCCAGTTCTTTTTTCTTCTTGAAATTCAATCATTGAGATTCTCTTGACAGGATGGTCAATGAGATTCAGAAACCTAATAATTAGTCCTTCCTGAACTCTAGAATTCATATGGTAGATGTAGCTCTAGAATTCATTAACTGGTTTTAAAAAATTTCTACCAGGTGCTGCTAGAAATATCAAGCAAAATAGTGTAGTCCTAACTCATGATGCCCTATTTCTCACTTGTTGCAAGAAATCCAGAGCCCATCTAGAGCTTGTTCTCTTTGTTCAGGAATAAAAGTCTGGTGGGTTTATAAGCTTTAGCTGAACAGATGCCACTTCACATTTGCAGTGGGCTACCTGCCCACGTGTTTCAGGCCTGGATCTAGCAGGTGATCAGGAGGCTGACTGTACTAATCAATTCTAGAAGGTATAAGTTTCAAATTGATCTCAGACCATCCAGCTTACTTCATACACTTTGAACTGTACATCAGTCTCTGTAGCCTGTGTTCTCACAATCTTGTATTGTACATATGCAAAATACACAAAAGGGATGTATGAAGCCTAAAACCATTTGGCTCCTGCACAATATTCTGTTTTCTCATTATTGACACATGTATTGCATCTTTTACCTCAAAATGCAGTTCAGAGGATAGAAAGGACTCAAGGCTGATGATGAGGACAACAGCACATGTGCAGAGTGCAGACTCATACTCAATCCAAAACAAACCACACACCATTGCATGGTGCTCTATTTGATCCGGCTTGCAGAAAACTTGCAGAACCAAATGATCAAGATTGGCATAATATGACCCAGGACGAAGGTTTTGGCAACAATGTCAGCACTGATTCAACTTCAATGGAACTAATAGTTGTGGAATAATTTTGCGATGATTGCACATACATTGGGTCAAAGAGGTTTGAAATTCAGACATTGCAGCATTCTTGCACTCTAAATGAATATGTGCATACATGTAAAATCAGTACTCACTTAGGTCAGTTGCAGACAACTTTCTTGGTTCAATTTCTTTCATCTTCTTCATTCAGGCCACTTCCCCACCACTCTGTCTCCATATAATCCTCTGCAGAAATCCAGAAAATCCAGATTCTAGGGGCCTGTACAGAAATTAGCACATGGCTTTTGAGGTTGGAATTGCATTGGCAACTTTTTGAGATGATCAACAGTAAGGAAATATGTAATATTCAATCAAAGGCTACAAATCATGACACCAAGCTGCTGTTCATATATAAATGCTCCCCTTACTGATCCTTGTGATGTAAGACCATGGATATCTACAGAATGATTGCAGAATGGTTGTGCTTGAGCTGCATGCAAAAATTGAAATTGAAATATATCACAAAATGGTTTGGACATCATAACCATAGTCTTTGTACAATACAAATTTCCTTAAAAGTGGGGGATGGCCCCTCAGCTGCCTTATTTGAGAGTATGTCAAGTTTTGCTGCCAATTAGGCATGTAGATCCCTATGTTTGACAACTAAGAAGGGCCATCCTGGGCCAACTCTGCTAGGTGCGGCCTCATTGGCTGTGGGCTTGAAGCCAAGCTGGTGAGCCCAGTGAGTACAGCACTCATCCTTTATGTATTATGTAAGATGTCTTTCAAATCCTTGAAATTCCACTAATGATGGTACATCAGAGTTGGTTTAGAGAGAACAACTTGCGGTTTTATTAGGGGTCTCATCTGTTTGTTTCCAGTAGATGAATCCAACATGGATTCTTTCAAAACATGTTGATGTCTTGTTTTCACAAATCTCCAACAACAATTAATGTTGTGTTATTATGTTTTTCTTTGCTGGAAGCAATTTCATTACAGGAAGAACTTTGATATTACTTTTGGATAGTCTTGTTGATGACAACTCCAAGTAGAATATTGCATGTGGTCAATCAGTGAAGCTACCCAGTGTTGCAATGGGAACTTGGTGGTGCAAGTTTAAGGCAATTGACAATTTGTAGGAATTGTAGTACACTGTGGGACTGCAAGAGGAGGAAGCACAAAATAAAAAGGGTTGCAGGTTAGGGGTTCCTCATTTCTCATGTTGTGAATTGTGTTAGTTGCTTTAGCTTGTTGGAAGGACTTGTGTGGAGTTGATTTGACATGAAATTTGCCAAAGCATTACGCATCTCAATGTGTCTCATGAGTCTCACAAATTGCATGATCTCCACTACACATCTTGTATGTGTATGAAATCAGTTGTCAAGCATTGGCTATGCAATATAAGTTGTTGAATGTGAAGAACTAGAATATAGTCTTCACAAGATTTCAACATATTTTGAAGGTAGAAGATATGGAGCTCAAGATTCTTTGGTGTTGAGCTTTGGTGTGGCTTTTCAATATGTGGGTTGTGCAAGTTGGCATGCGGTTGTGCAAATCCGCATGTGGTTGTGCAAGCTGACTTACAATACAAATGTTCAAGCTTCTTAATAGCAAGCCAATCTTATATATTAATTCACTTGTCTGTCTGTCAGTGTGTCTGTCTGAACTTGTCCATTCCAACCCGTTAACAGTCTCTGCGAGGCCGATCTGCAACCCCCCAGATGACAGAATCGAGGTCCCAAAATGAGCCGCACCTGGCCTGAAATGTTCCAGAGCCAGGTGCAGGTCGTGGTGGCGGAGAGACACACGCTTGTTGGATCCTCCGTCTCCCCGCACCAGCCATCGATCGCGTTAATAATAAATAAATAAAATGAAACAAATAAATATATATATATAATTTTTAAAAGGGGAAAAACTAGAAAAAAAAACAAAAAAACACTTTAACAGTTAGAAACTTTTTTTAAACACTTAAAAAATGAAATAAATATATTTAAACATGAAACAAAAAAGGGAAATACAGTAAAATAATCTTTTTAAAAAATTTAAAAATAGATGAAAAAAAAATATGAAACAAAACAGAGAGGGAAAGAAAGAGAAAAGAAACCATACTTGAAACAAAAATGAGGTTTGTCTTCTTTTTCCAAACTTCAAACTTGCATTCAAACATATTAGAAAAACTAGATTTTTTTGAAAAAGAAAATAGAAAAATAAAATAAAATAAATAAATGCATAAAAATAGAAATAATGAAAATAGACAAAATAAAAATAGAAAAAAATAAAACATGAAACAAACATAAACAAAAAAAAAGTCAAAACACAAAAACTATAAACAAGGAATGGAAACAAATGAAACAAGGAAAGGGAAATACAGTAAAATAATTTTAAGAGAAAATAAAATTACAAAAATGAAGAAACCAAATAAAGAGTAGAAAATTAAAAATAAATAAAACTTATAATAATGAAGAAAAACCCTACTTGAAAAAGAATGAAGTGTGTCTTCTTTCTCCAAACTTCAAACTTACATCCAAATAAACAAAAATACAAAAGTGAAAAAGAAACACTTTATTTTTATTGTACAAAATAATAATAAAAACAGAAAACACATTAAAATAAAAAATAAAAAGGATAAAAGTTTCTAAAAAAACTAAAACATGAACCGGGTTTAAAGAAAACGGGGGACTTCACAATGTCCGAAGGTCACAGGTACCCACTAGTTTTGATTAAGACAAGTAGTCAAGCAGTCAGAATAACTGCATTTTTGACAAACTTGCAAGGGTGGTATAAAAAGGACAACAAAAGGATGTATCTTCTATCTAGGAATAAAGATGTTGAATTCTGATATTAATAGTGGCGAAATATCTATAGATTGATGTTTGTTTAGACTTATTGTGGGTGATGGGGAAATCAACTAACACTAATAGGTACTAATTAGTAGTAGAAAATAAATGTTCAATGTCTTGGTCCGTCTACTTTAACTGTTGGGCATTTAGAACTTAAGTGAATGTAATGAACAAGTTCCTAGTAGCTTAATATAGAAGAAAAGTTAGTAAAAAGATTAAACAAACAATTGGCAACATACTAGGGAATTTACTTGGGCAAGATGTTGAAAACACCAATTGTTGACATATGAAGTGGGCTGAGGTGTACAAGTACGATTTGGGTTTTTGTGTTTTATATGTGATGATCCATGCCCAACCCAATGGAACTAATTCAGATGATAAGTACACCATGGTGGCTTATAAAATGACCAAAACCAAAATTGTCTATTGAAAAGCTAACTAAAGATGGCACACTAAAACTCATTAAATATCCTAACCTTTTTATTGCAAAAGAGAGAACTTTCGCTCAAAAATTCAGTTAAAAAAAACTTGTTAATTGTTAATAACATATCAACTAATGAATCGAAAACAATCATCACCAGAATAGAACTTGGAATTGTGACTAATGACCTTTATGTTTGATTGAAATTAAACTAGGAAATGTAATTAATTATTAAGAAGATCAGTCCTCTCCTAATTTGGTGGATGTAATCTCAACATAAGAGGCTGAAGAGTAAATCAAATAAATTAGTCATTTTAGATAGACTTGGCAAGATCACTGTCATCCTTCCAAAGAATGTAATGGACTAAAATGCTGGTTTTACTTGCAAAATAATATATCTAAATTACCATTTTCCCTACAAGAGAAAATATGTGCACGTGTTCATTATGGGACAATAGTTTGGTCATTAAGGTGAAGAGTACTAAATATATGAACTAATGAGTTGTCAAAATATAGAAAATGGTTGTTCAAGTCTTTTAACTCTCACCACAATAAAAGGATTGGTGGCAATTCTAATAACATGGATTGTTATCTTGTGAACGTGTGAGCATGAACAAATGAGCAAGATCAAATTTTTTTGGATTGTTCCACTAACACATGGCACAAAGTATTGCATGACATGGAGGAATATTCTACCATGTGTCCAAGGAAATTTTTAATGGATGAAAAATGAAAATGGATGGAAAAATGGATGAACAAAAAAATGGATGAAAATTTAAAACAAGTGAAAAATAAAAATAAATGAAAAAAAAGGATGATCAAAGCATGTTAATAACCAAGAATTATGTGTTGATCTAAACTTTATTTGTCCACAATTGAAAAGTATGTGTCAATTGAAACACCACATGTTCATCGCCAAGAAATATGTTCCCATTAGGAATTAAGACAGTATGAGCCAGCACATTCTTTATACCATTTCAACCTATTTTTTATTTGAATTCAATCTTTCAAACATTTTATGTTTAAGAGCATTTTTGCTACTTGAATTTGACTATGACTTTTGCAACCATAAAGTCATGGAGGTCATTAGTGCTTGATGAAATCCATAAATTATGCTCATTGTATATAATTCATTAAACATGAAATAGATATGTTTTCAACCCATGCCATGTAGATGTTACAAGTAGACACATGGTATAAAAGTTAAAAACCCATCCTATATGTTAGGAATGTAGGCCTTAGCCTACCTAGGCATGCAAGCTAATTTAGTTAACAAATTAAGCTATTTAGGGTAATTCACTAAATTGCAAGTGTGAGGACTTGAACCCCTCACCTCCACATTGAAGGAAGAAGTCCTAACCCCCACTTAACCATTGCACCACATGATTTTTACATGACAAAAATTATGACCATATTCTTGTAAACATTGTTTTCTAACCTACTTTATAAGTTAGATACCCAGTTACTTACCTAACGAAAATCCTGATTTCGGCTTTTTTCAAGAGCCGAAATCAGGATTTCCGTTCAACTGGACATCATTAGTATATCCAAATTAATGATGCCATCACAGGGTGAGATGAGACGTAAGGCTATATGCAGTAACATGTAGGTAATGCCAAAACGTTTTACGTGGAAAGAGAGACGTGGCTTCTCTAATGGTCTAGGATCTCCAGACAGTCTCTTGGCTGAATGGAAGGAGATTCGGAAAAAATCACAAATTGTCGCCAGGAAAGCCGCGGTCATCATGAACGAGGGTCGTTGGCCAATATTAGAAAAGGAATTTTTGGCTATCCATCAATTAGTCAAAAACCAACAAAGGATCCTCTCTCTCTTAGCAGCCTCCCTAGGATTGGGAAACCCGCTCCTGAGAGACTGCATGCTTGAAATTTGTACTCGACTAACCTCTCGAATAATTGCCGTAGATAATTTATATTATACTTTTGGAAGTCGAACCTCGGGAGTCGATGGTGAAATACTAGAAGCTTCTTCCCGAATCAGTCTAGTTCGTCGTATCCATTGGATTAATCTGAGAAACTACAAGAGCTCACCTGTTCGCCATATTTCCATCTTTAAACTAAGGGGTGGTGAAAGGCTGCTGAAAATACCCACAATATTTGACAGGACCGTGCAGCACTTGTTTAAATTAGCTATTGAACCTGTGACAGAACCCTTTGCTGACAGGTATAGTTTTGGATTTCGAAAGGGAAAATGTGCACACATGGCGGTGGGTGAAATTGCCGCCATACTAAACACAAAAACGGAAAGAGTGCGCAAGGTTTGTGACAATAAGAGGGAACAAGATAGTAAATATTTTGTTTCTACAAATGGGTGATTGATGTTGATATAAAAGCTTTCTTTGGCCAAATATCCTATCAATGGATCTTAAATAATTTCCCCATGCCTAGTGGTACAAAAAGGATACTTGAAGAATGGCTTAAGAGTCCAATTGAATATCAAGGGGAACTTGAAGTTTCTGCTATGGGGGTCCCTCAAGGCAGTGTCATAAGCCCTTTAATTGCAAACTTTACCCTAGATGGATTAGAAGAGAAAGTAACTACCAGACAGCAGACCGCTATGACTAACCTCAAAAGGACGAAATGGATTAAAGGAAAAGGCCATAAGTCTCTCTTTTGCCAGACCCAAAAAACAACATTAGTCCGCTTCATCAGGTATGCTGATAACTTTGTTATTATTATTAATGATGAGAGGTTGGTGGAACAATATTTCGAAGAAGCCAAAAGTTTCCTGGCAGAACATGGCCTCCAATTATCATCAGAAAAAACCCGCATATTTTCGTGGAAGATTGGAGAGAGACTTCGTTTTATCGGCTTTATTTTTCATAAAATCGATAGGGCTTGCTTCCATAGCCGAATTACGACCCAATGGAAGGCAAGAAAAAGGTTCACTCGCAGAAACCTCTACGTCTATCCTAATCCTGATGAGATAATGTCGCTGAAACGTAAAATCAAAAGTGTCTTTACTGAAAATAGAGATCTTTCTCCTTATCAAATAATCAAATTAATAAACCCAATCCTTCATGGTTGGGGCAACTATTTTGGGATTGGCAACTTTCTTCGTACCTTTAGTTTGCTAGTGTTAGAAATTCTATTCGTTTCTAATTCCCAATGGTGATGAATGTGTTAAACATTCATCAAATGGATGAATAATATAGACATCCTTGTAGTAGTTAGGTTAGGGTTTAGAAGTGGAGACTACCTAGGGTTTGGCGGCGGCTAGGGTTAGGGTTAGGCGGCGGTTAAGTTTAGGGTTAGGCGGCGGTTAAGTTTAGGGTTTGGTGGCGGCTAAGGTTAAGCGGCGGCTAAGGTTAGGGTTTGGTGGCGGCTAGGGTTAGGGTTTGGCGGCGGCTAGGTTAGGGTTAAGTGGCGGCTACTTTAGGGTTAGGAGAGAGTATATAGTGGAGTGGTTTTGAGTTGTCTTTCATTCTCTCCTTTCATGATTTTTGAGTGCACATAGAACCTTCAAGCTTTGATTAGTTGTTGCAAGCCATAGCTTTATGATTGTAACATTTGAAGCATACAACCTTTGTAATCTTCTTGTAGTTAATACAATTGTTAAAGCTTTCATTTCTTGCTTGTTTCCCCTTCATGTGTGAATCCTTCGGGTTGCTCCATGTAGATCTCCTCTTCAAGGTCACCATTGAGAAATGCGGTTTTGACGTCCATTTGATGAATCTCCATGTCTTCAATGGCCGCAAGTGCAAGGATACAACGAATTGACACAAACTTTGCAACGGGTGCAAAAGTTTCATTGTAATCAACTCCAAATGTTTGGGTGAAACCTCTTGCCACAAGTCTTGCCTTGTACCGTTCGACTTCACCATGGACCCCATGTTTGATTTTGAACACCCATTTGCAAGAAATGGGTTTTCTACCCTTGGGGAGAGGCACCAAGGACCAAGTGTTGTTGACAAGAAGAGAGTCGTATTCTTCTTGCATGGCAATCTCCCACTTCTTTGCATCTTCGCCATTCAACGCCTCTTCCACGGTTTGGGGTTCTTCCAAAAATGCTATGGTGGCTCGTTCCACCTCTTTGGTGGCCACCCACCAATCACGAGGCCACTCCTTACGTTGTCTTTGGGGCCTTTCTCTTGGTCCATGTTGTTGTGGTTCATTCAAACCCTCATCTTGTGATGAAGCAAATTCTTCTTTCGAAGAAGAATTTGTTGTAGATTCATCACCTTCCACGTCTTCCGCGGGTCTTGCCTTCAAAGATATAGGATTAACATCCTTCACAAGTTCATCGACTTCATCCACAACAAGGTGTTCTATTTGGTTTGCAAGGGGTCTCTTATCACGAACACCTTCTACTTCTTCCATCCCTTCAAGGAACACAACATCTCGACTCTTAATAATTCTTTTGGTTTCTAAACACATTAAGCGATATGCTTTCGTCCCTTCACAATACCCTAGAAACACACAAGGTATGGATTTTGACTCTAATTTGCTTCTCTTTTCATCTGGAATGTGTGCAAATGCTTTGCAACCAAAAACTCTCAAGTGAGATACATCGGGCTTTGTACCGGTCCACGCTTCTTGCGGGGTCTTTGAATCAAGGGCTTTAGTGCGGCATCGATTTTTGATGTAAACCGCCGTGTTCACCGCCTCCGCCCAAAACTCCAAGTCAAGTCCTTGTGCATGAATCATGCTTCTAGCGCATTCCATGATGGTCCTATTGGCTCGTTCGGCAACTCCATTTTGTTGTGGTGTGTAAGGTGCACTTGTTTGACGTTCGATTCCACATTCATGCAAAAAGTCATCAAACTTTTTGGACACAAATTCTCCTCCGTTGTCGGATCGCAAGGTTTTGATCTTCATGCCGGTTTGATTCTCCACTAAGGCCTTGTATGCCTTGAATTTGTCGAACACTTCTCCTTTCGCTTTCAAAAGGTAAACATGAGTTTTTCTCGAAAAATCGTCGATGAAGGTGACAAAGTATCGTGCTCCACCACGAGATGTGGTCTTCATCGGTCCGCACACATCGCTATGCACTAGTTCCAAAAGCTTGGAAGCCCTACTTGCTTCACCTTTAGGAAAAGATGTCCTTTGATGTTTGCCTTCAATGCAAGCTTCACACACATGGTGCAATGGCACTTCATTCAAATTCATGCCATTGACCATATTCTCCAACTTCTTAAGACTCGCCATGTTGAGGTGGCCGAGTCTTTGGTGCCAAAGCGTAGCTCCTTCATTCGAAGACTTTGCCACATTCGCACTCTCCTTTCGAACATTGACGTTGAGAAGATACAAGTTCTTCTCCCTTCGTGCTTGCGCCACAACGGTTCTATGGACATTGTTGACCTTACAACCGTCCTTGTCAAACTCCACCTTCAAGCCTTCTGAAATGAGTTTGCTAACGGAAATGAGACTATTCCTCATTTTCGGAACATGAAGAACTTGTGTGATGGTTGTAAGCAACATTTTACCTCCAACTTGCATTGTGGCCTTGATGCTCCCTTTGCCAACGGCCTCCAAAATGGTGTCATCTCCCATGTACACTTTTCGTGCAACGATGGATTCGTAAGTGGTGAACCATTCTCGTTCGAACGTCATGTGTTGCGTTGCGCCGGAATCGATGATCCAATCGTTTCTCGCATGATCATTAGCACTCAAGGCGGTAACAAACATTTGTTCTTGATCATCACAAGCTTGGTTTGCTTTTTCTTTCTCATCATTCTTCTTCTTCAAACAATTCCTCACAAAGTGTCCGGGTTTTTTACAATAAAAGCAAAGCTTTTCATTTGCCTTGTGAGTTTTGTTAAGCAATGCGGCATTCTCTTTACTTTCACTTTTTTTTCTTTTGGAAACCTCATGAAGCAATCGAGCGACGATGAATTGAAGGTCAACATCCTTGGTTGACATGGACTCCAAACTCGTGACCAAGTTATCAAAAGATGGGGGAAGGCTCATGAGAAGTACCATGTACACGTCCTCATCTTCAATGTTCACCTCAATGGAACGTAATTGATCCGCGAGCGCCTTCACCATGTTGATGTGCGCAAGCAAGTCCTCCCCTTCTTGCATTTTGATGGTGAAGAACCTCCTTCGAAGAAACAATTTGTTTCCGATGGTCTTGGCTTCGTGGACACCGCAAAGTGTTTCCCAAGCGCTTTTGACATTCTCGCAATATTGAATGTGTGCAAGTTGTGCATCCGTGAGATGTTCACAAAGTAGTGCAAATGCCTTGGTCGCCTTTTCGTTATAATCCGTGATTTGGGCTTCATCATGAGGAATTGTTGCACTTCCATCAACAAATTTCCAAAGCCCGTGCTTAGAAAGCATCATGCGCATCTTGAACTTTCAAAGGTGAAAGTTGCCACCATCAAACTTTTCCATGACTTTCAACGACTCCATTTGAAATGAAGACATTGTGCTACAACAAACACTCTCAAACTTGGAAGTTGAAGTTTTGACAACTAAAAGAATTATCTTCCAAACACTTTCACTTGAAAACGTGATACTTTCAGAAAAACAAGTTTTTCACACTTGAAAAACTTACAACACCTTGAAGAAATCTCTTCCACACCTCCAACTCACTCGGAAAGACTATTACTCTCTTTGCAACCTTGCAAACTAAAAGCCTTCCCTCAAAAGGATTCTCCTTTTCTATGTTGTACAAGCAAACACTTTCAAAAAACTCGAAAAACAAGTTTTCCTAAAACCTTTACAAGAAACTTGAAAAACTTCTCTTACACCTCAAACTTCAATGTTGGAAACCTCCAAAACTTGAAGAACTCTCTTTCACACTTTTGAACTTGAAACTTGAAACTTAAAGACTTGAAGAACACTCTTCCACACTTAAGAACTTACAACACTTTGAAGAAGTCTCTTCCACACCTCCCACTCACTTGGAAAAGTTGCAAGCTGCTTGTATGCCACCACTTGAAAATGAACTCCCACTCACTTTGCAAACTAAGAACCTTGTCTCAAAAGGATTCTCTCCTTTTTCCTATGCAATACAAGCTCAAACCTTTCACTACTTCTTCTTCTAACACAATGTCCTTTCTCTTGCTTGGTGTGGGCCCATAACCTATTGGAAACAACTTGAAAACAAGCAAGAAATGAAAGCTTTAACAATTGTATTAACTAAAGAAGATTACAAAGGTTGTATGCTTCAAATGCAATCATAAAACTATGGCTTGCAACAACTAATCAAAGCTTGAAGGTTCTATGTGCACTCAAAAACCATGAAAGGAGAGAATGAAAGACAACTCAAAAACACTCCATTATATACTATCTATTAACCCTAAAGTAGCCGCCACTTAACCCTAACCTAGCCGCCGCCTAACCCTAACCCTAGCCGCCACCAAACCCTAACCCTAGCCGCCACCTAACCCTAGCCGCCACCTAACCCTAGCCGCCACCAAACCCTAACCCTAGCCACCGCCAAACCCTAAGTAGTCTCCACTTCTAAACCTTAACCTAACTACTACAAGGATGTGAATACTATTCATCCTTTTGATGAATGTTTAACACATTCATCAACGTTGGGACTTAGAAACGAATAGTATTTCTAACACTTCGAGCTTTGATTAGTTGTTGCAAGCCATAGCTTTATGGTTGTAACATTTGAAGCATACAACCTTTGTAATCTTCTTGTAGTTAATACAATTGTTAAAGCTTTCATTTCTTGCTTGTTTTCAAGTTGTTTCCAATAGCTAGATCATTGGATCTGGCATAGAAGCTGGCGATATTTACATCATAAATTCCCTAAAACTCCTCGCCCCATATTGGTTTCCTGATTCTATCAGGGGGTTTCCTCTCCTCGTGACAGACTTTGGTACTTTCATGTTATTTGGACCAAGCCCAGTGTAGGTGCCAAACGACGTCGTGCTAACGTGGTATGGATCACATCTCTTGCGTCTATGGTAAAAGGTGTTCCTGCTCATATGTTCCGAGCATCTCGTGATCTGGGTAATCCTTTTGTAAATTCAACCCCGTTTGATGAATGGAACCTTCAAATTCAAAGCTATCGGGAAAAGGTTGTGGTTGACAAGAAAGATAATGAATTTAGCAGGCTGTTCATCCGCCAGAAGGGTATGTGTCCCATATGCAATCAAGGCTTAGGTTATTTGACTAGCTTTAATTTAGAAATTCACAACCTGCGGCCTTTTTTTGAAAACTCGGAGGTGCATGGTAATTTATTGCATAAATCCCTTGTGCATTCTTGGTGTCTTGTTATAGCTCGAAAGTAGACTACATAGGTTATAGGCATATTCTGCGAAGAGCCCAGTGCTTTGAGAGGGGCTCGCTGGGTTCTGTGGGGGGCTTTGCTGGAAACGACAGATCTATCCTGATCCTGAAGTCTATATTTTAATTTTGCCGGGATTTGGTATCATTAGTCATATTGTCTCTACCTTTTCAAGAAAACCTGTATTTGGTTATCTAGGCATGGTTTATGCTCTGATCAATATTGGAGTTCTTGGATTTATTGTATGGGCGCACCACATGTTTACTATAGGCTTAGACGTTGATACACGTGCTTACTTTACTGCGGCTACCATGATTATCGCCGTGCCTATTGGAATAAAGATTTTTAGTTGGATCGCTACCATGTGGGGAGGTTCAATACAATATAAAACACCAATGTTATTTGCTGTAGGATTTATCTTTTTGTTTACTATAGGGGGGTGCGACGTGCTAACCAGAATAGATGACGTTTACTTCACTATAACCCTGCATAAAGGATGGCGATAGACGTATTTTCTCTCCAGTTGACGTATAGGGGAGACCTTAAAAGCAAAAATGAGGGGGGTGAAAAAATCCCTCCTTTGAGGGCTTCCGAAAGGTGGAACCCTAAAGGGGCAACGAGAGGAACCAAAAGCAACAAGGTAAACTGCACTAACAGGAGGCGAGCCCGGCGGACCCCCCCCCAGGTCAACGCGTCAACTCTCCTGAAATCCTCGCGGCCAGAAAGCCGCGAGACGCAAGCAATTGTGAGGCCCGAGTACGCTTTACTTGCTACAAAGGACCTAACATTCCCAATTCCGACACCTAACCGGATGACGCCATTCTTGTCAAGCACGGGACGGCAGGTGACCTACTGATTTCTCCTGCTGAGGAGGCCCTCAACAAACAGGGTTCAAAAAAAGATTTTTGCTATACCCTCGTTACGCGGGCTAGGCGCGCAGGCGTGTAGGGACTCACTAGTTAGGCAGATAACCTGGTAGCAAAAGAACTGCATTCCATTCTTAACAACAACAGGAGCAACCCTGACCATGTAAACCTTAAGCTCTACAGGCTTCTACTTGAGGAAGACCTAATTAAGTTGATGTACAAAGGTTTCAAGTCCATCCCAGAGCAAAGCGCACCCTTGACAAATATTAGACGGCATCAGAAAGACATGAATATAGGAAACCGAAACTTTGCTCAAAACAGTTCCAATTTTTATCAGGTAGGAGGTGCTTCATACTTAAGAAGCAGGCAGGTGAACGCCCGCTGCTTACGGTGGCCTTCCTCAGAGAAAAAATCGTTCTAGAAGCAATTACGATAATACCAGAAGTTATTTACGAACCAATCTTCCTCAGCACTTCTCATGGTTTCCGACCATTTCATTTATGCCATTCGGCCAGTCAATTGGGATTGGGCTGCAAAACTACGACTAGGCTCTGAAAGGGAGTATAACAAAATATTACGACTCAATCGACCACCAAATTTTGATGAATAGAAGAAAAGATCGAAAACAAGGAATACGACTCATTTGGAAGGCGCTAAGAGCGGGATACAGGAAGACTGCAAAAAAAGAGCTGGACCCTCAAAAGCGTTTGAATGAGGGGGGAGGGCACCCTACAAGAGAGCAACATGTCCTCGCTGTTGGCAAATGTCTACTTTCACACATTAAATTATTGGGTCCGAAACAAAGAATAAATATTCAACTAGAGGAAAACCAAAAAGCCATTAACCCGCAAAGGTCAGACCTAAACAACAAGACAAAAGACTACAGATGCAAAGGAAACACAACCGAAGCCGAAGAGCTGAGAAAGCAGAAAGATCAAATCCCAAGCAGAGTGTGGAATGATTGGGGATTTCGCCAAATGTTCTACATGCAGTATGCAAACAGTATCCTTATAATCTTCATAGCGAGTAAAGATGAAGTCCTCATTTCATAAAAAAAATAAAAAGGCTTCTTAAAATAACACTTGAAAAACTTAATCTATCAGGGAAAAAGACTCAAGTAACGCACCTTAGAGAGAGCCACGCTCTCTTCTTAAAGACTAAGGTAAGCGAGCGTTGACACGCTTCATGGGCCGAAGGCAGCATATTACGTCAGACCAAGCTCGTCTTAACACTCCAAAGGACAAGATCATAAATAAATTGGCCAATCTTGAGTCTTCAAAAAACCCAACCTCCCCCTTGTTATGGCTTTGACCAAATGCTCTCACAACCTCGATTTCGAATACTATAATTAGATCACAAAAGAAATATGCAACTATTATTCGTTTGTCGACAAGTTTTACCGACTAACAAATGACCTGAAACTCATAATCAAGGGCAACTATGTTCGCACTTTAATCATAAGACTCGGGCGACAAAGAGCCTCGAAGACATACGAAAATTTTAGCGCAGAGTACGCGGCCAAATATAAAGTATCAGTCAGAGACGGCCAACTTGTCTACAAAAAAATCTCAAAAAAGCAACAAACGAGACTAAGCGCCTGAAAAGAGCAAACGCCTTACAACTACAATGGGACAAATGAAGATGATGAGAGGAAAAAGGGCTTTTTCGGAAGTTTTATATCCCAGGAATTCTACGTACGCCCAACGAAAATACAAACCTGGAATTCAAAGGTGACTTTCTGGTGTTGGTAGTTTGAGCCAAAATAAAGAGAGCGCATAAGAATTAAGGAAACTCAAACTACTCCTACCCATACCCAACTTGTAGGACTTCAAAGATTGGTCTCGCCACTAAAACTATGGACCATGCCTCTCTTCCGAAGGCTAAACAGCAGATATATACTAGGCGAGAAGAAATGTCTAGTCAGCAACATTGAATGCTCTAGACCAGTGAAGATTCACCACATGTGAAAGTTGAGCCAACTCAACAAGGACGTCTCACAAATAGACAAGGTGATGACTATGCTCAATAGAAAGCAAGCAAATATTCCTTTACTCTACCACAATAAAGTCGATTGCAGGAAATACTTGAAGCTCTCCTTTGAAATAAGACTCAATAAAAGAGAAAAAGAAGACCAAAAAGGCAGCCTTGTTTAACATGTTCAAGAGTCAATACAGACTATGAAAACTGTGCTAAGTTGTGAAAGAATCAAACGCGCATGCAACCCGTATGATGGAAAGACTGTCATGTACGGTTACGAGAGCACCAAGGCCGCCAATGCAAGAATACAACGAATAGATGTAAACTTTGCGACGGGCGCAAAAGTTTCGTTGTAATCTATTCCGTAGGTTTGGGTAAAACCTCTTGCCACTAATCTGGCCTTGTAGCATTCCACCTCCCTGTTGGCGCCTTGTTTGATTTTGAACACCCATTTGCAAGAAACGGGTTTTCTTCCAACGGGAAGTGGTACCAAAGTCCATGTGTTGTTTGTCATGAGAGAATCATATTCCTCTTGCATGGCGCACTCCCACTCCTTGGAACTTTCACATGTCAATGCTTCTTCAATATTTTGGGGTTCCTCCAAAAATGCAACGGTGGCACGCTCCACCTCCTTGGTAGCAATCCACCAATCTCGAGGCCACTCCCTTCGTTGCCTCTGAGGTCTTTCCCTTAAGACGCGTTGTGAAGGCTCATGAGATGGATCGTCATTTGAAACAACAAATTCTTCTTCCGATGAAGAACTTGGTGTGGACTCACTTTGCACACCTTCCCTTGTTTCTTCATTCAATGATGTATCCTCACTAAAGGTCAAGGGTTCTTCTCCTTCAACTTCTACAACAACATTTTCTACTTTCTTGGGATGGAGCACACCACCTATTTCATTTGACCTCTCAATGAACACAACATCTCTACTTTTCAAGATTTTCTTGGTTTCTACACACATCAAGCGATATGCTTTCGTGCCTTCATGATACCCTAAAAACACACAGGGGATGGACTTGGACTCTAATTTGGTCCTCTTCTCATCGGGAACATATGCAAAGGCCTTACAACCAAAAACTCTCAAATGAGACACATCGGGTTTCCTACCACTCCATGCTTCTTGATATTGGAAACAACTTGAAAACAAGCAAGAAATGAAAGCTTTAACAATTGTATTAACTAAAAGAAGATTATAAAGGTTGTATGCTTCAAATGCTACAATCATAAAACTATGGCTTGCAACAACTAATCAAAGCTTGAAGGTTCTATGTGCACTCAAAAACCATGAAAGGAGAGAATGAAAGACAACTCAAAACCACTCCACTATATATTATCTCCTAACCCTAAAGTAGCCGCCACTTAACCCTAACCTAGCCGCCGCCAAACCCTAACCCTAGCCGCCGCTTAACCCTAGCCGCCGCCAAACCCTAACCCTAGCCGCCACTTAACCCTAGCCGCCCCCAACCCCAACCCTAGCCGCCGCTTAACCTTAGCCGCCACCAAACCCTAAACTTAGCCGCCGCCTAACCCTAACCCTAGCCGCCGCCAAACCCTAGGTAGTCTCCACTTCTAAACCCTAACCTAACTACTACAAGGATGTCTATACTATTCATCCATTTGATGAATGTTTAACACATTCATCACCATTGGGAATTAGAAACGAATAGAATTTCTAACACTCCCACTCTATGAAGTTTCTAATCCGAACATGTTTACCAACTTATGATGTCGTTCTTTGGATAATGCCTTGGTAAGCACATCCGCCAGCATGTGTTCCGTTGGACAATATTCAAATTGAACTTCTCCATTTTCAGCTCGTTCTCGAACAAAATGATGTTGTACATCAATGTGTTTTGTTCGTGCATGGTGAGTGGGATTCTTGGTCAATGATATCGCACCTTGATTGTCGCATCGAATCACCATCATTTTCTTCTCCTCCATGTATCCTAAATCCATCATCAATTTTGTTATCCATATGGCTTCTTTTGTGGCTTGCGTGTTTGCCATGTATTCCGCCTCCGTGGTGGACAATGCTATTGTGGGTTGTCGTTTGCTACTCCAAGAAATGGCTCCACCTCCGATCATGAAAACAAACCCTGTGGTGGACCTCCTATCTTCAAGATCACCACCCCAATCCGCATCGCAATATCCAAGAACTTCCTTGGATGGTGTTCCACCAAATTGTAATTTCATTTGCAATGTACCTTGCAAATATCGAAAGATTCGTTTGACGGCCATCCAATGCTCCATGTTAGGGTTCGCCATGTGTTGACTCAACACGCTTATTGGGTATGCCAAGTCGGGTCGTGTGCACAACATGGCATACATCAAAGACCCAACCGCTTGTTGATATGGAAATCCTTTTGATTCATCATTTCCATTCGCATTCCTATGTAACTTCACCTTGGGATCCAATGGAACTCCAATGGGCTTACATTCCTCCATTCGAAACCGCTTCAATATTTCTTTGAGGTATTTGATTTGGTTGATGCGTAGGAGTCTTTCATCACGATTCCTTTCCACCTCCATCCCCAAAAAGAAATGTAATTCCCCGAGGTCCTTCATTTCAAACTTTTGACTCAACTCCTCTTTGATTTGCAAAATTTTGTTTTGATCGTTGCACACCAAAATGAGGTCATCCACATAGACCACAATGAAAAACTTCACATCTCCCACTTGTGCAACGTACACACTAGGATCCGCCTCACTCTTGATAAATTTAATGCTTTTGAGAAACGCATCTAACTTTTGATTCCATGCCCTTGGAGATTGTTTCAAACCATACAAGGACTTGTGAAGCTTACACACGAGATGTTCACCTCCTTGGTGCACGAACCCTTGAGGTTGCTCCATGTAAATCTCCTCTTCAAGCTCTCCATGGAAAAATGCGATTTTCACATCCATTTGATGGATCTCCATGTCTTCCAAGGCTGCCAATGCAAGAATACAACGAATAGATACAAACTTTGCAACAGGCCCAAATGTTTCGTTGTAATCCACTCCGTAGGTTTGCGTAAAACCTCTTGCCACTAACCTAGCCTTGTAACGTTCCACCTCCCCATTTGCCCCTTGTTTGATTTTGAACACCCATTTGCATGAAACGGGTTTTCTACCGGCGGGAAGTGGTACCAAAGTCCATGTGTTGTTTGTCATGAGAGAATCATATTCCTCTCGCATTGCACACTCCCACTCCTTGGAATTTTCACATGTCAATGCTTCTTCAACATTTTGGGGCTCTTCCAAAAATGCAATGGTGGCGCGCTCCACCTCCTTGGTAGCAATCCACCAATCCCGAGGCCATTCCCTTCGTTGCCTTTGAGGTCTTTCCCTCGCAACATCTTGTGAAGGTTCACAAGATGGGTCATCATTGGAAACAACAAATTCTTCTTCCGATGAAGAACTTGGTGTGGATTCATTTTGCACACCTTTCATTCTTGTTTCACTCAAAGGTGTATCTTGACTTAAGGTCAATGGTTCTTCTCCCTCAACTTCTTCATGCACAACTACATTTTCTTCTTTCTCAAGATGAGGTATACCACCTATTTCCTTTGACCCTTCAATGAACACAACATCTCTACTTTTGATGATTCTCTTGGTTTTCACACACATCAAGCGATACGCTTTGGTGCCTTCGTAATATCCTAAAAACACACAAGGCATGGACTTGGATTCTAATTTGCTCCTCTTCGCATCGGGAACATGTGCAAAGGCTTTACAACCAAAGACTCTCAAATGGGATACATCGGGTTTCCTACCACTCCACGCTTCTTGAGGGGTCTTGGAATCAAGGGCCTTGGTTGGACATCGATTTTTGATGTACACCGCCGTGTTCACTGCTTCGCCCCAAAATTCAAGTTCCAACCCTTGTGCAGGAATCATGCTTCTTGCACATTCCATGATGGTTCTATTGGCACGTTCCGCAACACCGTTTTGTTGTGGGGAATAGGGCGCACTTGTTTGTCGTTGAATCCCACATTCCGCAAGGAATGCGTCAAATTTCTTAGACACAAATTCTCCTCCGTTGTCGGAACGTAGCACTTTGATTTTGTGACCAATTTCGTTCTCCACCAACGCCTTGTATTGTTTGAACTTCTCAAAAGCTTCTCCTTTGGCCTTCAAAAGATAGACATGAGTCTTCCTTGAGAAATCATCAATGAAAGTGAGAAAGTATCTTGCTCCACCGTGCGATGTAGTCTTCATTGGCCCACACACATCAGTGTGCACAATCTCCAAAAGTTGTGAAGCCCTTGTTGCGCCGTCCTTGGGAAATGATGTTCTTTGATGTTTGCTTTTGACGCATCCTTCACAAATGTGATGCAAGGGCACTTCTTTCAAATTCATGCCATCCACCATGGCATCTAACTCCTTAAGGCTTGCCATGTTGAGATGGCCAAGTCTTTCATGCCAAAGCGTGGCACTTTCCTCCAAGAAGGTACAAGTTCTTGTCCCTTCGTGCTTGCGCCACAACAACTCCTCGAGCATCGTTGACCTTATAACCATCCTTGTCAAACTCCACTTTGAAACCTTCCGAAATGAGTTTGCTCACCGAAATGAGATTATTCTTCATTTTTGGAACATGAAGAACTTGGGTGATGGTTGTGTGTGTCAATTGGCCTCCAACTTGCAATGTGGCTTTGATGCTCCCCTTGCCAATTGCCTCCAAAACGGTGTCATCCCCCATGAACACCCTCCTTGGGGAAATGCGCTCGTACGTGGTAAACCATTCTTGTTCGAATGTCATGTGTTGCGTTGCACCCGAATCGACAATCCAATCATATGTGGTATGATCATTGGCACTCAATGCCGCAACAAACATTTGTTCGTGATCTTCACAAGCCTTATTAGCTTTTTCTTTTTCATCATTTTTCTTCTTCAAACAATTTCTCACAAAATGTCCGGGTTTCTTACAATAAAAGCAAAGCTTTTCATTTGGCTTGTGAGTTCTGCTCACTAATGCGGTAGTTTCGGAACTCTCACATTCTTTTCTTTTGGACACTTCGTGAAGCAACCTTGCTACAATGAATTGAAGGTCTACATCTTTCGTGGACATGGACTCCAAGCTTGTGACTAAGTTATCAAAGGATGGAGGAAGGCTCATGAGGAGTACCATGTAAACATCTTCATCCGTAATGTTCACCTCGATGGAACGTAGTTGGTCGGCAAGAGCTTTCACCGTGTTGATGTGCACAAGCATGTCATCTCCTTCTTGCATTTTGATCGTGAAGAATCTCCTTCGAAGGAACAACTTGTTGCCAATGGTCTTAGCTTCATGCACACCACAAAGAGCCTCCCACGCACTTCTCACATTGTCACAATATTGAATGTGTGCAAGTTGGGCATCCGTGAGATGTTCACAAAGCAATGCAAAAGCCTTGGTCTCTTTTTCGTTGTAATCGGCTCTTGCAACTTCTTCACTCGGCAAAGTGGCACTCCCATCAACAAATTTCCAAAGCCCATGTTTGGAAAGCATCATGCGCATTTTGAACTTCCATAGGTGAAAGTTGCCACCATCAAACTTCTCCATGACTTTCAAGGACTCCATTTGAAAAGAAGACAGTTTGAACACAAGAGCTACAACAAACACTCTCAAACTTGAAAGTTGAAGTTTTTAATAAGTAGAAGAACTCTCTTCTAAACACTTTCACTTGGAAAACCTTGATACTTTCAAATAACAAGTTTTTCACACTTGAAAAACTTACAACACCTTGAAGAAATCTCTTCCACACCTCCCACTCACTTGTAAGGACTATTCTCTTTGCAACCTTGCAAATTAAAAGCCTTCCCTCAAAAGGATTCTCCCTTTCTATGTTGTACAAGTAAACACTTTCAAAAACTTAAAAGAACAAATTTCCTAAAAACCTTTACAAGAAACTTAAAATATTTCTCTTACACCTCAAACTTCAATGGTTGAAACCTCAAAAACTTGAAGAACTCTCTTTCACACGATTGCACTTGAAACTTGAAACTTAAAGACTTGAAGAACACTCTTCCACACAAAAAAAAGAAAAACTTACAACACTTTGAAGAAATCTCTTCCACACCTCCCACTCACTTGGAAAAGTTACAAGCTCCTTGTATGCCACCACTTGGAAATGAACTCCCACTCACTTTGCAAACTAAGAACCTTGTCTCAAAACGATTCTCTCCTTTTCCCTATGCAATACAAGCTCAAACCTTTCACTACTTCTTGTTCTAACACAATGTCCTTTCTCTTGCTTGGTGTGGGCCCATAACCTATTGGAAACAACTTGAAAACAAGCAAGAAATGAAAGCTTTAACAATTGTATTAACTAAAAGAAGATTATAAAGGTTGTATGCTTCAAATGCTACAATCATAAAACTATGGCTTGCAACAACTAATCAAAGCTTGAAGGTTCTATGTGCACTCAAAAATCATGAAAGGAGAGAATGAAAGACAACTCAAAACCACTCCACTATATATTATCTCCTAACCCTAAAGTAGCCGCCACTTAACCCTAACCTAGCCGCCGCCAAACCCTAACCCTAGCCGCCGCTTAACCCTAGCCGCCGCCAAACCCTAACCCTAGCCGCCACTTAACCCTAGCCGCCCCCAACCCCAACCCTAGCCGCCGCTTAACCTTAGCCGCCACCAAACCCTAAACTTAGCCGCTGCCTAACCCTAACCCTAGCCGCCACTTAACCCTAGCCGCCCCCAACCTTGGTCCCTAGCCGCCGCTTAACCTTAGCCGCCACCAAACCCTAAACTAGCCGCCGCCTAACCCTAACCCTAGCCGTCGCCAAACCCTAGGTAGTCTCCACTTCTAAACCCTAACCTAACTACTACAAGGATGTCTATACTATTCATCCATTTGATGAATGTTTAACACATTCATCACCATTGGGAATTAGAAACGAATAGAATTTCTAACACTTGAGGGGTCTTGGAATCAAGAGCCTTGGTTGGACATCGATTTTTAATGTACACCGCCGTGTTCACCGCTTCGCCCCAAAATTCAAGTCCTAACCCTTGTGCAAGAATCATGCTTCTCGCACATTCCGTGATGGTTCTATTGGCACGTTCCGCAACACCATTTTGTTGTGGGGAATACGGCGCACTTGTATGTCGTTGAATTCCACATTCCGCAAGAAATGTGTCAAACTTCTTGGACACAAATTCTTCTCCATTGTCCGATCATACCACTTTGATTTTGTGACCAATTTCGTTCTCCACCAACGCCTTGTATTGTTTGAATTTTTCAAACACATCTCCTTTGGCCTTCAAAAAATACACATGAGTTCTCCTTGAGAAATCATCAATGAAAGTGAGAAAGTATCGCGCTCCACCATGCGATGTAGTCTTCATTGGTCCGCACACATCAGTGTGCACAATCTCCAAAAGTTGTGAGGCCCTTGTTGCTCCATCCTTGGGAAATGATGTTCTTTTATGTTTGCCTTTCATGCATCCTTCACAAATGTGATGCAAGGGCACTTCCTTCAAATTCATGCTGTCCACCATGGCATCCAACTCCTTGAGGCTTGCCATGTTGAGATGGCCAAGTCTTTCATGCAAAAGCATTGTTAGAAATTCTATTCGTTTCTAATTCTCAATGGTGATGAATGTGTTAAACATTCATCAAATGGATGAATAGTATACACATCCTTGTAGTAGTTAGGTTAGGGTTTAGAAGTGGAGACTACCTAGGGTTTGGCGGCGGCTAGAGTTAGGGTTAGGCGGCGGCTAAGTTTAGGGTTTGGTGGCGGCTAGGGTTAGGGTTTGGTGGCGGCTAGGGTTAAGCGGCGGCTAGGGTTAGGGTTTGGCAGCGGCTAGGTTAGGGTTAAGTGGCGGCTACTTTAGGGTTAGGAGATAGTATATAGTGGAATGGTTTTGAGTTGTCTTTCATTCTCTCCTTTCATGGTTTTTGAGTGCACATAGAACCTTCAAGCTTTGATTAGTTGTTGCAAGCCATAGTTTTATGATTGTAGCATTTGAAGCATACAACCTTTGTAATCTTCTTTTAGTTAATACAATTGTTAAAGCTTTCATTTCTTGCTTGTTTTCAAGTTGTTTCCAATAAGCATCGCACTTTCCTTCGAAGAATTTGCGATGTGCGCCATGTCCTTGTGCACCTTGACATTTAGAAGGTACAAGTTCTTGTCCCTTCGTGCTTCCGCCACAACAACTCCTCGAGCATCATTCACCATACAACCATCCTTGTCAAACTCAACTTTGAAACCTTCCGAAATGAGCTTACTCACGGAAATGAGACTATTCTTCATTTTTGGAACATGAAAAACTTGGGTCATGGTTGCGTGGGACAACTTGCCTCCCACTTGCATTGTGGCTTTGATGCTCCCCTTGCCGACGGCCTCCAAAACGGTGTCATCGCCCATGAACACCTTCCTTGGGGAAATGCGCTTGTACGTGGTAAACCATTCTTGTTCGAATGTCATGTGTTGCGTTGCACCCGAATCCACAATCCAATCATACGTGGTATGATCATTGGCACTCAATGCGGCAATAAACATTTGCTTATGATCTTCACAAGCTTGATTGGCCTTTTTTTTTTCATCATTTTTCTTCTTCAAACAATTTCTCACAAAATGTCCGGGTTTCTTACAATAGAAACAAAGCTTCTCGTTTGATTTGTAGGTTTTGTTCACTATTGCGGTAGTTTCGAAACTCTCACATTCTTTTCTTTTGGACACTTCGTGAAGCAACCTTGCTACAATGAATTGAAGGTCTACATCTTTGGTGGACATGGATTCCAAGCTTGTGACTAAGTTATCAAAGGAAGGAGGAAGGCTCATGAGAAGTACCATGTAAACATCTTCATCCGTAATGTTCACCTCGATGGAACGTAGTTGGTCCACAAGGGCTTTCACCGTGTTGATGTGCACAAGCATGTCATCCCCTTCTTGCATTTTGATGGTGAAAAATCTCCTTCGAAGGAATAATTTGTTGCCGATTGTCTTGGCTTCATGCACATTGCAAAGAGCCTTCCACACACTACTCACATTGTCACAATATTGAATGTGTGCAAGTTGGGCATCCGTGAGGTGTTCACAAAGCAATGCAAAAGCCTTCATTTCTTTCTCATTATAATCGGCGATTCCAACTTCTTCACTTGGCAAGGTGGCACTCCCATCAACAAAGTTCCAAAGCCCATGTTTGGAAAGCATCATGCGCATCTTGAACTTCCAAAGGTGAAAGTTGCCACCATCAAACTTCTCCATGACTTTCAAAGACTCCATTTGGAAGGATGACATTTGGGGTTTCACAAATGCTAACACAAACACTCTATGTTCTTCTATTCAAAGGAATTGGAAGTGGGAAAATTTCAAGATGAAAAACTTGCCAATGTTTGAATACCTCACTTGAAATCTCTCCACTCAATTGCTATATGTCATAAAGCAAAACCTTTAGAAGAAACCCTCAAACACTTGAATGTTGAAATTCTTCAACAACACGAAGAACTCTCTTCCACACTTTCTCAAACCTTAAGGTTGAAACTTCCAACAACTCGAAGAATTCTCTTCCACACTTTGAACTTCAAAGTAAAAACTTAAAAAACTTGAAGAACACTCTTCCACGCTTGAGAACTTACAACACCTTGAAGAAGTCTCTTCCACGCCTCCCACTCACTTGGAAAAGTTGTAAGCTCCTTGTATGCCACCACTTGGAAATGAACTCCCACTTACTTTGCAAACAAAAATTCCGTCTTTCAAAAAGATTCTCTCCCTCTTTCTTTGCAATAAAAACTCAAAAACCTTTCACTATTCCTTGTTATAACACAATGTTTTTTTCTCTTGCTTGGTGTGGGCCCATAACCTATTGGAAACAACTTGAAAACAAGCAAGAAATGGAACACTCAAGGTTCATGAAATGCAACAATTGTATTAACTAACAAGAACAATACAAAGGTTGTATACTTTCAAATGATGCAATCACAAAACTATGGCTTGCAACAACTAACAGAGCATGAAGGTTCTATGTGCACTCAAAAACCATGAAAGGAAAGAATGAAAGACCACTTAAAACCACTCCAATATATACTATCTCTTAACCCTAAAGTAGCCGCCACTTAACCTTAACCCTAGCCGCCACCAAACCCTAACCCTAGCCGCCGCCTAACCCTAACCCTAGCCGCCACCAAAACCCTAACCCTAGCCACCACCAAACCTTAACCCTAGCCACTTCCAAACCCTAGCCACCACTATTCAACCTAACCTAACTACTATATGGATGTGAATATTATTCATCCTTTGGATGAATGTTTAACACATTCATCAATGTTGGGAATTAGAAACGAATAGTATTTCTAACACTTTGCCAATGCCTTTGTCAACACATCCGCCACCATATCTTGAGTTGGGCAATACTTGAGGCCTATTTCTCCACTCTCCAACTTCTCTCGAATGAAGTGGTGTTGTATGTCAATGTGCTTTGTGCGAGAGTGGTGGGTAGGGTTCTTTGCAAGTGCAATGCATCCTTGATTGTCACACATGATGTTTGTTGCTCCATTTTGCACAAGCCCCACATCCGTCATCAACTTCCTCAACCATATGGCCTCCTTGGTGCATTGACTAGTGACCATGTATTCAGCCTCCGTGGTAGACAAGGCAATTGTAGGTTGCCTCTTGCAATTCCATGAGACCACTCCCACTCCAACAAAGAAGATGTACCCCGTGGTGGAACGCCGCTCATTTGCATCTCCACCCCAATCGGCATCACAATATCCCTTCAAACTAACATCCTTGCCTCCAAGGCACAATTTCAAGTCCAAAGTGCCCTTCAAGTACCGCATGATGCGTTTCACTGCCATCCAATGGGAAGGACCAGCCCTTGACATGAATTGACTCACCATGCTCACCGGGAATGCAAGATCTGGCCGTGTCCCCACCATGGCATACATCAATGATCCCACCGCCGCCTTGTATGGAATGCTTTGCATCTCCTCTTCAATGCCTTGAAACTCCTCCTCCGTGAGCTTCAAGAGCTTGGAATTCACATCAAGCGGAGTTCCAATGGGCTTGCACTCCTCCATGTTGAAGCGCTTGAGTACCTCCTCAATGTACTTACTTTGGCTCATGGTTATGGTGCGGTTTGCACGGTCTCTTTCAAACTCCACGCCAAGGCAATAATGCAACTCTCCAAGATCACTCATCTCAAATTCATCTTCAAGCCTTGACTTCAACCACTTCAAAATGTTCACATTGCTTGCTAAGATGATCAAATCATCCACATAAATGATCACTATCAACAAATATTCACTCGTTTGCTTGACATATAACAAATGGTCCGCTTGGCTCCTAGAAAAGCCTTCGTGGGTGAAGAACATGTCAATGCGTGGGTACCATGCTCTTGGTGATTGCTTGAGCCCGTACAAGGACTTTTTCAACTTACACACGAGGTGCTCCTTGCCATCTTGCACGAATCCTTGCAGTTGGTCCATGTAGATGTCCTCCTCAAATTCCCCATTCAAGAATGCGGTCTTCACGTCCATTTGGTGGATCTCCAAGTCCATGGAGGCTCCAATTGCAAGCATGCATTTAATGGTGGTGAACTTGGCCACCAGGGCAAATGTCTCATTGAAGTCCACACCCTCAACTTGAGAGTACCCCTTGGCCACCAACCTTGCCTTGTGCCTCACGATATGGCCTGATGCATCCTTTTTTTATGCGAAACACCCACTTGCATCCCACACTCTTGCGATCCTTTGGAAGAGGCATCAACTCCCACGTGCCATTGGCCATGAATGAGCCATATTCCTCTTGCATGGCCGCCTCCCACTTGCTTGCATCCTCCGAACGCATTGCATCACACAAATTCAATGGATCATCAAGACAAGCAACATTAGCACGTTCCACATCTTGTTGGGGTAGGATGTGATTCTTCCACCATTCTCCAAGTGGTCGCCGCTCCCTCAAAGGGTACCTACGCTCCTCCGTGGGCTCCTCCTCTTGTTCACCACTTGCATCTTTAGATGGTGTTGAAGGTGTTGATGAACACCCTAGGGTTGGCGGTGCCTCTTGATTCCTTGGATCCTCTTTAGCATCGTCACCATCCACACAGGGCGATTTGGAAGATGTGTCCATAATTATAACATTAGGGGTCTCAATTCTCCCACTTGGACGCATCTCCAAATCATTGCCAACACTAGTACTATCTTCCATGAACTCAACATCCCTACACTTGATGATCTTCTTAGATTGCACACACATGAGCCTATATGCCTTGGTGCCTTCACACTACCCAAGAAAAAAGCATTTTGTGCCCTTTGCATCAAGCTTACCCCTCTTCTCGTCGGGCACCATGGCATACGCAATACATCCAAACACACGCATGTGTGAAATGCAAGGCTTTCTCCCACTCCACGCTTCTTCGCGTGTGATGGACGGCAACGCCCTTGATAGACATCGATTCCTTGTGTAGGCCGCATTCACCATCGCTTCCGCCCAAAGTGACTTCTTGAGGTTTTGAGCATGAAGCATGCTCCTCGCCATCTCCACAAAGGTGCGATTTGCACGCTCCGCCACGCCATTTTGTTGAGGCCTATACGGTGTGGAAGTTTGTTTCTCAATGTCGTGTGCCATCAAGAAGCACTTGAATTCCTTGGAAATGTACTCCCCTCCATTGTCGGACCGAAACACCTTGATCTTGTGCTCCGATTGTGTCTCCACAAGTGCCTTGAATTCCTTGAATTTCTCCAAGCACTCCCCTTTGGACTTCAACAAATAGACCCACACCTTCCTTGAAAAGTCGACAATGTACGTCACAAAGTACTTTGCACCACCCAAGGATGTGGTCCTCATGGGGCCACATACGTTCGAATGCACAATCTCCAAAGGCTTGGTGGCATGCATCGCTCCATCGCTTGGAAATGGTTTGCGATGTTGTTTTCCTTCAATGCACCTTTCACAAACAAATGAAGATGTAGGGCAAGGCATGTTTCCAAGATTCATACCACTCACCATGTTTTGGAGCGCATGCACACCTTTGACGTTCAAATGACCGAGGCGACGATGCCAAAGCTCCAATGCACCATCAATTGTTGAAGTTTGGGCCATGTTGGCCACATGCACCTCACACACCTTGGTGAAGGTCACTTGATACAAGTTGCCTTCGCGTAGCGCTATTGCAATCACCTCTCCATCAATTGCCCTCACAATGCACTCATTCATGTTGAATTGCACTTTGCACCACTTGACAAGATTTTGCTCACGGAAAGCAAGTTGGCATGCAATTTTGGCACATGGAGCACGTCCTTGGTTCTAATCTTCTTTGTTCGCCCTTTCACCATCACTTCCACAAGGATGGACCCGATTCCAATTGCCTCAACAATACTATCATCACCCATATGCACGTTGCGTGTTGGAATCACCTCATACATGTCAAATGCGGCTCTATGAGAGGTCATATGCTTGGTGGCGCCCGAGTCCATGATCCACTTGCATATGGCCTTGCAATGGTCTCCATCCTTTGTTGCAAAGGAATAGTCATCATCGTCTTTGGTTGTATTGGCATTCTCCTTCTCCTTGTTGTTGTTGTTGTTTTTGGCCTTGAAACAAAATCGTGCAATGTGGCCCGGTTTGCCACAATAGTAGCATGTCTTGGTGTCTTTGTGTGTAGATGTGGTCCCTCCTCTTCCTTGCATTGACACCATCGCCGCATCGTCACCTTGCAGCTCCTTCTCCCTCCTCTTGGACACTTCATGCATCAATCGTGCGATCACAAACTCCATGGTGAGGTTTTGCATGGGCAAGGTTTCCAAGGCGGTGATTAGGTACTCGTAGGAGGGTGGCAAGCTCTCAAGCAAGGTTTAGGGTTTAGGGTTTAGGGTTTAGGGTTTCTCCATCCTCATCCCTCACGCGCACCTCCAAGCAAGCAAGTTGATTTGCAAGCGCCTTGACCTTATTGATGTGGTCTAGAAGGTCCTCTCCCTCTGGCATCTTGCATGTGAAGAACTTGCGACGAATAAAAAGGATGTTGGACAAGCTCCGCGTCTCGTGGATGTTACAAAGTGTCTTCCATGCCTCCGCGGGTCCCTTGCACCTCTTGATGTGGTGAAGTTGACTATCCACTAAGTTGATGCCAATGGTGGACATGGCCTTTTTCACGCACCGTTGGTACTCCTTGATGACTTTGGGGTCCACATTGGATGGTGGAACCTCTTCAGACCCATCCATAATCTCCCAAAGGTCCATGGAGGCCAACACCATCTCCATCTTGAACTTCCAAAGGTTGAAGTTCTCCCCATTGAACTTATCAATGACTTTAGCACTCTCTCCTTCAAACGATGCCATTTTGCACTCAAATCCGACCTCTCTACCTGTTAGAAATATTATTCGTTTCTAACTCCCAACGTTGATGAATGTGTTAAACATTCATCAAAAGGATGAATAGTATTCACATCCTTGTAGTAGATAGGTTAAGGTTTAGAAGTGGAAACTACTTAGGGTTTGACGGCGGCCAGGGTTAGGGTTAGGTGGCGGCTAGGGTTAGGGTTTGGTGGCGGCTAGGGTTAGGGTTAGGCAGCGGCTAGGTTAGGGTTAAGTGGCGGCTACTTTAGGGTTAATAGATAGTATATAATGGAGTGGTTTTGAGTTGTCTTTCATTCTTTCCTTTCATGGTCTTTGAGTGCACATAGAACCTTCAAGCTTTGTTAATTGTTGCAAGCCATAGTTTTATGATTGTAGCATTTGAAGCATACAACCTTTGGAATCTTCTTTTTATTAAATACAATTGTTCCATTTCATGAACCTTGAAGCTTTCATTTCTTGCTTGTTTTCAAGTTGTTTCCAATAGGTTATGGGCCCACACCAAGCAAGAGAAAGGACATTGTGTTAGAAGAAGAAGTAGTGAAAGGTTTGAGCTTGTATTACATAGGAAAAAGGAGAGAATCCTTTTGAGACAAGGTTCTTAGTTTGCAAAGTGAGTGGGAGTTCATTTCCAAGTGGTGGCATACAAAGAGCTTGCAACTTTTCCAAGTGAGTGGGAGGTGTGGAAGAGACTTCATCAAAGTGTTGTAAGTTCTTAAGTGTGGTAGAGTGTTCTTCAAGTCTTTAAGTTTCAAGTTTCAAGTTCAAAAGTGTGAAAGAGAGTTCTTCAAGTTTTGGAGGTTTCCAACATTGAAGTTTGAGGTGTAAGAGAAGTTTTTTAAGTTTCTTGTAAAGGTTTTAGGAAAACTTGTTTTTCGAGTTTTTTTGAAAGTGTTTGCTTGTACAACATCGAAAAGGAGAATCCTTTTGAGGGAAGGCTTTTAGTTTGCAAGGTTGCAAAGAGAGTAATAGTCTTTCCGAGTGAGTGGGAGGTGTGGAAGAGATTTCTTCAAGGTGTTGTAAGTTTTTCAAGTGTGAAAAACTTGTTTTCTAAAAGTACCAACGTTTTCAAGTGAAAGTGTTTGGAAGATAATTCTTTTAGTTGTTGAAAACTTCAACTTTCAAGTTTGAGAGTGTTTGTTGTAGCACAATGTCTTCCTTTCAAATGGAGTCGTTGAAAGTCATGGAAAAGTTTGATGGTGGCAACTTTCACCTTTGGAAGTTCAAGATGCGCATGATGCTTTCTAAGCACGGGCTTTGGAAGTTTGTTGATGGGAGTGCAACAATTCCTCATGATGAAGCTCAAATCACGGATTATAACGAAAAGGCGACCAAGGCATTTGCACTACTTTGTGAACATCTCACGGATGCACAACTTGCACACATTCAACATTGCGAGAATGTCAAAAGCGCTTGGGAAACACTTTGCGGTGTCCACGAAGCCAAGACCATCGGAAACAAATTGTTTCTTCGAAGGAGGTTCTTCACCATCAAAATGCAAGAAGGGGAGGACTTGCTTGCGCACATCAACATGGTGAAGGCGCTCGCGGATCAATTACGTTCCATTGAGGTGAACATTGAAGATGAGGACGTGTACATGGTACTTTTCATGAGCCTTCCCCCATCTTTTGATAACTTGGTCACGAGTTTGGAGTCCATGTCAACCAAGGATGTTGACCTTCAATTCATCGTCGCTCGATTCCTTCATGAGGTTTCCAAAAGAAAAAAAAGTGAAAGTAAAGAGAATGCCGCATTGCTTAACAAAACCCACAAGGCAAATGAAAAGCTTTGCTTTTATTGTAAAAAACCCGGACACTTTGTGAGGAATTGTTTGAAGAAGAAGAATGATGAGAAAGAAAAAGCAAACCAAGCTTGTGATGATCAAGAACAACTGTTTGTTACCGCCTTGAGTGCTAATGATCATGCAAGAAACGATTGGATCATCGATTCCGGCGCAACGCAACACATGACGTTCGAACGAGAATGGTTCACCACTTACGAATCCATCGTTGCACGAAAGGTGTACATGGGAGATGACACCATTTTGGAGGCCGTTGGCAAAGGGAGCATCAAGGCCACAATGCAAGTTGGAGGTAAAATGTTGCTTACAACCATCACACAAGTTCTTCATGTTCCGAAAATGAAGAATAGTCTCATTTCCGTTAGCAAACTCATTTCGGAGGGCTTGAAGGTGGAGTTTGACAAGGACGGTTGTAAGGTCAACAATGTCCATGGAACCGTTGTGACGCAAGCACGAAGGGAGAAGAACTTGTATGTTCTCAACGTCAATGTTCGAAAGGAGAGTGCTAATGTGGCAAAGTCTTCGAATGAAGGAGCTACGCTTTGGCACCAAAGACTCGGCCACCTCAACATGGCGAGTCTTAAGAAATTGGAGAATATGGTCAATGGCATGAATTTGAATGAAGTGCCATTGCACCATGTGTGTGAAGCTTGCATTGAAGGCAAACATCAAAGGACATCTTTTCTTAAAGGTGAAGCAAGTAGGGCTTCCAAGCTTTTGGAACTAGTGCATAGCGATGTGTGCGGACCGATGAAGACCACATCTCGTGGTGGAGCACGATACTTTGTCACCTTCATCGACGATTTTTCGAGAAAAACTCATGTTTACCTTTTGAAAGCGAAAGGAGAAGTGTTCGATAAATTCAAGGCATACAAGGCCTTAGTGGAGAATCAAACAGGCATGAAGATCAAAACCTTGCGATCTGACAACGAAGGAGAATTTGTGTCCAAAAAGTTTGATCACTTTTTGCATGAATGTGGAATCGAACGTCAAACAAGTGCACCTTACACACGACAACAAAATGGAGTTGCCGAACGAGCCAATAGGACCATCATGGAATGCGCTAGAAGCATGATTCATGCACAAGGACTTGACTTCGAGTTTTGGGCGGAGGCGGTGAACACGGCGGTTTACATCAAAAATCGATGCCCCACTAAAGCCCTTGATTCAAAGACCTCGCAAGAGGCGTGGACCGGTACAAAGCCCGATGTATCTCACTTGAGAGTTTTTGGTTGCAAAACATTTGCACACATTCCAGATGAAAAGAGAAGCAAACTAGAGTCGAAATCCATACCTTGTGTGTTTCTAGGGTATTGTGAAGGGACGAAAGCATATCGCTTAATGTGTTTAGAAACCAAAAGAATTATTAAGAGTCGAGATGTTGTGTTCCTTGAAGGGATGAAAGAAGTAGAAGGTGTTCGTGATAAGAGACCCCTTGCAAACCAAATAGAACACCTTGTTGTGGATGAAGTCGATGAACTTGTGAAGGATGTTAATCCTATATCTTTGAAGGCAAGACCCGCGGAAGACGTGGAAGGTGATGAATCTACAACAAATTCTTCTTCGGAAGAAGAATTTGCTTCATCACAAGATGAGGGTTTGAATGAACCACAACAACATGGACCAAGATAAAGGCCCCAAAGACAACGTAAAGAGTGGCCTCGTGATTGGTGGGTGGCCACCAAAGAGGTGGAACGAGCCACCATAGCATTTTCGGAAGAACCCCAAACCGTGGAAGAGGCGTTGAATGGCGAAGATGCAAAGAAGTGGGAGATTGCCATGCAAGAAGAATACGACTCTCTTCTTGTCAACAACACTTGGTCCTTGGTGCCACTCCCCAAGGGTAGAAAACCCATTTCTTGCAAATGGGTGTTCAAAATCAAACATGGGGTCCATGGTGAAGTCGAACGGTACAAGGCAAGACTTGTGGCAAGAGGTTTCACCCAAACATTTGGAGTTGATTACAATGAAACTTTTGCACCCGTTGCAAAGTTTGTGTCAATTCGTTGTATCCTTGCACTTGCGGCCATTGAAGACATGGAGATTCATCAAATGGACGTCAAAACCGCATTTCTCAATGGTGACCTTGAAGAGGAGATCTACATGGAGCAACCCGAAGGATTCACACATGAAGGGGAACATCTTGTGTGTAAGCTTCACAAATCATTGTATGGCTTGAAACAATCTCCAAGGGCTTGGAACCAAAAGCTAGACGCTTTTTTAAAAAGCATAGAATTTACGAGAAGTGATGCGGACTTTAGTGTGTATGTTGCGCAAGTGGAGGATGTGAAATTTTTCATCGTCGTCTACGTGGATGATCTCATCTTGGTGTGCAATAATAAGGACAAGCTTTTGCAAGTGAAGGAAGAACTTTCGAGAAAGTTCGAAATGAAAGATCTTGGCGATTTGCATTTTTTCCTTGGCATGGAAGTGGAAAGGGATCGTGCACAACGTCTTCTTTACATCAACCAAATTGAAATACATCAAGGAGATTCTCAAACGTTTTCGCATGGAGGATTGCAAACCCATTGGAGTGCCACTTGATCCCAAGACGAAGTTGAAGAAGAATGTGAACAAGGATGATGAAATGGTGAAGGTTCCTTATCAACAAGCCGTGGGATCCTTGATGTATGCCATGTTGTGTACTCGACCCGATTTGGCATACCCAATAAGCGTGGTTAGTCAACACATGGCCAATCCAAGCCTAGAACATTGGATTGCGGTGAAACGCATTTTTCGATACTTGCCAGGCACATTACAATTCAAATTACGCTTCGAAGGATTATCACCCCAAGATGTGGTCGGATATTGTGATGCGGATTGGGCCGGTGACCTTGAGGATAAGAGATCCACCACAGGGTTTATATTCATGATGGGAGGTGGAGCCACTTCGTGGAGTAGTAAACAACAACCCACAATCGCTTTGTCAACCACGGAGGCGGAGTACATGACAAGTACACAAGCTACCAAGGAAGCCATATGGATGACAAAGCTCATGAAGGAATTAGGGTACATGAAAGAGAAGAAGGCGATGGTGATTCGATGCGACAACCAAGGTGCAATATCATTGACGGAGAATCCCACGCAACATGCTCGAACAAAGCACATTGATGTTCAACATCACTTTGTTCGAGAACGAGTTGAAAATGGCAAAGTTACGTTCGAATATTGTTCAACGGAAGAGATGGTGGCGGATGTGCTTACCAAGACATTACCAAAAGAACGACATTACAAATTGATAACCATGTTCGGATTAGAAACTTCATAGAGTGGGAGTGTTAGAAATACTATTCGTTTCTAACTCCCAACGTTGATGAATGTGTTAAACATTCATCAAAAGGATGAATAGTATTCACATCCTTGTAGTAGTTAGGTTAAGGTTTAGAAGTGGAGACTACTTAAGGTTCGGCAGCGGCTAGGGTTAGGGTTAGGTGGCGGCTAGGGTTAGGGTTTGGTGGCGGCTAGGGTTAGGGTTAGGCGGCGGCTAGGTTAGGGTTAAGTGGCGGCTACTTTAGGGTTCATAGATAGTATATAATGGAGTGGTTTTGAGTTGTCTTTCATTCTCTCCTTTCATGGTTTTTGAGTGCACATAGAACCTTCAAGCTTTGTTAGTTGTTGCAAGCCATAGTTTTATGATTGTAGCATTTGAAGCATACAACCTTTGGAATCTTCTTTTTATTAAATACAATTGTTGCATTTCATGAACCTTGAAGCTTTCATTTCTTGCTTGTTTTCAAGTTGTTTCCAATAACCGTTGCATTTTTGGAGGAACCCCAAAATATTGAAGAAGCATTGACATGTGAAAGTTCCAAGGAGTGGGAGTGCGCCATGCAAGCGGAATATGATTCTCTCATGACAAACAACACATGGACTTTGGTACCACTTCCCGTTGGAAGAAAACCCGTTTCTTGCAAATGGGTGTTTAAAATCAAACATGGCGCCAACGGGGAGGTGGAACGTTACAAGGCCAGATTAGTGGCAAGAGGTTTTACCCAAACCTACGGAATAGATTACAACGAAACTTTTGCGCCCGTCGCAAAGTTTACATCTATTCGTTGTATTCTTGCATTGGCGGCCTTGGAAGACATGGAGATCCATCAAATGGACGTGAAAACCGCATTTCTCAACGGCGAGCTTGAAGAGGAGATTTACATGGAGCAACCTCAAGGGTTTGTGCACCAAGGAGGTGAACATCTGGTTTGTAAGCTTCACAAGTCCTTGTATGGTTTGAAACAATCTCCGAGGGCATGGAATCAAAAGTTGGATGCATTTCTCAAAAGCATCGAATTTATGAAGAGTGATGCCGATCCTAGTGTGTATGTTGCACAAGTGGGAGACGTCAAGTTTTTCATTGTGGTCTATGTGGACGACCTCATTTTGATGTGCAACAATCAAAACAAACTTTTGCAAATCAAAGAGAAGTTGAGTCAAAAGTTTGAAATGAAAGACCTCAGGGAGTTGCATTTATTTTTGGGGATGGAGGTGGAAAGGAATCGTGATGAACGACTTTTACGCATCAATCAAATCAAATACCTCAAGGAAATATTGAAGCGTTTTGGGATGGAAGATTGTAAGCCCATTGGAGTTCCATTCGATCCCAAAGTGAAGCTACAAAGGACCACGCATGGAAATGATGAATCGAAGAGATTTCCATATCAACAAGCGGTTGGGTCCTTGATGTATGCCATGTTGTGCACACGACCCGACTTGGCATTCCCAATAAGTGTGTTGAGTTAACACATGGCGAACCCTAGCATGGAGCATTGGATGGCCGTGAAACGAGTCTTTCGATATTTACAAGGTACATTGCAAAAAAAGTTACGTTTCGGTGCAATACCATCCAAGGAAGTGCTTGGATATTGTGATGCGGATTGGGGTGGCGATCTCGAAGATAGGAGGTCCGCCACAGGGTTTGTTTTCATGATCGGAGGTGGAGCCATATCTTGGAGTAGCAAACGACAACCTACAATAGCATTGTCCACCACGGAGGCGGAGTACATGGCGAACACACAAGCCACAAAAAAAGCCATATGGATAACAAAATTGATGATGGATTTAGGATACATGGAAGAGAAAAAGGTGATGGTGATTCGATGCGACAATCAAGGTGCGATATCATTGACCAAGAATCCCGCTCACCATGCCCGAACAAAACACATTGATGTACAATATCATTTTGTTCGAGAACAAGTTGAAAATGGAGAAGTTCGATTTGAATATTGTCCAACGGAACACATGGTGGCGGATGTCCTTACCAAGGCATTATCCAAAGAACGACACCACAAATTGATCAATATGTTTGGATTAGAAACTTCATAGAGTGGGAGTGTTAGAAGTACTATTGATGATTCCAAGACCCCTCAAGAAGCGTGGAGTGGTAGGAAACCCGATGTATCCCATTTGAGAGTCTTTGGTTGTAAAGCCTTTGCACATGTCCCCGATGAGAAGAGGAGCAAATTAGAATCCAAGTCCATGCCTTGTGTGTTTTTAGGATATTACGAAGGCAACAAAGCGTATCGCTTGATGTGTGTGAAAACCAAGAGAATCATCAAAAGTAGAGATGTTGTGTTCATTGAAGGGTCAAAGGAAATAGGTGGTATACCTCATCTTGAGAAAGAAGAAAATGTAGTTGTGCATGAAGAAGTTGAGGGAGAAGAACCATTGACCTTAAGTCAAGATACACCTTTGAGTGAAACAAGAATGAAAGGTGTGCAAAATGAATCCACACCAAGTTCTTCATCGGAAGAAGAATTTGTTGTTTCCAATGATGACCCATCTTGTGAACCTTCACAAGATGTTGCGAGGGAAAGACCTCAAAGGCAACGAAGGGAATGGCCTCGGGATTGGTGGATTGCTACCAAGGAGGTGGAGCGCGCTACCATTGCATTTTTGGAAGAGCCCCAAAATGTTGAAGAAGCATTGACATATGAAAATTCCAAGGAGTGGGAGTGTGCAATGCGAGAGGAATATGATTCTCTCATGACAAACAACACATGGACTTTGGTACCACTTCCCGCTGATAGAAAACCCGTTTGATGCAAATGGGTGTTCAAAATCAAACAAGGGGCAAATGGGGAGGTGGAACGTTACAAGGCTAGGTTAGTGGCAAGAGGTTTTACCCAAACCTACGGAGTGGATTACAACGAAACATTTGCGCCCATTGCAAAGTTTGTATCTATTCGTTGTATTCTGGCATTGGCGGCCTTGGAAGACATGGAGATCCATCAAATGGATGTGAAAACCGCATTTCTCAATGGAGAGCTTGAAGAGGAGATTTACATGGAGCAACCTCAAGGGTTCGTGCACCAAGGAGGTGAACATCTCGTGTGTAAGCTTCACAAGTCCTTGTATGGTTTGAAACAATCTCCAAGGGCATGGAATCCAAAGTTAGATGCGTTTCTCAAAAGCATTAAATTTATTAAGAGTGAGGCAAATCCTAGTGTGTACGTTGCACAAGTGGGAGATGTGAAGTTTTTCATTGTGGTCTATGTGGATGACCTCATTTTGGTGTGCAACGATCAAAACAAACTTTTGCAAATCAAAGAGGAATTGAGTCAAAAGTTTGAAATGAAGGACCTCGGGGAATTACATTTCTTTTTGGGGATGGAGGTGGAAAGGAATCGTGATGAAAGACTCCTACGCATCAGCCAAATCAAATACCTCAAAGAAATATTGAAGCGGTTTTGAATGGAGGAATGTAAGCCCATTGGAGTTCCATTGGATCCCAAGGTGAAGTTACAAAGGAATGCGAATGGAATACAATGTCCTTTCTCTTGCTTAGTGTGGGCCCATAACCTATTGGAAACTATTGGAAACAACTTGAAAACAAGTAATAAATGAAAGCTTCAAGGTTCATGAAATGGAACAATTATATTAACTAAAAGAAGATTACAAAGGTTGTATGCTTCAAATGTTACAATCATAAAATTATGGCTTGCAACAACTAAGCAAAGCTTGAAGGTTCTATGTGCACTCAAAGACCATGAAATGAGAGAATGAAAGACAACTCAAAACCACTCCATTATATATTATCTCCTAACCCTAAAGTAGCCGCTACGTAACCTTAACCTAGCCGTCGCCAAGCCCTAACCCTAGCCGCCGCCTAACCCTAACCCTAGTCGTTGCCAAACCCTAGCCGCCACCAAACCCTAAACATAGCCGCCACTTAACCCTAACCCTAGCCACCGCCAAACCCTAAGTAGTTTGCACTTCTAAGCCGTAACCTAACTACTACAAGGATGTGTATACTATTCATCCTTTTGATGAATGTTTAACACATTCATCAACATTGGGAGTTAGAAACGAATAGTATTTCTAACACTTTTATGGCTTGAATGTTCGCCATGTATTCCACCTCCAAAGTGGACAATGCTATTGTAGGTTGTTGTTTGCTACTCTAAGAAATGGCTCCCTTTCCGATCATGAAAATAAACCCTGTGGTGGACCTCCTATCTTCAAGATCACCACCCCAATCCGCATCCCAATATCCAAGAACTTCCTTGGATGGTGTTCCACCAAGTTGTAATTTCATTTGTAATGTACCTTGCAAATATCGAAAGATTCGTTTGACGGCCATCCAATGCTCCATGTTAGGGTTCGCCATGTGTTGACTCAACATGCTTATTGGGTATGCCAAGTCAGGTCGTGTGCACAACATGGCGTACATCAAAGACCCAACCGCTTGTTGATATGGAAATCCCTTTGATTCATCATTTCCATTCGCATTCCTTTGTAACTTCACCTTGGGATCCAATGGAACTCCAATGGGCTTACATTCCTCCATTCGAAACCGCTTCAATATTTCCTTGAGGTATTTGATTTGATTGATGCGTAGGAGTCTTGTTGAAGATTATGATGTAGATGAAACATAGATATTAGAAACATAGTGTGATAGATATTAGAAACTATATGGTAGATAAGTGTTGCAAGTAATCAAAGACATTGGTAGATTTGAGATATGTTAGTACCACCAACATGTTAGAATAAGGAGGGAGAAAAATAGTTATCCCATATGGTTTGTCAATGTGGTGGTACAGGGAAGGGAATAAAGAGCAAGGTTGGAGGAGAGTTGGAGCTCTCTCTCCAAGCATTGTTCACATACTTGTGTGATCTATGGGTTTTTTGAATGAGCAACCTCTCCTCTGATCCTATTGTTTTCAACAGGTTATGGGCCCACACATGTGAGTTGCATGATTAGAGGTTTGATTGCTTGAGTGCATTAAGAGAGATCTTGAGGTTTTGTGTTTGTTGGAGGTGCAAGTTTCAGTTCTGGAGGGTTCTTGGAGGCGCTTTTGGAGCCTTGGAGGAGTTTTAAAGAACTTTGGAGGCCATCTCGAGTTTGGAGGTGCACAAAGGCTGGATTGGTGCTCTTTGGAGGTATTTCGAAGCATTGGATGTGCATGTGTCCACATTCCAGCATTGTAAGTCTTGATTTGAGTTGGTTGTGTTAGAAATTCTATTCGTTTCTAATTCCCAATGGTGATGAATGTGTTAAACATTCATCAAATGGATGAATAGTATAGACATCCTTGTAGTAGTTAGGTTAGGGTTTAGAAGTGGAGACTACCTAGGGTTTGGCGGCGGCTAGGGTTAGGGTTAGGCGGCGGCTAAGTTTAGGGTTTGGTGGCGGCTAAGGTTAAGCGGCGGCTAGGGTTAGGGTTTGGGGGCGGCTAGGGTTAAGCGGCGGCTAGGGTTAGGGTTTGGCGGCGGCTAGGTTAGGGTTAAGTGGCGGCTACTTTAGGGTTAGGAGATAATATATAGTGGAGTGGTTTTGAGTTGTCTTTCATTCTCTCCTTTCATGGTTTTTGAGTGCACATAGAACCTTCAAGCTTTGATTAGTTGTTGCAAGCCATAGTTTTATGATTGTAGCATTTGAAGCATACAACCTTTGTAATCTTCTTTTAGTTAATACAATTGTTAAAGCTTTCATTTCTTGCTTGTTTTCAAGTTGTTTCCAATAGGTTGAGTGCATTGTGAGTGTGTAAGGAGAGCACTTCATTTGAGTTGGCTGAGTGCATTTTGAGTGTGTAAGGAGAGCACTTCATTTGAGTTGGTTGAGTGCATTCTGAGTGTGTGTAAGGAGGCATTCATGCAAGTGGGAGCCACTAAGGGCTGAATTTATGATTGGAGGTGCATTGGTGCACAATTGAGCCATCTAGGGACTAGAGTGTTTTTTTTATGAGAGTGCATTGAGCCAAATTGCATGTAAGAGTGTTCATTAGGCACTAATTAGCATCTGGTTGATCACATAACTGGGTAGAAAGGTCGAATTTGAGTGCAAAATGGCATCCTTTGAGGGAGAGAGCGCTAGAGTCATTGACAAGTTCAATGGGGAGAACTTCAACCTCTGGAAGTTCAAGATGGAGATGGTGTTGGCCTCCATGGACCTTTGGGAGATTGTGGACGGGTCTGAGGAGGCTCCACTATCTAATTCAGACCCCAAAGTCATCAAGGAGTACCAACGGCGTGCAAAGAAGGCCATGTCCACCATTGCCATCAACTTGGTGGATAGTCAACTTCACCACATCAAGAGGTGCAAGGGACCAGTGGAGGCATGGAACACACTTTGAAACATCCACGAGACACGGAGCTTGTCCAACATCCTCTTCATTCGCCGTAAGTTCTTCACTTGCAAGATGCAAGAGGGAGAAGACCTTCTAGACCATATCAACAAGGTCAAGGCACTTGCAGATCAACTTGCTTGCTTGGAGGTGCCCGTGAGGGATGAAGATGTTGTGATGACTTTGCTTGAGAGCTTGCCACCCTCCTACGAGTACCTGATCAGTGGCCTTGGAGACCCTGCCCATACAAGACCTCACAATGGAGTATGTGACCGCACGATTGATGTATGAAGTGTCCAAGAGGAAGGAGAAGGAGCCCCAAGGTGATGATGCGGCGATGGTTTCAATGCAAGGAAGAGGAGGGACCACATCTACCCGCAAAGACACCAGGACATGCTACTATTGTGGCAAACCAGGCCACATTGCACGATTTTGCTCCAAGGCCAAGAACAACAAGGAGAAGGAGAGTGCCAACAAAGCCAGGGACGATGATGACTATGCCTTTGCAACAAAAGATGGAGCCCATTGCAAAGCCATATGCAAGTGGATCATGGACTCAGGAGCAACCAAGCACATGACCCCTCATAAAGTGGCATTTGACATGTATGAGGTAATTCCAACACGCAACGTGCATATGGGTGATGATAGCATTGTTGAGGCAATCGGAATGGGATCCATCCTTGTGGAAGTGATGGTGAAAGGGCAAATCAGGAGGATCAGAATCAAGGACGTGCTCCATGTGCCAAAATTGCATGCCAACTTGCTTTCGGTGAGCAAAATTTTGTCAAGTGGGTGCAAAGTGCAATTCAACATGAATGAGTGCATTATGAGGGCATTTGATGGAGAGGTCATTGCAATAGCACCACGGGAAGGCAACTTGTATCAAATGACCTTCACCAAGGTGTGTGAGATGCATGTGGCCAACTTGGCCCAAACTTCAACAATTGATGGTGCATTGGAGCTTTGGCATCGCCGGCTCGATCATTTGAACATCAAAGGTGTGCATGCGCTCCAAAACATGGTGAGTGGTATGAACCTTGGAAACATGCCCTGCCCTACATCTTCATTTGTTTGTGAAGGGTGCATTGAGGGAAAACAACATTGCAAACCATTTCCAAGTGATGGAGGGATGCGTGCCACCAAGCCCCTGGAGATTGTGCATTCGGATGTATGCGGCCCCATGAGGACCACATCCTTGGGTGGTGCAAGGTACTTTGTGACCTACATTGACGACTTTTCCAGGAAGGTGTGGGTGTACTTGTTGAAGTCCAAAGGGGAGTGCTTGGAGAAGTTCAAAGAATTCAAGGCACTTGTGGAGACACAATCAGAGCACAAGATCAAGGTGTTACGGTCGGATAATGGAGGGGAGTACATTTCCAAGGGATTCCAGGGCTTCTTGAAGGCACACGGCATTGAGAAGCAAACCTCCACACCATATAGGCCTCAACAAAATGGAGTGGCAGAGCGTGCAAACTGCACCCTTGTGGAGATGGCAAGGAGCATGCTTCATGCTCAGAACCTGAAGAAGTCACTTTGGGCGGAAGGGGTGGTGAATGCGGCCTACACCAGGAATCGATGTCCATCAAGAGCATTGCCATCCATCACACCAGAGGAAGCATGGAGTGGGAGAAAGCCTTGCATTTCACACATGCGTGTGTTTGGATGCATTGCATATGCCATGGTGCCGGATGAGAAGAGGGGTAAGCTTGATGCAAAGTGCACAAAATGTTTGTTTCTTGGGTATTGTGAGGGCACCAAGGCATATAGGCTTATGTGTGTGCAATCCAAAAAGATCAAGTGTAGGGATGTTGAGTTCATGGAGGATAACACTAGTGTGGGCAATGATTTGGAGATGCATCCAAGTGGGAGAAATCAGACCCCTAATGTGGTGATTGTGGACACATCTTCCAAATCGCCATGTGTGGATGATGATGAGGGCACAAGTGATGTCAATGAGTATCCAAGCAATCAAGAGGCACCACCAACCCTGGGGCGTTCATCAACACCTCCATCAACATCTAAAGATGCAAGCACAAATGGTGAACAAGAAGGATTGACCTTGGAGGAGCGTAGGTACCCCTTGAGAGAGCGGCGACCACTTGGAGAATGGTGGAAGAACCACATCCTACCCCAACAAGATGTGGAACATGCTAATGTTGCTTGTCTTGATGATCCACTAAATTTGTGCGATGTAATGCATTCAGAGGATGCAAGCAAGTGGGAGGCGGCCATCCAAGAGGAATATGCCTCACTCATGGCCAATGGCACGTGGGAGTTGGTCCCTCTTCCAAAGGATCGCAAGAGTGTGGGATGCAAGTGGGTGTTCCGCACAAAAAGGGATGCAACAGGCCATATTGTGAGGCATAAGGCAAGGTTGGTGGCCAAGGGGTACTCTCAAGTTGAGGGTGTGGACTTCAATGAGACATTTGCCCCTGTGGCCAAGTTCACCACCATTAGATGCATACTTGCAATTGGATCTGCCATGGACTTGGAGATCCACCAAATGGATGTGAAGACCGCATTCTTGAATGGGGAATTAGAGGAGGACATCTACATGGACCAGCCACAAGGATTCGTGCAAGATGGCAAGGAGCACCTCGTGTGTAAGTTGAAGAAGTCCTTGTACGGGCTGAAGTAATCACCAAGAGCATGGTACCAACGCATTGACATGTTCTTCACCCATGAATGCTTTTCTAGGAGCCAAGCTGACCATTCGTTGTATGTCAAGCAAACGGGTGAATACTTGTTAATAGTGATTATCTATGTGGATGATCTGATCATCTTAGCAAGCAATGTGAACATTTTGAAATGGTTGAAGTCAAGGCTTGAAGATGAATTTGAGATGAGTGATCTTGGAGAGTTGCACTATTGCCTCGGTGTGGAGTTTGAGAGAGACCGTGCAAATCACACCATAACCATGAGCCAAAGAAAGTACATTGAGGAAGTGCTCAAGCGCTTCAACATGGAGGAGTGCAAGCCCATTGGAACTCCGCTTGATGTGAATTCCAAGCTCTTGAAACTGACCGAGGAAGAGTTTCAAGGCATTCAAGAGGAGATGCAAGGCATTCCATACAAGGCAGTGGTGGGTTCATTGATGTATGCCATGGTGGGCACACGGCCGGATCTTGCATTCCCGGTGAGCATGGTGAGTCAATTCATGTCAAGGGCTGGTCCTTCCCATTGCACACATTCCAGATGAAAAGAGAAGCAAACTAGAGTCGAAATCCATACCTTGTGTGTTTCTAGGGTATTGTGAAGGGACGAAAGCATATCGCTTAATGTGTTTAGAAACCAAAAGAATTATTAAGAGTCGAGATGTTGTGTTCCTTGAAGGGATGAAAGAAGTAGAAGGTGTTCGTGATAAGAGACCCCTTGCAAACCAAATAGAACACCTTGTTGTGGATGAAGTCGATGAACTTGTGAAGGATGTTAATCCTATATCTTTGAAGGCAAGACCCGCGGAAGACGTGGAAGGTGATGAATCTACAACAAATTCTTCTTCGGAAGAAGAATTTGCTTCATCACAAGATGAGGGTTTGAATGAACCACAACAACATGGACCAAGATAAAGGCCCCAAAGACAACGTAAAGAGTGGCCTCGTGATTGGTGGGTGGCCACCAAAGAGGTGGAACGAGCCACCATAGCATTTTCGGAAGAACCCCAAACCGTGGAAGAGGCGTTGAATGGCGAAGATGCAAAGAAGTGGGAGATTGCCATGCAAGAAGAATACGACTCTCTTCTTGTCAACAACACTTGGTCCTTGGTGCCACTCCCCAAGGGTAGAAAACCCATTTCTTGCAAATGGGTGTTCAAAATCAAACATGGGGTCCATGGTGAAGTCGAACGGTACAAGGCAAGACTTGTGGCAAGAGGTTTCACCCAAACATTTGGAGTTGATTACAATGAAACTTTTGCACCCGTTGCAAAGTTTGTGTCAATTCGTTGTATCCTTGCACTTGCGGCCATTGAAGACATGGAGATTCATCAAATGGACGTCAAAACCGCATTTCTCAATGGTGACCTTGAAGAGGAGATCTACATGGAGCAACCCGAAGGATTCACACATGAAGGGGAACATCTTGTGTGTAAGCTTCACAAATCATTGTATGGCTTGAAACAATCTCCAAGGGCTTGGAACCAAAAGCTAGACGCTTTTTTAAAAAGCATAGAATTTACGAGAAGTGATGCGGACTTTAGTGTGTATGTTGCGCAAGTGGAGGATGTGAAATTTTTCATCGTCGTCTACGTGGATGATCTCATCTTGGTGTGCAATAATAAGGACAAGCTTTTGCAAGTGAAGGAAGAACTTTCGAGAAAGTTCGAAATGAAAGATCTCGGCGATTTGCGTTTTTTCCTTGGCATGGAAGTTGAAAGGGATCGTGCACAACGTCTTCTTTACATCAACCAAATTGGGTACCTCAAGGAGATTCTCAAACGCTTTCGCATGGAGGATTGCAAACCCATTGGAGTGCCACTTGATCCCAAGACGAAGTTGAAGAAGAATGTCAACAAGGATGATGAAATGGTGAAGGTTCCTTATCAACAAGCCGTGGGATCCTTGATGTATGTATTGGAAACAACTTGAAAACAAGCAAGAAATGAAAGCTTTAACAATTGTATTAACTAAAAGAAGATTACAAAGGTTGTATGCTTCAAATGTTACAATCATAAAGCTATGGCTTGCAACAACTAATCAAAGCTTGAAGGTTCTATGTGCACTCAAAAATCATGAAAGGAAAGAATGAAAGACAACTCAAAACCACTCCACTATATACTATCTCCTAACCCTAAAGTAGCCGCCACTTAACCCTAACCTAGCCGCCGCCAAACCCTAACCCTAGCCGCCACCAAACCCTAACCCTAGCCGCCGCTTAACCTTAACCGCCACCAAACCCTAAACTTAACCGCCGCCTAACCCTAACCCTAGCCGCCGCCTAACCCTAACCCTAGCCGCCGCCAAACCCTAGGTAGTCTCCACTTCTTAACCCTAACCTAACTACTACAAGGATGTCTATACTATTCATCCATTTGATGAATGTTTAACACATTCATCACCATTGAGAATTAGAAACGAATAGAATTTCTAACACTCCCACTCTATGAAGTTTCTAATCCGAACATGTTTATCAACTTATGATGTCGTTCTTTGGATAATGCCTTGGTAAGCACATCCGCCACCATGTGTTCCGTTGGACAATATTCAAATTGAACTTCTCCATTTTCAGCTCGTTCCCGAACAAAATGATGTTGTACATCAATGTGTTTTGTTCGTGCATGGTGAGTGGGATTCTTGGTCAATGATATCGCACCTTGATTGTCGCATCGAATCACCATCATTTTCTTCTCCTCCATGTAACCTAAATCCATCATCAATTTGGTTATCCATATGGCCTCTTTTGTGGCTTGCGTGTTTGCCATGTATTCCGCCTCCGTGGTGGACAATGCTATTGTGGGTTGTCGTTTGCTACTCCAAGAAATGGCTCCACCTCCGATCATGAAAACAAACCCTGTGGTGGACCTCCTATCTTCAAGATCACCACCCCAATCCGCATCGCAATATCCAAGAACTTCCTTGGATGGTGTTCCACCAAATTGTAATTTCATTTGCAATGTACCTTGCAAATATCGAAAGATTCGTTTGACGGCCATCCAATGCTCCATGTTAGGGTTCGCCATGTGTTGACTCAACACGCTTATTGGGTATGCCAAGTCGGGTCGTGTGCACAACATGGCATACATCAAAGACCCAACCGCTTGTTGATATGGAAATCCTTTTGGTTCATCATTTCCATTCGCATTCCTTTGTAACTTCACCTTGGGATCCAATGGAACTCCAATGGGCTTACATTCCTCCATTCGAAACCGCTTCAATATTTCTTTGTGGTATTTGATTTGGTTGATGCGTAGGAGTCTTTCATCACGATTCCTTTCCACCTCCATCCCCAAAAAGAAATGTAATTCCCCGAGGTCCTTCATTTCAAACTTTTGACTCAATTCCTCTTTGATTTCCAAAAGTTTGTTTTGATCGTTGCACACCAAAATGAGGTCATCCACATAGACCACAATGAAAAACTTCACATCTCCCACTTGTGCAACGTACACACTAGGATCCGCCTCACTCTTGATAAATTCAATGCTTTTGAGAAACGCATCTAACTTTTGATTCCATGCCCTTGGAGATTGTTTCAAACCATACAAGGACTTGTGAAGCTTACACACGAGATGTTCACCTCCTTGGTGCACGAACCCTTGAGGTTGCTCCATGTAAATCTCCTCTACAAGCTCGCCATTGAGAAATGCGGTTTTCACATCCATTTGATGGATCTCCATGTCTTCCAAGGCCGCCAATGCAAGAATACAACGAATAGATACAAACTTTGCAACGGGCGCAAATGTTTTGTTGTAATCCACTCTAGAGGTTTGGGTAAAACCTCTTGCCACTAACCTAGCCTTGTAACGTTCCACCTCCCCATTTGCCCCTTGTTTGATTTTGAACACCCATTTGCATGAAACGGGTTTTCTACCGGCGGGAAGTGGTACCAAAGTCCATGTGTTGTTTGTCATGAGAGAATCATATTCCTCTCGCATTGCACACTCCCACTCCTTGGAATTTTCACATGTCAATGCTTCTTCAACATTTTGGGGCTCTTCCAAAAATGCAATGGTGGCGCGCTCCACCTCCTTGGTAGCAATCCACCAATCCCGAGGCCATTCCCTTCGTTGCCTTTGAGGTCTTTCCCTCGCAACATCTTGTGAAGGTTCACAAGATGGGTCATCATTGGAAACAACAAATTCTTCTTCCGATGAAGAACTTGGTGTGGATTCATTTTGCACACCTTTCATTCTTGTTTCACTCAAAGGTGTATCTTGACTTAAGGTCAATGGTTCTTCTCCCTCAACTTCTTCATGCACAACTACATTTTCTTCTTTCTCAAGATGAGGTATACCACCTAATTCCTTTGACCCTTCAATGAATACAACATCTCTACAATCATGCTTCTTGCACATTCCATGATGGTTCTATTGGCACGTTTCGCAACACCGTTTTGTTGTGGGGAATAGGGCGCACTTGTTTGTCGTTGAATCCCACATTCCGCAAGGAATGCATCAAATTTCTTAGACACAAATTTTCCTCCGTTGTCGGAACGTAGCACTTTGAGTTTGTGACCAATTTCGTTCTCCACCAACGCCTTGTATTGTTTGAACTTCTCAAAAGCTTCTCCTTTGGCCTTCAAAAGATAGACATGAGTCTTCCTTGAGAAATCATCAATGAAAGTGAGAAAGTATCTTGCTCCACCATGCGATGTAGTCTTCATTGGCCCACACACATCCGTGTGCACAATCTCCAAAAGTTGTGAAGCCCTTGTTGCGCCGTCCTTGGGAAATGATGTTCTTTGATGTTTGCCTTTGACGCATCCTTCACAAATGTGATGCAAGGGCACTTCTTTCAAATTCATGCCATCCACCATGGCATCTAACTCCTTAAGGCTTGCCATGTTGAGATGGCCCAGTCTTTCATGCCAAAGCATCGCACTTTCCTCCAAAGAATTTGCGATGTGTGCCATGTCCTTACGCACCTTCACATTAAGAAGGTAAGTTCTTGTCCCTTCGTGCTTGCGCCACAACAACTCCTCGAGCATCGTTGACCTTACAACCATCCTTGTCAAACTCCACTTTGAAACCCTCCGAAATGAGTTTACTCACCGAAATGAGATTATTCTTCATTTTTGGAACATGAAGAACTTGGGTGATGGTTATGTGTGTCAATTGGCCTCCAACTTGCAATGTGGCTTTGATGCTCCCCTTGCCAATTGCCTCCAAAACGGTGTCATCCCCCATGAACACCCTCCTTGGGGAAATGCGCTCGTACGTGGTAAACCATTCTTGTTCGAATGTCATGTGTTGCGTTGCACCTGAATCGATAATCCAATCATATGTGGTATGATCATTGGCACTCAATGCCGCAACAAACATTTGTTCGTGATCTTCAGAAGCCTTATTAACTTTTTCTTTTTCATCATTTTTCTTCTTCAAACAATTTCTCACAAAATGTCCGGGTTTCTTACAATAAAAGCAAAGCTTCTCATTTGGCTTGTGAGTTTTGTTCACTAATGCGGTAGTTTCGGAACTCTCACATTCTTTTCTTTTGGACACTTCGTGAAGCAACCTTGCTACAATGAATTGAAGGTCTACATCTTTCGTGGACATGGACTCCAAGCTTGTGACTAAGTTATCAAAGGATGGAGGAAGGCTCATGAGGAGTACCATGTAAACATCTTCATCCGTAATGTTCACCTCGATGGAACGTAGTTGGTCGGCAAGAGCTTTCACCGTGTTGATGTGCACAAGCATGTCCTCTCCTTCTTGCATTTTGACGGTGAAGAATCTCCTTCGAAGGAACAACTTGTTGCCAATGGTCTTAGCTTCATGCACACCACAAAGAGCCTCCCACGCACTTTCTCACATTGTCACAATATTGAATGTGTGCAAGTTGGGCATCCGTGAGATGTTCACAAAGCAATGCAAAAGCCTTGGTTTCTTTTTCGTTGTAATCGGCTCTTGCAACTTCTTCACTTGGCAAAGTGGCACTCCCATCAACAAATTTCCAAAGCCCATGTTTGGAAAGCATCATGCGCATTTTGAACTTCCATAGGTGAAAGTTGCCACCATCAAACTTCTCCATGACTTTCAAGGACTCCATTTGAAAAGAAGACATTTTGAACACAAGAGCTACAACAAACACTCTCAAACTTGAAAGTTGAAGTTTTCAATAACTAGAAGAACTCTCTTCTAAACATTTTCACTTGGAAAACCTTGATACTTTCAAAAAAACAAGTTTTTCACACTTGAAAAACTTACAACACCTTGAAGAAATCTCTTCCACACCTCCCACTCACTTGTAAGGACTATTCTCTTTGCAACCTTGCAAACTAAAAGCCTTCCCTCAAAAGGATTGTCCCTTTCTATGTTGTAAAAGTAAACACTTTCAAAAACTTAAAAGAACAAGTTTCCTAAAAACCTTTACAAGAAACTTAAAAAACTTCTCTTACACCTCAAACTTCAATGTTGACAACCTGAAAAACTTGAAGAACTCTCTTTCACACGATTGCACTTGAAACTTGAAACTTAAAGACTTGAAGAACACTCTTCCACACTAAAAAAAAAAACTTCCAACACTTTGAAGAAATCTCTTCCACACCTCCCACTCACTTGGAAAAGTTACAAGCTCCTTGTATGCCACCACTTGGAAATGAACTCCCACTCACTTTGCAAACTAAGAACTTTGTCTCAAAACGATTCTCTCCTTTTCCCTATGCAATACAAGCTCAAACCTTTCACTACTTCTTCTTCTAACACAATGTCCTTTCTCTTGCTTGGTGTGGGCCCACAACCTATTGGAAACAACTTGAAAACAAGCAAGAAATGAAAGCTTTAACAATTGTATTAACTAAAAGAAGATTATAAAGGTTGTATGCTTCAAATGCTACAATCATAAAACTATGGCTTGCAACAACTAATCAAAGCTTGAAGGTTCTATGTGCACTCAAAAATCATGAAAGGAAAGAATGAAAGACAACTCAAAACCACTCCACTATATACTATCTCCTAACCCTAAAGTAGCCGCCACTTAACCCTAACCTAGCCGCCGCCAAACCCTAACCCTAGCCGCCACTTAACCCTAGCCGCCACCAAACCCTAACCCTAGCCGCCGCTTAACCTTAGCCGCCACCAAACCCTTGTTGAAGATTATGATGTAGATGAAACATAGATATTAGAAACATAGTGTGATAGATATTAGAAACTATGTGGTAGATAAGTGTTGCAAGTAATCAAAGACATTGGTAGATTTGAGATATGTTAGTACCACCAACATGTTAGAATAAGGAGGGAGAGAAATAGTTATCCCATATGGTTTGTCAATGTGGTGGTATAGGGAAGGGAATAAAGAGCAAGGTTGGAGGAGAGTTGGAGCTCTCTCTCCAAGCATTGTTCACATACTTGTGTGATCTCTGGGTTTTTTGAATGAGCAACCTCTCCTCTGATCCTATTGTTTTCAACAGGTTATGGGCCCACACATGTGAGTTGCATGATTAGAAGTTTGATTGCTTGAGTGCATTAAGAGAGATCTTGAGGTTTTGTGTTTGTTGGAGGTGCAAATTTCAGTTCTGGAGGGTTCTTGGAGGCGCTTTTGGAGCCTTGGAGGAGTTTTAAAGAACTTTGGAGGCCATCTCGAGTTTGGAGGTGCACAAAGGCTGGATTGGTGCTCTTTGGAGGTATTTCGAAGCATTGGATGTGCATGTGTCCACATTCCAGCATTGTAAGTCTTGATTTGAGTTGGTTGAGTGCATTGTGAGTGTGTAAGGAGAGCACTTCATTTGAGTTGGCTGAGTGCATTTTGAGTGTGTAAGGAGAGCACTTCATTTGAGTTGGTTGAGTGCATTTTGAGTGTGTAAGGAGGCATTCATGCAAGTGGGAGCCACTAAGGGCTGAATTTATGATTGGAGGTGCATTGGTGCACAATTGAGCCATCTAGGGACTGGAGTGTTTTTTTTTTTATGAAAGTGCATTGAGCCAAATTGCATGTAAGAGTGTTCATTAGGCACTAATTAGCATCTGGTTGAGCACATAAGTGGGTAGAGAGGTCGAATTTGAGTGCAAAATGGCATCCTTTGAGGGAGAGAGCGCTAGAGTCATTGACAAGTTCAATGGGGAGAACTTCAACCTCTGGAAGTTCAAGATGGAGATGGTGTTGGCCTCCATGGACCTTTGGGAGATTGTGGACGGGTCTGAGGAGGTTCCACCATCTAATTCAGACCCCAAAGTCATCAAGGAGTACCAACGGCGTGCAAAGAAGGCCATGTCCACCATTGCCATCAACTTGGTGGATAGTCAACTTCACCACATCAAGAGGTGCAAGGGACCAGTGGAGGCATGGAACACACTTTGCAACATCCATGAGACACGGAGCTTGTCCAACATCCTCTTCATTCGCCGTAAGTTCTTCACTTGCAAGATGCAAGAGGGAGAAGACCTTCTAGACCATATCAACAAGGTCAAGGCACTTGCAGATCAACTTGCTTGCTTGGAGGTGCCCGTGAGGGATGAAGATGTTGTGATGACTTTGCTTGAGAGCTTGCCACCCTCCTACGAGTACCTGATCACCGCCTTGGAGACCCTGCCCATACAAGACCTCACAATGGAGTATGTGACCGCACGATTGATGCATGAAGTGTCCAAGAGGAAGGAGAAGGAGCCCCAAGGTGATGATGCGGCGATGGTTTCAATGCAAGGAAGAGGAGGGACCACATCTACCCGCAAAGACACCAGGACATGCTACTATTGTGGCAAACCAGGCCACATTGCACGATTTTGCTCCAAGGCCAAGAACAACAAGGAGAAGGAGAGTGCCAACAAAGCCGGGGATGATGATGACTATGCCTTTGCAACAAAGGATGGAGACCATTGCAAAGCCATATGCAAGTGGATCATGGACTCAGGAGCAACCAAGCACATGACCCCTCATAAAGTGGCATTTGACATGTATGAGGTAATTCCAACACGCAACGTGCATATGGGTGATGATAGCATTGTTGAGGCAATCGGAATGGGATCCATCCTTGTGGAAGTGATGGTGAAAGGGCAAATCAAGAGGATCAGAATCAAGGACGTGCTCCATGTGCCAAAATTGCATGCCAACTTGCTTTCGGTGAGCAAAATCTTGTCAAGTGGGTGCAAAGTGCAATTCAACATGAATGAGTGCATTGTGAGGGCATTTGATGGAGAGGTCATTGCAATAGCACTACGGGAAGGCAACTTGTATCAAATGACCTTCACCAAGGTGTGTGAGATGCATGTGGCCAACCTAGCCCAAACTTCAACAATTGAGGGTGCATTGGAGCTTTGGCATCGCCGGCTCGGTCATTTGAACATCAAAGGTGTGCATGCGCTCCAAAACATGGTGAGTGGTATGAACCTTGGAAACATGCCCTGCCCTACATCTTCATTTGTTTGTGAAGGGTGCATTGAGGGAAAACAACATTGCAAACCATTTCCAAGTGATGGAGGGATGCATGCCACCAAGCCCCTAGAGATTGTGCATTCGGATGTATGCGGCCCCATGAGGACCACATCCTTGGGTGGTGCAAGGTACTTTGTGACCTACATTGACGACTTTTCCAGGAAGGTGTGGGTGTACTTGTTGAAGTCCAAAGGGGAGTGCTTGGAGAAGTTCAAGGAATTCAAGGCACTTGTGGAGACACAATCAGAGCACAAGATCAAGGTGTTTCGGTCGGATAATGGAGGGGAGTACATTTCCAAGGGATTCCAGGGCTTCTTGAAGGCACACGGCATTGAGAAGCAAACCTCCACACCATATAGGCCTCAACAAAATGGAGTGGCAGAGCGTGCAAACCGCAGCCTTGTGGAGATGGCAAGGAGCATGCTTCATGCTCAGAACCTCAAGAAGTCACTTTGGGCGGAAGCGGTGGTGAATGCGGCCTACACAAGGAATCGATGTCCATCAAGAGCGTTGCCATCCATCACACCAGAGGAAGCGTGGAGTGGGAGAAAGCCTTGCATTTCACACATGCGTGTGTTTGGATGCATTGCATATGCCATGGTGCCGGATGAGAAGAGGGGTAAGCTTGATGCAAAGGGCACAAAATGCTTGTTTCTTGGGTATTGTGAGGGCACCAAGGCATATAGGCTTATGTGTGTGCAATCCAAAAAGATCATCAAGTGTAGGGATGTTGAGTTCATGGAGGATAACACTAGTGTGGGCAATGATTTGGAGATGCATCCAAGTGGGAGAAATCAGACCCCTAATGTGGTGATTGTGGACACATCTTCCAAATCGCCATGTGTGGATGATGATGAGGGCACAAGTGATGTCAATGAGTATCCAAGCAATCAAGAGGCACCACCAACCCTGGGGCGTTCATCAACACCTCCATCAACATCTAAAGATGCAAGCACAAATGGTGAACAAGAAGGATTGACCTTGGAGGAGCGTAGGTACCCCTTGAGAGAGCGGCGACCACTTGGAGAATGGTGGAAGAACCACATCCTACCCCAACAAGATGTGGAACATGCTAATGTTGCTTGTCTTGATGATCCACTAAATTTGTGCGATGCAATGCATTCAGAGGATGCAAGCAAGTGGGAGGCGGCCATCCAAGAGGAATATGCCTCACTCATGGCCAATGGCACGTGGGAGTTGGTCCCTCTTCCAAAGGATCGCAAGAGTGTGGGATGCAAGTGGGTGTTCCGCACAAAAAGGGATGCATCAGGCCATATTGTGAGGCATAAGGCGAGGTTGGTGGCCAAGGGGTACTCTCAAGTTGAGGGTGTGGACTTCAATGAGACATTTGCCCCTGTGGCCAAGTTCACCACCATTAGATGCATACTTGCAATTGGATCTGCCATGGACTTAGAGATCCACCAAATGGATGTGAAGACCGCATTCTTGAATGGGGAATTAGAGGAGGACATCTACATGGACCAGCCACAAGGATTCGTGCAAGATGGCAAGGAGCACCTCGTGTGTAAGTTGAAGAAGTCCTTGTATGGGCTGAAGCAATCACCAAGAGCATGGTACCAACGCATTGACATGTTCTTCACCCATGAATGCTTTTCTAGGAGCCAAGCTGACCATTCGTTGTATGTCAAGCAAACGGGTGAATACTTGTTAATAGTGATTATCTATGTGGATGATCTGATCATCTTAGCAAGCAATGTGAACATTGTGAAATGGTTGAAGTCAAGGCTTGAAGATGAATTTGAGATGAGTGATCTTGGAGAGTTGCACTATTGCCTCGGTGTGGAGTTTGAGAGAGACTGTGCAAATCACACCATAACCATGAGCCAAAGAAAGTACATTGAGGAAGTGCTCAAGCGCTTCAACATGGAGGAGTGCAAGCCCATTGGAACTCCGCTTGATGTGAACTCCAAGCTCTTGAAACTGACCGAGGAAGAGTTTCAAGGCATTCAAGAGGAGATGCAAGGCATTCCATACAAGGCAGCGGTGGGTTCATTGATGTATGCCATGGTGGGCACACGGCCGGATCTTGCATTCCCGATGAGCATGGTGAGTCAATTCATGTCAAGGGCTGGTCCTTCCCATTGGATGGCGGTGAAACGCATCATGCGGTACTTGAAGGGAACTTTGGACTTGAAATTGTGCCTTGGAGGCAAGGATGTTAGTTTGAGAGGATATTGTGATGCGGATTGGGGTGGAGATGCAAATGAGAGACGATCCACCACAGGGTATGTGTTCTTTGTTGGAGTGGGAGCCATCTCATGGAATTGCAAGAGGCAACCTACAATTGCCTTGTCTACCACAGAGGCCGAATACATGGCCACTAGTCAATGCACCAAGGAGGCCATATGGTTGAGGAAGTTGATGGCAGATGTGGGACTTGTGCAAGTTGGAGCAACAATCATCATGTGTGACAATCAGGGATGCATTGCACTTGCAAAGAACCCAACCAACCACTCTCGCACAAAGCACATTGACATACAACACCACTTCATTCGAGAGAAGTTAGAGAGTGGAGAAATAGGCCTCAAGTATTGCCCAACTCAAGATATGGTGGCAGATGTGTTGACAAAGGCATTGGCAAAGGAGCGGCATCAGAACTTTACAAGAAGCATGGGATTGGGAGTCTTAGATTACTTGCAAAGTGGGAGTGTTGAAGATTATGATGTAGATGAAACATAGATATTAGAAACATAGTGTGATAGATATTAGAAACTATGTGGTAGATAAGTGTTGCAAGTAATCAAAGACATTGGTAGATTTGAGATATGTTAGTACCACCAACATGTTAGAATAAGGAGGGAGAGAAATAGTTATCCCATATGGTTTGTCAATGTGGTGGTATAGGGAAGGGAATAAAGAGCAAGGTTGGAAGAGAGTTGGAGCTCTCTCTCCAAGCATTGTTCACATACTTGTGTGATCTCTGGATTTTTTGAATGAGCAACCTCTCCTCTGATCCTATTGTTTTCAACAACCCTAAACTTAACCGCCGCCTAACCCTAACCCTAGCCGCCGCCAAACCCTAGGTAGTCTCCACTTCTAAACCCTAACCTAACTACTACAAGGATGTCTATACTATTCATCCATTTGATGAATGTTTAACACATTCATCACCATTGAGAATTAGATTCGAATAGAATTTCTAACAGTATGCCATGTTGTGTACTCGACCCGATTTGGCATACCCAATAAGCGTGGTTAGTCAACACATGGCTAATCCAAGCCTAGAACATTGGATTGCGGTGAAACGCATTTTTCGATACTTGCAAGGCACATTGCAATTCAAATTACGCTTCGGAGGATTATCACCCCAAGATGTGGTCGGATATTGTGATGCGGATTGGGCCGGTGACCTTGAGGATAGGAGATCCACCACAGGGTTTGTATTCATGATGGGAGGTGGAGCCACCTCGTGGAGTAGCAAACGACAACCCACAATCGCTTTGTCAAGCACGGAGGCAGAATACATGGCAAGTACACAAGCTACCATGGAAGCCATATGGATGACAAAGCTCATGAAAGAATTAGGGTACATGAAAGAGAAGAAGGCGATGGTGATTCGATGCGACAACTAAGGTGCAATATCATTGACGAAGAATCCCACGCAACATGCTCGAACAAAGCACATTGATGTTCAACATCATTTTGTTCGAGAACGAGTTGAAAATGGCGAAGTTACGTTCGAATATTGTTCAACGGAAGCGATGGTGGCGGATGTGCTTACCAAGGCATTACCAAAAGAACGACATTACAAATTGATAACCATGTTCGGGTTAAAAACTTCATAGAGTGGGAGTGTTAGAAATATTATTCGTTTCTAACTCCCAACGTTGATGAATGTGTTAAACATTCATCAAAAGGATGAATAGTATTCACATCCTTGTAGTAGTTAGGTTAAGGTTTAGAAGTGGAAACTACTTAGGGTTTGGCGGCGGCCAGGGTTAGGGTTTGGTGGCGGCTAGGGTTAGGTGGCGACTGGGGTTAGGGTTTGGTGGCGGCTAGGGTTAGGGTTAGGCGGCGGCTAGGTTAGGGTTAAGTGGCGGCTACTTTAGGGTTAATAGATAGTATATAATGGAGTGGTTTTGATTGAGTTGTCTTTCATTCTTTCCTTTCATGGTTTTTGAGTGCACATAGAACCTTCAAGCTTTGTTAGTTGTTGCAAGCCATAGTTTTATGATTGTAGCATTTGAAGCATACAACCTTTGGAATCTTCTTTTTATAAAATATAATTGTTCCATTTCATGAACCTTGAAGCTTTCATTTCTTGCTTGTTTTCAAGTTGTTTCCAATACAATGCACCAAGGAGGCCATATGGTTGAGGAAGTTGATGGCAGATGTGGGACTTGTGCAAGTTGGAGCAACAACCATCATGTGTGACAATCAGGGATGCATTGCACTTGCAAAGAACCCAACCCACCACTCTCGCACAAAGCACATTGACATACAACACCACTTCATTCGAAAGAAGTTAGAGTGTGGAGAAATAGGCCTCAAGTATTGCCCAACTCAAGATATGGTGGCAGATGTGTTGACAAAGGCATTGTTGGAGGAGAGTTGGAGTACTCTCTCCAAGCATTGTTCACATACTTGTGTGATCTCTGGGTTTTTTGAATGAGCAACCTCTCCTTTAATCCTATTGTTTTAAACACAAAGAGCACCAATCCAGCCTTTGTGCACCTCCAAACTCGAGATGGCCTCCAAAGTTCTTTAAAACTCCTCCAAGGCTCCAAAAGCGCCTCCAAGAACCCTCCAGAACTGAAACTTGCACCTCCAACAAACACAAAACCTCAAGATCTCTCTTAATGCACTCAAGCAATCAAACCTCTAATCATGCAACTCACATGTGTGGGCCCATAACCTGTTGAAAACAATAGGATCAGAGGAGAGGTTGCTCATTCAAAAAACCCATAGATCACACAAGTATGTGAACAATGCTTGGAGAGAGAGCTCCAACTCTCCTCCAACCTTGCTCTTTATTCCCTTCCCTGTACCACCACATTGACAAACCATATGGGATAACTATTTTTCTCCCTCCTTATTCTAACATGTTGGTGGTACTAACATATCTCAAATCTACCAATGTCTTTGATTACTTGCAACACTTATCTACCATATAGTTTCTAATATCTATCACACTATGTTTCTAATATCTATGTTTCATCTACATCATAATCTTCAACAAGACTCCTACGCATCAATCAAATCAAATACCTTGTTAGAAATACTATTCGTTTCTAAGTCCCAACGTTGATGAATGTGTTAAACATTCATCAAAAGGATGAATAGTATTCACATCCTTGTAGTAGTTAGGTTAAGGTTTAGAAGTGGAGACTACTTAGGGTTTGGCGGCGGCTAGGGTTAGGGTTTGGTGGCGGCTAGGGTTAGGGTTAGGCGGCGGCTAGGTTAGGGTTAAGTGGCGGCTACTTTAGGGTTAATAGATAGTATATAATGGAGTGTTTTTTGAGTTGTCTTTCATTCTCTCCTTTCATGGTTTTTGAGTGCACATAGAACCTTCAAGCTTTGATTAGTTGTTGGAAGCCATAGTTTTATGATTGTAGCATTTGAAGCATACAACCTTTGTAATCTTCTTTAGTTAATACAATTGTTAAAGCTTTCATTTCTTGCTTGTTTTCAAGTTGTTTCCAATATACCTCAAGGAAATATTGAAGCGGTTTCGAATGGAGGAATGTAAGCCCATTGGAGTTCCATTGGATCCCAAGGTGAAGTTACAAAGGAATGCGAATGGAAATGATGAATCAAAGGGATTTCCATATCAACAAGCGGTTGGGTCTTTGATGTACGCCATGTTGTGCACACGACCTGACTTGGCATACCCAATAAGCATGTTGAGTCAACACATGGCGAACCCTAACATGGAGCATTGGATGGCCGTCAAACGAATCTTTCGATATTTGCAAGGTACATTACAAATGAAATTACAACTTGGTGGAACACCATCCAAGGAAGTTCTTGGATATTGGGATGCGGATTGGGGTGGTGATCTTGAAGATAGGAGGTCCACCACAGGGTTTATTTTCATGATCGGAAGGGGAGCCATTTCTAAGAGTAGCAAACAACAACCTACAATAGCATTGTCCACCTTGGAGGCGGAATACATGGCGAACATTCAAGCCATAAAAGTGTTAGAAATATTATTCGTTTCTAACTCCCAATGTTGATGAATGTGTTAAACATTCATCAAAAGGATGAATAGTATACACATCCTTGTAGTAGTTAGGTTACGGCTTAGAAGGGCAAACTACTTAGGGTTTGGCGGTGGCTAGGGTAAGGGTTAAGTGGCGGCTATGTTTAGGGTTTGGTGACGGCTAGGGTTTGGCAACGACTAGGGTTAGGGTTAGGCGGCGGCTAGGGTTAGGGCTTGGCGACGGCTAGGTTAAGGTTACGTAGCGGCTACTTTAGGGTTAGGAGATAATATATAATGGAGTGGTTTTGAGTTGTCTTTCATTCTCTCATTTCATGGTCTTTGAGTGCACATAGAACCTTCAAGCTTTGCTTAGTTGTTGCAAGCCATAGTTTTATGATTGTAACATTTGAAGCATACAACCTTTGTAATCTTCTTTTAGTTAATATAATTGTTCCATTTCATGAACCTTGAAGCTTTCATTTATTACTTGTTTTCAAGTTGTTTCCAATAGTTTCCAATAGGTTATGGGCCCACACTAAGCAAGAGAAAGGACATTGTATTAGAACAAGAAGTAGTGAAAGGTTTTGAGCTTGTATTGCATTTAAAAAAAAAGAGAATCCTTTTGAGACAAGGTTCTGAGTTTGCAAAATGAGTGGGAGTTCATTTCCAAGTGGTAGCATACAAGGAGCTTACAACTTTTCCAAGTGAGTGGGAGGTGTGGAAAAGACTTTTTCAAAGTGTTGTAAATTCTTAAGTGTGGAAGAGTGTTCTTCAAGTCTTTAAGTTTCAAGTTTTAAGTTCAAAAGTGTGAAAGACAGTTCTTCAAGTTTTTGAGGGTTTCATTATTGAAGTTTGAGGTGTAAAAGAAGTTTTTCAAGTTTCTTGTAAAGGTTCTAGAAAAACTCGTTTTTAAATATTTGAAAGTGTTTGCTTGTACAACATAGAAAAGGAGAATCTTTTTGAGGGAAGGCTTTTAGTTTACAAGGTTGCAAACAAAGTAATAGTCTTTCCAAGTGAGTGGGAGGTGTGGAAGACATTTCTTCATAGTGCTGTAAGTTTTTCAAGTGTGAAAAACTTGTTTTTTAAAGTATCAAGTTTCAAAATGAAAGCATTTGGAAGAGAATTCTTTTAGTTGTTGAAAACTTCAATTATCAAGTTTGAGAGTGTTTGTTCTAGCTATTCTGTTCAAAATGTCTTCTTTTCAAATGGAGTCCTTGAAAGTCATGGAGAAGTTTGATGGTGCCAACTTTCACCTTTGGAAGTTCAAAATCCGCATGATGCTTTCCAAACATGGGCTTTGGAAATTTGTTGATGGGAGTGCCACTTTGCCAAATGAAGAAGTTATTGGAAACAACTTGAAAACAAGCAAGAAATGAAAGCTTTAACAATTGTATTAACTAAAGAAGATTACAAAGGTTGTATGCTTCAAATGCTACAATCATAAAACTATGGCTTGCAACAACTAATCAAAGCTTGAAGGTTCTATGTGCACTCAAAAACCATGAAAGGAGAGAATGAAAGACAACTCAAAAACACTCCATTATATACTATCTATTAACCCTAAAGTAGCCGCCACTTAACCCTAACCTAGCCACCGCCAAACCCTAAGTAGTCTCCACTTCTAAACCTTAACCTAACTACTACAAGGATGTGAATACTATTCATCCTTTTGATGAATGTTTAACACATTCATCAACATTGGGACTTAGAAACGAATAGTATTTCTAACAGAAGTTGCAAGGGCCGGTTCCAACGAAAAAAAGACCAAGGCTTTTGCATTGCTTTGTGAACATCTCACGAATGCCCAACTTGCACACATTCAATATTGTGACAATGTGAAAAATGCATGGGAGGCTCTTTGTGGTGTGCATGAACATGAAGCTAAGACCATTAGCAACAAGTTGTTCCTTCAAAGGAGATTCTTCACCATCAAAATGCAAGAAGGAAATGACATGTTTGTGCACATCAACACGGTGAAAGCCCTTGCGGACCAACTATGTTCTATCGAGGTGAACATTAAGGATGAAGATGTTTACATGGTACTTGTCATGAGCCTTCCTCCATCCTTTGATAACTTAGTCACAAGCTTGGAGTCCATGTCCATGAAAGATGTAGACCTTCAATTCATTGGAGCAAGGTTGCTTCATGAAGTGTCCAAAAGAAAAGAATGTGAGAGTTTTGAGACTACCTCATTAGTGAACAAAACTCACAAGTCAAATGAGAAGCTTTGCTTCTATTGTAAGAAACCTGGACATTTTGTGAGAAATTATTTGAAGAAGAAAAATGATGAAAAAGAGAAAGTTAATCAAGCTTGTGCAGATCACGAGCAAATGTTTGTTGCGGCATTGAGTGCCAATGATCATACCACGTATGATTGGATTGTGGATTCGGGTGCAACGCAACACATGACATTTGAACAAGAATGGTTTACAACATACGAGCGCATTTCCCCAAGGACGGTGTTCATGGGTGATGACACCGTTTTGGAGGCCATTGACAAGGGGAGGATCAAAGCCACAATGCAAATGGGAGGCCAATTGACACACACAACCGTCACCCAAGTTCTTCATGTTCCAAAAATGAAGAATAATCTCATTGCGGTGAGTAAACTCATTTCGGAAGGTTTCAAAGTGGAGTTTGACAAGGATGGTTGTAAGGTCAACGATGCTCAAGGAGTTGTTGTGGTGCAAGCACGAGGGGACAAGAACTTGTACCTTCTTAATGTGAAGGTGCGTAAGGACATGGCACACATTGCAAATTTTTTGGAAGAAAATGCGATGCTTTGGCATGAAGACTTGGCCATCTCAACATGGCAAGTCTTAAGGACTTAGATGCCATGGTGGATGGCATGAATTTGAAAGAAGTGCTGTTGCATCACATTTGTGAAGCATGCATCAAAGGTAAACATCAAAGAACATCATTTCCCAAGGACGGAGCAACGAGGGCTTCATAACTTTTGGAGATCGTTGGAGGGTTGGAACTGAAATTTTGGGGCGAAGGACTGAACACGGCGGTGTACATCAAAAGTCGATGTCCAACCAAGGCTCTTGATTCCAAGACCCCTCAAGAAGCGTGGAGTGGTAGGAAATCCGATGTGCTCCATTTGAGAGTTTTTGGTTGTAAAGCCTTTGCACATGTCCCCAATGAAAAGAGGACCAAATTAGAGCCCAAGTCCATGCCTTGTGTGCTTTTAGCATATTATGAAGGCACCAAAGCGTATCGCTTGATGTGTGTGAAAACCAATAGAATCATCAAAAGTAGAGATGTTGTGTTCATTGAAGGGTCAAAGGAAATAGGTGGTGTACCTCATCTTGAAAAAGAAGAAAATGTAGTTGTGCATGAAGAAGTTGCAGGAGAAGAACCATTAACCTTTAGTCAAGATACACCTTTGAATGAAACAAGAATGGAAGGTGTGCAAAGTGAATCCGCACCAAGTTCTTCATCGAAAGAAGAATTTGTTGTTTCTCATGACAACCCATCTTGTGAACCTTCACAAGATGTTGCGAGGGAAAGACCTCAAAGGCAACGAAGGGAATGGCGTCGGGATTGGTGGATTGCTACCAAGGAGGTGGAGTGCGCCACCGTTGCATTTTTGGAAGAGCCCTAAAATATGGAAGAAGCATTGACATGTGAAAATTCCAAGGAGTGGGAGTGTGCGATGCGAGAAGAATATGATTCCCTCATGACAAACAACACATGGACTTTGGTATCACTTCCCGCCAATAGGAAACTCGTTTCTTACAAATGGGTGTTCAAAATCAAACAAGGCACAAATGGGGAGGTGGAACGTTACAAGGCTAGATTAGTGGCAGGAGGTTTTTATTGGAAACAACTTGAAAACAAGCAAGAAATGCAACACTCAAGGTTCATGAAATGGAACAATTGTATTAATTAACAATAACATTACAAAGGTTGTATGCTTTCAAATGATGCAATCACAAAACTATGGCTTGCAACAACTAACAAAGTGTGAAGGTTCTACGTGCACTCAAAAAACCATGAAGGGAAAAAATGAAAGACCACTCAAAACCACTCCAATATATACTATCTCTTAACCCTAAAGTAGCCGCCACTTAACCCTAACCCTAGCCGCCGCCTAACCCTAGTCGCCACCAAACGCTAACCCTAGCCGTCGCTTAACCCTAGCCGCCACCAAAACCCTGACCCTAGTCGTGATCAAACTTTAACCCTAGCCACTTCCAAACCCCAGCCACTTCTATTCAACCTAATCTAATTTTTATAAGGATGTGAATACTATTCATCCTTTTGATGAATGTTTAACACATTCATCAACTTCAGAAATGAATAGTACTTCTAACATTGAATAAAATCTAAAGTTCTTTAGTTTTCTCCTTTGTTAATTTTGCATTAACTTTGATGCATTATGGATTTGGTTTTGTGCTAAGATTCAACTTTATAAACTATTACTCTTTAGTCAAAGTCTAACCTGCAATCTGAAGATTTTGTACCTGAATTCTAGATAGTGTCTCATTGACTTCAATATCAACTTGGCTAAACCTTATCCTCAAGTGATATATTTGGTTTAACATTAAATTTGATATTTATGTTATAACTGGCACCAATTCTACTACTCCTTAATCTGATGTCCCTTGCTATGGTTTAGATTTTTCATTGATTTTGAATTTTGACACTCCAATACTCAACAATGAAATCGTTTCTTCTAAGATAGTGATTGTGCCAATTGAGAACAACTTTGGTCATGTTTCAAAGATCAGATCTTCCCCTTCATTTGTTAGCCCCTCCAACAAGTCATAACAAATAAGTATTTGGGGTCTTATGGTTTATGCTCCTAATTTCTTATTAACTGATATTGTTTTGACTATTCCATTACCTTGAACAATAATCACATTGTTCCCCCAATCATGTGTAACCTTTACATCTCTGAACCAAGGTCTTTTTAGCAACATAGAATAGCTAGAATCTACCACGTTATTTTGCCAAATAGTAAATGTGGCTACATGTGGTATATTATGTATGTGAATCTTCAAATTTTTAATAATTCCTAAAGGTTTCATCATATTTTGATCTACCATTTTGCGGTGGTATGAAGCTGGTATTGGTTTGGGTAAACCTAATTTTGTTCTAAGGTTTTCTATTATGATGTATACACTTGCTCCTCCATTTAACAAAACATCCTCAACAATGTTCTTCCCAACTTGTATTTGGATAACTACCATCTAGTTATCTACATGTATAAATCTAGTGTCAACTTCAGAGTGTGTTTCAATCACTATGGCTACACTAGGCTTTAATATCATTTTAGTAACTATATTAGGTTTTGTTGGCTTTAGTTTTTGTCACGTATACTTATTAAGATCCGATTTGAGCTTCAATAATTGACCTAACTTCAAGGTATAAGTAATTTCCATCATTTGTTTACTAATATCTTGGAATATTTGTTCCAAAGATATAATTTTGTTGTTAAATGGTACAATTGTTTCTATGGATACTTCAGTTTGTGGTAATCATGCCCAACTTATACCACTATGCTTTCTCCTTTTGATTCAAACTTTATGATGGGTCTTTTGTTTACATCTCCTATATGGTTATGACAAAAGATTGTTATAATTTCTACTCCTCTTCTTAGTCAACACTAGAATTCTTGATTGGCTTTTTATCCTTGAACACATGAACCTCAATAACTTTGCTTCTAGTGATGGCCATGTTGACATCTATTATATGAACTAAAAATTTTGCAACCTTGAACTCTACCACAACTTGTTTTTATGTAGTTTTCACTCCTTTGTTCTTAAACATATTCTACATGTCATTATATTTAAGATAGTTTGTAATCTTACGTCCAATGTCAACATAGATATGGCAAGAGTACCTCATAGGTCTCCATACTTGGATTTGCTGAGTGGTAACCTCAAAAAGTGGAAGAACAAAGTCTTCCTTTCTTTTGACATTATCGTTTTCAACATGCTTCATGTTTTTCAACTACGAATAGACTTGTTCATCATTCTAAACTATTTTGAACCTTTACAAAAAATAACTACAATTATGCAAAAGTACAATTTGGATAATCTCCCATGTAATTATTACACCAATCAGACACGATATCTCTAAGGGTAAAACTAAATAAAATAACAATCTTTGCATCTTTTGTTTCACCATTTTCTTTAATGTTTGCCTTAAATACTATGACATGAGCATTTGGGTTAAACTCCTTCACATACTCAGGATAGTTAATTAAGTGGCCAATGATAAGGCATGTTTGGTGGTAATGGTGGTCTACCTAGATTCATCATTGGTAATCCAAAATATCTTGGAAGTCCTAGTGGTCTTGGTGGGTTTGAGCCTCTTCCTCCTATATTTAATGGTTGTCTAACAAAACATTTGTCCACCTCTCTAGGCATTTCTGTATGGACACTAACAAGTTTTGTTTCCTTTAAAGTCTAAGGTTTGGTCCTCATACTAATAATAATATGGGTGGTGTTGTTACAAACGAAGCTTAAGTAACTATAATCATAGACTAAGGCATTGGCACATAATATAATGGTGTAGATCTTACTGGTTCCATTATGAAATTAAAAGTTCTTGGATAAGCAACTCCAGCATCGTTGTGATGTAACAAATTTGATACACAAGCCTATAAAAATTGGTAACCCATAATGACGCACTCCTAAGTTCCTTGTTGGACCCACTTGAGGGTCCAAGTGTGTTGAGTTGCGGAAAGTTGGAACTTGGGAGTCGCTACCGACTTCCAGCACTAAAGAGGGGTAGAGGGGCGTGCTAAAAGTCCTGATATTAGACTAGGAAGAGGGACAATTATGTTCTTACACAGTCCTACATCCAAAACCAACCCCAAGTTGGTTAGAACTCATTTTGCATCCATTTGGTGTTGGGACAAGCCACTGGCGACCTTGGACTCACTTGACTCAGCACGGCCTGGACTCGGGGGAAGTCACCACCTTCCCCCATATAGTATTTTCTGCAGCTCCCCGTAGGAGCTACATCGAATAGCACATTTTTTCGGGACTCCCAAGGAGGAGTCCCGAAACTGTCCCGGGTTGGACTCCCGGGACTTTGGACACTCACAACTCCTGGTTCCAACCTTCGATTGGAGTGAGGTCTAAACCAAAGTTATAGTTCTCCTTGAGAGCTTTCCAATGCCTCATCTCATTCCATCTGCAGACGTCGGGAAAAGGTTGATTCTTGACTTTTAGTGGTCAAGAGTCAAACTGCCAGTTTGACTCCCGGCCCTTCTTTTGCCCATAACTTGGGCTGCAGATGTCCAAATGGCTCATGCAAGGCCATTTTGGGCATCTACACTTCAAGACCTTTCCATTGATATAAAGAACACCCTGATGTGAGGTGTTTTGACCCCTGCTATTGAGCTCTAAAGGTTTGGAAGTCCCGGAGGACTCCAAGTCCCCAACTTTGGGAGTGTGAGTTTCATCCTCCCACTTGGCCAAAGTGGGGTTGCGACACATAATCTAAGGTCTCATTTCTAGTTTTTTATTTCTCCCAAAAAAAAAATTCTAAGTTTATCTAGACTTCTAACCTTCTCATGGTACTGAACCTTTAGTTCAACATGTCCATGGTTCTTTGCTCTTATAGATTTTATATTCAGATTCTGGAAATGTTCAACAAATCTTTGCCTCACATTATCTTCAATGAATGGGCATTCATTGATATGATGTCCAATCAAATGGCAATATGTGCAATGTGCAAGGTTAAGTATGGGAACTTTATTCACACTATGAATTCTTCTACTTTATTCCCTTGGGTCTCATGTAATAATGCTTCCACTATGTTGATTCAGTTTGGGTTCACTATACCTTATTTTGATAGCCACATGTACACCTTTTGCTAATGTTGGTTCTACTTTTGGTAAGCCTATAGTTTTTTATTTAGTTACAAGTATCAGCTCAACTCCTGTAGACATTTTAATGCCCATAGTTACAGCTTTTTGCTCAACCACATAATGAATTTGAAATTCAAAATTCTAAGCTATTTCTTCAAGCTCATCATCCTCATTTTCTTTTCGATAATAAGGAGGTGAAGTTAATTTGTACCTTAGTACTATTTCCTATTCTTTGACATGTTGAATCTTTATTCTTCTTCATACATCAAAGCATTAAAGTTTTGTTATTGCATTATACTTAATGATTCCAACACAAATTTTTGTCAAGGCTCATATTCTTGATTCCTTCATCTAAACTCAACTTGCGAGTCTGCATTTTTAATCTAATGTTTTTTTTTCCTAGAGTTTTATTGCAAATTGTTAGTGTGTTTTTGTGCTTCACCAGTTTGCACTTCACAAGGAATTATCGATGCTGCTTGAAGCATTTTGTGGCCTACTGGTTTTTCTTCCGTCCACAAATGTCTTTGTTCAGATTGAAAAACTATTATAGGAGTTACAAATTACTATTTATTTGATCTGTACTCAAATTGCTATTGATGGCAGTGTTATTTTCCATTTGGTCATGTATTATAACCAAATCTAATTATCTCTTGAAACTTTTAGTTACAATTTTATTTTCTGTCTCTCCACATTTTAATTCAATTTTAAACAATCTTCTGCATTAAAACAAAATGTTCATAGTTAGCTGCTTTGCTTACATTTTCTTCCTAAACAAAAAATTATGATCAAGATTTGAAAAAAATGAAATCGAAATTCACTATCAATTTTTACAAACAAAATTTTTAGCTACAAGACGTAAACAACATTTTGAATTTCAATATGAATTTCAAGCCCTAGGATGGTCGCCAAATGGTAAATACAGAATCTCTATCCTATATATTGATCTAAATTTTGATTATAACATATAATGAAATTAGTATTAATAAAATCTACTTGTTTAAATCAAAGCATATCTAGATTCAGAACTTTAATCTAGTCATGAAAATATGAGAAAAACATCAAAGCAACAAATCTAGCTGTGGAATTGAAACTTTTCCAAAAAACAAAATACTCTTGTTTCATACTTCCACAAAACTAAATGTTCTACAATAATCTTTTCCATTATTCCTCTTCTTGCCAAAAATGATCATCTTAAAATAGTCCTAGATGATCAATTCAAATTCTAATGTTGATAAAAATTATGTATACTAACTAGTAATTCCTAAAACAATAACTAGGTAAGTAAATATATATTATTCTTACAACAAATAATTACTCCATTAACAACCTAGATCTAAGACTAAGGACCATGATTTTGAAATGATCATATCTCAAGGTGAAGGCTTAAAAATTATAGAAGCATTTGTAGATCTAACAAAGGAGATGAAGGTTTTAAGAATCTAAATTGGTCTACTTATAAAAACTAACCTCATGAAGTTAATTGAAGACTTCTAACATCTTTGATACCCTCCACCTTCAATGAACCACACAAATAGCCATAGTATTTGATAGTCCAAATGAAGCGGACCAATCATTTTGACACATCTTTTCACAAATGACCACCTTGCATTTTTTTTGAGGACATGGTGAATGTCACTAAACACCATGGATGATATGTGTGACTGCACGAACAATACAAATGTCATAGAAGTAAAACTCTTCACCACAAGTTGGACAAGTTTGAACATTGATCATCCTAATGACACATCAAGATGGAGTAGATGGCCTCAATTGTGGTAGTGGCTCAAAATAAAGGCCTATTCCTAGCCTCATTTGAACAAGTTGTTCAACCAACATGTATATGAGGTCTTGGGCAACTTTCAAATTTTTCACTAAAAAAATCAATGTTTTTTCACAATCAGTATCATTAGAATCACACAAAAGGCAATAAGCTTCTGATTGCAACTTCAAAATGCATTACTGCAAAAAAAAAAATTCAGTTTTAATATGTTGTTATAGTTCTTCAATCTTGGTTTGTGTAACATTCAAATTAAAGACTATTTTATGATTTGTGTTTACCTTAATACTTGGCACCTGAGAAACCTCAAGTCCACCCATAGACTCCCATGAGATAAAACATTTTCAAGATTTTCCTTCACCCTATCAAGGTCATTTTTAACATCACGATGAATCACCATTCTATCATTTACATGTAGGTGGGCCCTTCTTTGCTCAACTTCTTTTTGTACCAAATCATTTAAATTTTTTTCTATTTGTTCTTTTAAAGTTCTAACACATGTTTATTTTCAAACCAACATTTTTGACATTTTGGAAATGCTTTCCAAACTACACAACTTTAACATCTTTCTTAAACATAATGATGACAAATATTTGAAAATACTTTGTGGTGTACTCTTACCTAATGTCGCAACCCCACTTTGGGCTAAGTGGGAGGATGAAAATCCCACTCCCAAAGTCGGAAATCGACCTCTTCCCGACATCCGAATAGAGAGTGCGACATGGCATTGGAAAGCTACAACTTTGGTTCAAACCTCGCTTTGATCAGACTCTGTAGTCGAGAGTTATGAGCTTCCAAAGTCCCAGGACTCCAACCGGGACAGTTTCGGGACAATTTTGGGACAATTTCGGGACTCCAACTTGGGAGTCCCGGGAAAAAGAGCCATTTGGATGTAGCCTCCGCGGAGCATTGCAGAGAATACTATATGGGGGAAGGTGGTGGCTCCCCCCGAGTCCAGACCGTGGTGAGTTTTGTGAGTCAAAGTGCATGTGGCTTGTCCCAACACCCAAGGGTGTTTTCGAATGTGAACTAACCCTTTTGTGGTTGGTTTTGGATGTAGATTCAAGCTTGATAATCTAGTCCCTCTTCCTAGTCTAATCCCGAGACTTCTAGCACGCCCCTCTACCCTTTTATAGTGCTAGAAGTCGAGACCGGCCCTCAAGTCCCAACTTTCCGCAACTCTACATAGTTAGACCCTCAAGTGGGTTCAACCCGGGACTTGGGAGCGTTTCACCTAAGCCTAGTTCAACCTTAGGTTTTATAAAACGCATTACATTCAACTTAGAGGCCCCAAATGGAGGTGGTTGTTGTGACCTTGAATTCCCTAACAATTGAGTTTGTGTAGCTTGATATTTTCCCAAGACTTCCAACAAGCACATTTGCAAATCTAGATCCAATAGTAGCATTCAATGATTTTGCCATAAATTGTGTAACATCACAAGCTTGTTCCAATAAGATTGGTTGCAAAATATTTTTTTCTTTTGCAGCTCGTGTTACAACTTGTAACGAATTGTGCTTCTCATGAACATCAAATGCATAAGCCACCCAGTTCAATCTAATTCCAAAAAATTTAGCCGTTAATGCACATGCAAATTCCAAGGTTACAATGTCATTCAAAACTTTGTGTTTCTCATACATGCATGTGTATCTTGTATTTCATGTGTTGTGTGAAGCTTAAACTTCCACCTATTCTTATCAAACTTTGGGCCCAAGTAAATTTCTTTTGAAATGGCAACATCTTCAAGGGACTTGATATCTTGACCAAAGCCTCTAAACCCTTGTTGTTCCACAAAGTATTGCAAGTCTATTTTGTTTTATTGAAAAACATAAACAAATAATCCATTAATACATTTCAAAAGCAAAACACTCAACATCTTCTAATGAAATTAAACCATCTTGTAAACACCATATGTAATGAAATTGTGATGTGCATTTGTAGTGTACGTTCTCACCCACAAAGTTTTGCAAAACTTTTTAAATACATACACATATTAGCATGGCCATGGTGAATGGACAATGTTTCTAATAATGAACTCGTTGAGACATTCAATTCAAAAAATGTAAAAAATAAAAATGCATGATGCAAAACTTGAATGGGATTGATGCATATACCAATGACCAAACTTAGTTCATGAAAGGAGGCAAAACGCAAGTGGTGCCAATGTTTGTTTTTGAAACATCAAAAGTTCTATTGTGCTTCACAAAATAAGAATTATGATGCCTAAACACCTCAAGTAACAAGCTTTAGAATGCTCGTGAATTAGGGCAAAGAGTTTCCAACAGGAAATAGGAGACATTAATGGTGTGGAGACACCCATGATCCATCAACTTCAACCAATGGGAAAATAGAGAATTTGTAAATACATAATGAGTTATAAATAAATAATTTTCTTGATGATTCCTAAAATAATTACTGAAATTGTTCCTAGTGGTACCACCCAATTGTACTTGCTCCCACATTAAGAATATCATTATAAAAATTCATCCAAAAATTCAACATCAACTGACGCACTCCCAAGTCCCTGGGTGAACCCACTTGAGGGTTCACCAAAGTGTAGATGCGGAAAGTTGGGACTCGGAAGGCGCTCCCGACTTCTAGCACTATAGAGGGGTAGAGGGGCGTGCTAGAAGTCCCGGGATAGACTAGGAAGAGGGTTTAGTATATCAAGCTTGAATCTGCATCAAAACAAACCACAAAGTGGTTAGTTCACATTCCGGGACACCCTTGGGTGTTAGGGACAAGCCACGGGCACTTTGGACCACAAGACACACCACGGCCTGGACTCGGGGGAAGCCACCACCTTCCCCCATATAGTATTCTCTGCGACGCTCCACCGAGGCTGCATCCAAATGGTTCTTTTTCCCGGGACTTCCAAGTTGGAGTCTCGAAATTGTCCCGATTGGAGTCCCGGGACGTTGGGAGCTCATAACTCCCGAAACCAAGTCTGATTGCAACAAGGTCTAAACTAAACTTGTAGCCCTCGTTGAGATCTTTTCAACGACATATTGCACTTTCAATTTGGAGGTCAAAAAGAGGTTGATTCTTGACTTTTAGTGGTCGGAAGTCAAACTGCCAATTTGACTCTCGACCCTTCTTTTGCCCATAACTTGGGCTGCAGATGTCTAAATGACCAATGCAAGGCCATTTTCGATATCTACGCTTCAAGACCTTCAATAACATCAAGAACACCTCAATGTGAGGTGTTTTGGGCTTTGATGTTGAGCTCTAAACATTTGAAAGTCTTGAAGGACTCCAAATCCCCAACTTTAGAAGTGTTGGGCTTCACCCCCACACTTGGCCAAAGTGGGGTTGCGACATCAACTTATTGAGGTTATTGGGGAGGCAATGGAAAATGTATTGGAACATGAATTGGGAAGACTCATTTGAACTTTTTTGAAGTGGCCTTTCCACAATGTGCCTTGAAATTCACGCCTCACAAATTTCAACCAAATAAGTTAACATAAATTGTAGAATAAACCCCTTGGGAAAGGTTCTTCTTGAAATTTTGTCCTCAAGAAGATAATCTTCATATTTTGGAAACCCTTGTTAAACATTACAAGAAATCACGATCTTTTTGATTGGAAAAATTCAAAAAAAATCATGATTTTTACCTCTTTCAACTTTACCAAAGGATGATTTTGGAAATTTTCAATTATCAAAAGTGAGAATAAATATTAAAATTTGTCAAATTTCTTTTTGGTTTGTAGTCAAAACATTTGTACTTCATATTTGATTTATATCCAGATTTGGCTAAATATTTTGAGAGATGATGACCATTTGTTTTTACATCTTCCTATGGATGATAGCCACTTTGATTGCAAACAAAAATTCCTAAATACCCTAATAAAAACAACACTGGTGTCAAGTGGCCTGAAAATGCGGACAGTTGTTGATGAGGAAAGAAATGGGTGGTAGTTTATCGACGAATGATGTCATCCATGCGAAGCCTGAGCCCTTCGCGTTTGTGAAATCAGGGGTGCGAGCACCAACTGGTAGAAACTAGAAACACAAGGTGATGAGCAAATGGTGTGAAGCACACAGACTCGAGAAACGTGGCTGTTTCCTCTTCATTTTCGAGGAATTGTCAACTCTGGGGTGATGTATGTTTCCTGCCCTTGCTCTCATTTGCACTTGTGGCTTTGTCCTCTTTTGAATTTGATGTTGTTTAGTGGTTTGGAGAAGCGGAGCTTGATTAGGGTTTGAGTGTCCTTCACAAGCACATAGTGAATCTAAAATCGGTTCCGGCATTTGCAAATTTAGTTCCATGGATGTGTGTTCTGAGGAGCATATGCATTCAGGGTTTCTGTATAGCACGCACTGCAGTGTTTCTCGGATGATTAAACAGTGATTGAATTTTTTTGAAATTTGGAGTGATGGGTCAATGCTGGAAGGTATAATGGTCTGGAGAAGCAGAGGGGGATTAGGATTTGAAGTGCCCTTGTCAAGCATAGAGTGAATCCAAATCGCTTTTGGCATTTGCAAATTAACTCTATGGATCTTTATCCTGAGGAAATTCAGGGGTGTTATGTTGCTCACGGGTCTGTTATATTTTGGTTTGGATTTTCATGCTGTATGCTCCTGTTGTTGAAGTTTAAGCTTTAGCCTCAGTGGGGAAGAAGAAACCCTTAACCCTTGATAGGAAAAGGGCACAGGCAACTGTTTTTCTTTGAAAGATTCTACTTTGCTCTGTTGCTTCTATGGTACTTTTGACTGCTATCACATTTCAAAGACACGGTATCAAAATCCATTCCGAACTTTGCTGACTTTGGACTTGTTGAGTCATGCTGCTTTCATGTGTTCGTCTTGGCTTGGGTGCAAGTGTTGAGTATTTTATGCAGAAAAATGCAAACATGCTCCTTATCACTTGATTTATTAATATCAAAGTTTGTGTCTTATGAAACCTGTATAAATTGGCAATTGAGGGACACATATTAAGAATCTTGGAGGGCTCCACAGATCAGTAATGTATCAGTAAAGTAAAGGGTGCTGTATCACTGTGTGTCCATTTTGTGTTTTGATAGAAACTGGTCTTGCAGTAATCAGAAGCAGGTGAAGGCAACTATTCTGGCAACAGTGGAAAAATTCAGGCGCTCCATTGAATGCAGAAGCATTTGCTCAAACACCCTGCTGAGTGGGTGGTGGGAATGAGGGTGCTATTTTCTAATAGTTGACATTGTGAGCTGATTATTGTTCTATGGGAGACATTTAAGGGTAGTGTGTTCTGTTTGGATTATGTTGGCCTCCAATGGCTGCAGTATCTAAGTCACAATATGAATGTGTTCCTTAAGTTGTATGAGGAAGTTGAAGTGAGTTTTTTCTAGAAAACTTTCAGTGCTGACAACCTTTGTTGTGGCACCTTCACAGGAGGAAACTTTAGGTTACATAAAGAATTGTTTGCAGGTTTGAATTTCCAAAAGTTGCTGAGCCTCACTTAGATGGAAGAATTGATGGGAAGATGCCTTTGATCAATAGTGAACCTGGAGTGAGTCCAGTTCAAGTTGGGGGTCGTGATGGACTAGAGGCAGTGGCTGCCTTCCTGTTGAGTAGTATGAACTGGAGTGTCTCTGAAAGATTAGAAGTTATGGAACAACATACAATGTAGGACACTGGTAACTACACAAGTACCAAGGCGGAGGACAGGAAGAACACAGAGCAGGGTGCTTCCATGGTGATGCCAGTGCTTCAAGTAACAGATGTGGAGCAGGTCTGTGGTTGGACTCAGCAACATGAGCACTGCAAGTAGCATGCTACGGCGGCAGAGTTTGAAGGTGTTGTCATCCATGCTTAATGGTCATGCATGTAACCAGTTTGTGTTTGCCTCATCACATGTTAAGGGCAGCTATCTTTTTGGACGATTTGTAGCAAATGGATATCTTTCAAGGAGCACTTCACCAAATGTGCCAAATGGGGTAACATCTGCTATTCCTTTATCAAAATTGTAGGGTCTAGTGTGGCATGCAAGTTGGCTGGCTCATGTGTGGTATCTTGATCTCTTACCTCATTTCTTCTAGCTTCTCTGTCAATGTTTGCCTCACGCAAGCAGCTGTCTCAAGGCTTCATTGGTGACTCAATCTTTCTAGGGTTTCTTTTCCTGTACTTTTTTAGTTTATATTGTGGTATTATGTTGTTGGTTTGTGTATACCAGTTGGTTACTTTAAAAGCACCTGTTTGACATGTAAAACATGTACAGTTTGACAGTACAAAAACACATAACCCCTTGAAGTTCTAGCAAATGCTTATTTGTCAACTATGTTTTTGTATGTGTTCCTTGACCTCAACTTGAAGTACACACATGGTGAGCCTGTCAGATAGGTGTTTAGACAGAGCAATATCCAAGTATTCACAATAGTTGTATGTTTTCTGTTGCAGGGTGTTCATGCTTGTACATTACTGGCAGATGATAAGTATGTTGCAGCAGTGTACAGATATCGTAGATATTCAAAGGCACTACCATCTCCACATCTACCAAAAGAAATACCAAAAGTACCAACACCTTCAGATATACGTGGAGTACCACCAAAAGATCCCACTCCATCCTCTCCTTTAGGTATTTGTCTATTAGAGAGTGCTTTATGTTTGCAGAGGTGGCATTATCAAGATATCTCAACCTTGCTCATGAGGTGCTTAAGTTGTCAATATGCTCAAGTTCTCTTCATTGCTTGGAATTGCATAATAAGTTAACAAGACTCCTGGTTACAAAGGATTGAAAGTGGTTCCAATTACATAGTAACAGGTTTGTAGAAACCTGGGTTAACTCTACTCTGGTTCATAACAGGGCTTTATATTGCACATCTATCACTATAAAGCCCAAGATTGTATGTGTGCTCATGCATGGGCAGGACTTGCTTTTGGTATATGTTGATTGGCAGGCAACCTGGCAAACTTTGGTTTAATTGCATTGACAGCTGCAGCTGTGACAGCAGTTGCTTATTGGACTTTGGAGAAAAGATCATCAAAGACTTTGTCCCAGGTATCTCAGAAGGATGGGCTGTTGGGAAGTGAGCAGAAACAGATTGGTAAGGAGAGTAGTAAAGAACCCCAAAAGGACATGGTGTTGACTGAGAGATTTCAGGCTGTGAAGGAATTATATCCTTCCCATTCACACAACAAGGAACAGGGCATCCAGAAACCAGGGAGCTCGACTGAAAGAAAAGAGCCTGTTGCTGAGTTGCTACATATGGTTGATGGAGAACAATCACAACAGTTCCAGGATAAGAGGCAGACTGAAGAACAGAATGCTGAGCTGATAGAGTCAGACAGGCCCAAGGAAGAGACGCTCAATGAGTCTGTTGAGGATATACTTCTCACTCACTTTCTGGACAAGGATGTGGGACCAGGAGTAGCCACCACATCAAAACCTCCAGGAGACAAGCCACACCTTGTGGAGGCTGTGAGTGAGCTCCAGCATGTAACGTCTTTGTGACTTTCTCAAAATTTGGTATTCAAACCTGAACTATTTTCACGAGACTGCTGGAGCACTTAACTACATCATAAGCCTTTATTGGCATCTGTAGTTCTATTTTCAGGTCATGAAGAGTGTGAGCTCTTTGCATTAGTATGGTTTGTCACTTTCTGAACTTGTACGCTCAGGAAATTCAGAGAACCATTCATACAAAATTTAGATTAAATGAGAGTTTTTCCAAAGATAGAGCTCTAGGGACAGATCTTTAATCCCTGATACAGCACAGGCTATCAAGCAGCTTGAAAACTGCGTTTCTGTTGTTTCTATACAGACGGTGATTTAGTATCTTGTGTGTTGGTATTGAGTATGTTAAGATGCCAATGTGTGTTGCTTATATGATGCTGTATCTGTTGTGGTACAGGTTTTGAAGGAGTTTGGTTTTGGAGTTGACCACCCTGATGTCAACAATGGGTTTTCTGAGACATACCTCCTCTTGAAAGCTCATGAAGAAAATTTGAGGAGATTCAAGGAGGACAGCATTTTTGAATCAGGGGAACATCAGGTTAGTTTTAATCTATATGTGGATTGCCTCAAATTTGCGTATTGGTTTTGGTAGTGGTTGATATTCTAAATTTTACAAGCACACATTTCCTCAATCTATTTGCTGACTTCTCTGTCTCCTGCATGTATTGACTGTCTTTTACGTCTACTTGGGCACATGCTTATATTGGTCAGTTATTTCTCTCATGTGACAGGCGCAGGCAGAGCAATCGAGTAAAGAGGGAGGGGTATTGGTTGAGGAAGGAAGGCTTGGTTCTACAGCAGGGGTTGTTGGTCTGGGAACTGTAGTTCAAGCTGCAGAAAGCAGGCAGGCAGAATTGGATGCTGCAAAGTTCAGTGAAATTCTTATCAGACTTGATGTGAGTAGTTGGAACCCTCTCTTACTAGATTTTCTTCTTTGGAAACATCTGTTAGCTTTTAGTGTACCAAGCCCTTCTAACCACTTCATGTATTCTTCATTTGCCATGTGGGTAGTGTTATCATTGGACAACTGCCTGGTATGATCTACTGCACAGTATTCAAGCAAACTGCTGATACAGATCTCAGGATCTGCTGTGCACAGGGAGCTGAACTACTTGTTTGGTACTAGGTGGTTGGTCTACTCTAGTCATCTGGGCATTCAAACAAGATCAGGGTCCTTCAAACTCATGTTTTCCAACTGTTTTGCAGGAAGGGCATAAAGAGGAGTTGAGGGAGGCTCAAGCACAACAGATGAGGCATGCAGAGTATGCAAGTAGACTTGAGAAGGTTCTTATTTGTGTCGTTGACATCCTCAATGTGATGCTCGGTAGTTAAAACTGGGTGGCAAAATCCAGAGTGAAGTGTGATGAATGTAGGAACCATAATGATCAAGGGTTGCCAATTCAGTTGTGAGGGAATTTATGCCTTTGCTTCACTACTTTCTGCAGGAGAATCAAGGCCACAGGTTTCTCAGGTTTGGTCATAGCTGCAATGGGAATATTATACTTGGACTGTGTTGCACGTTTTCCCCATGCTGCATTCCAATGAGCTTGTTTTGCCCTCTATGTTTCCAGGACTTGGATAAGGAGAGGCTGGAGGCAGAAACTGAATTGAGTATTTTGCGTCAGAGTTTGGATGAGAAACTGCAGATTGAACTCCAGCGGAAGGTAGTTTTTGACATGAAAGTCATGGGTATATATGCACATGCAAAACTTTGTTATAGATGGAAATATGGTTAAGATGCAGGAGGGAAGGAACTGGTGGTTGCTTAAAATCCCTAGTACTGGTCTAAAGAAGTGAACTGTGGCATCTGCTAGTGGCTCCTCAAGTTATTCAGACCTCAGTTTGGAGATGAAATACTGGACAACTGAGTTTCCTGTTAAGGATTTTGTTGCAACTTGTGGTATTGGGCCATGTTAAGTGATATTTGCCTCCTTTCTGCATCTCTCTTGAGGGCTTTGTCTCCTTGACTGTTCCCAAATGTGAACAATTTCATTGTAACGCATGAAAGTTTCTGGTTGTTGAAGTGGTCCTTCTTGTTTCTTGGTTTTGTTTATGTTCGTTTGTACTTCCTGCACATGTCCTAGTTGTATAATAATTCTGGTCTCCATGCACAGTTGCAGGGGCCAAAAATGCTTGCATGCAAACAGTTATAGATTTTTGCTGGCCCAATGTGGAACTGTCACATGCTTGTGGTGAGATTACACACTTCTAATTGGCACTTCTTGAGCAGGAGGAGGAGGTGAGGAGGGTCTTGGAGAAGATGAAGCTGCTTGCCAAGGTGGAGGTTGCTGCAGCTGTGACCCAGGAAAAATGCAGACAACTCCAGGAATCTCGAATGATGCAAATTCAGGTAACTTCAATTGGGGTAACTTCAATTGGGCTTTTTATGTCTCAATGTGGTTGGTGGGAAGAGAATATATTTAAACTTTGACTGTTGCTTCAAAAGGTCGTACACGTTGTGTTTGACCCTTGCAAGGCTCAAGTGTTATGGGATTCAACATACCAGCTCTTACTCTGGTAAAGTTGTGCAGCTAGGAGCACTTCAATCAGCATTTAAGACACAGTCAGAGGATGCAAAAGTCAGCCATTCCACCCACAAGCTAGCCATGGTACAGCCTTATTTCATTTGGAAACAGAAGCTCTGGTTTTTAGTGAAGTTCACCTTTTGAATAGGTTTCTTCTGTAGGTGTGTAGTTTCTGCTGTTTTTTCCTCTCCATAATGAGTCTCTTCAAAGTACTAGGGGATAAATCATGGACTTACAAGGACTTTTGAATCCAGCTAAGGACCCCTGCTACAGTAACTGTGAATTCAAAACTTTATTTGGGACAGCCACTGGATTGTGTGAATGTATTCTAGGAAAGGTTTGGTGTTCGAGGGTCATGCTTTTCTCATTAGGGTGAAGCTGATGATGTTCACAGGGAGCGGTTGCTTTAAAGGAGGCTATGATGAGAGGAGATCCTATAGAGAAGGAAGTGCAGCTTCTTTTGCAGTCTTCTGGGGGCTCTGGACATGATGCACTTGTGGATGCTGCCCTCATTTCATTGCCTGAGGATGCCATCAAAGAAGGCACTTGGACCCATCCTCAGCTCCACAGCAAGGCCAGTTTCCTTGTGCATTTCTCCTGGATCCTTGTACTGTCAGTTTTGTTTTGGAACCTTAAAATCTTACAGCTATTGCAGCACCATCTGACGCTAAGACTCTTGGTGACTCAAGACTCCGATGCCTAGATGCAAGTTTTCTGAAGGTGATTAGGGTCTCTCTTACCTACTCCTTTTCATGTCAACTTGTGTCCATAGATGGTCATCATATCTAGAATCACAGGAAGTCTACTAAGTCTGTTTCCCTACTTTTCCCTCCCTGCAGTTTGTGAGCTTGCAGCAGTCATTGAGAGAGCTGGGGATGATTCCTGCTGGAGGGGGAGGAATGTTTACACACCTCATTGCTCGTACTGCTTCTTCCCTAAAGGTATGGAAAGAATCATGCCAGTGAGGTCACCTTGGTGATCTATGTTAGAGGACCACTCATTGCACTAAAATCTGGACAAGATATGTAAACTGTATTGTTATACTGAGCTGTGGAGAACAGCTGTAAAACTATGCATCAGAATGACAAAATTGCCTTACTATGAAGGCCTTTTTCAGACTTTTGAGGTGTGGCTCAACTTGAAGGCATCTGTATTGTCTGCTGCTTTCTGAACTGTAAGTTGAGTGTGTAGTAGTCTGCAGAAACATAGAGGAATGTCATGTGATGGAGGTCAAACAGATCCTGAACAACAAAAGTGTTGAGCCCACAGTGATCTGAACTTCTTTTTGAACAGTCATACTAGTCTGACATTCTGTTATGTTGAAATCCTGTTTGAATACCAAAGTCCTTGATGCATTTAGAGGTAGACCTTACTGTTGTGGTTTCATGTGGTAGGTGTGGGATGAGGTTGATGGGCAAGGGTTGGAGGCTCTGATAACCAAAGTTGAAAGGTGTCTGGAACAAAATAAGCTTTTGGAAGCTGCAGATCTATTAGAGGCAAGGTTGAAGGGGACAGAGGCTGAACATGTAACTACAGAATGGGTTCACAAGGCACGAAATCGTGCTGTAACAGAACAGGCCTTGTTGATGGTTCAGTCGCATGCTATTGCCTTAGCTTGTGCTGAGGCATGAGAGTGGTGGGCAGAGTACACTGTCTACTGTTTTTATTTAACTAAAGATTTGTGCAGATGTATGTGGGTCGATGAAAACTAATGCAGTGACCCATGGCCATGATGAAAATCTGCATGTTGACAATTTCATGGTGAGGAATCCTTGTTTAGATCTTATATGACTAAACACAGACTCCAGCTCATTGAGGTCCAAGTCTGGAGCAGTCTCTCCACAATGCAAGATTGGCAGATAAATAGTCATATCACCCAACCTCTCTCCAATCTTTGTATCCTGACATTTGCCAATCTGTGTGGGCAAGGATAAACCTTCTGGCATGGAAACCTACACATGTGGTGTCAAAGGGGAAATAGTCTTCATACCTCTTTTAGTGGTCACTGAACCTGTTGAGAGCCACCTGAATCTTTGTTTTTAACACTGACTGTTGAGATGATAGCTTTCAGAACCTTTTTGGCACCTTAGTGGCTGAGTGGGGCTTCAGGAGTTCAGTCATGTCTCCAGTTCAGAACAGGAGGCCAGGGGGTATTTCCCCCACCAACAGAGGCCTCTTAGTGGCCATATTAAGCCCCAAAAATGTTAGATTTGAACTCAGAGACCCTGAGTTAGGCTAAGTGGGGGATGCTTCTAATACTTAGAAATAATTTAAATGAATTTTGAGATTTTTACCATGGTACCAACCAGGCCACCCAAGGCCACTTCGTGAATCTTAAAGGAAACAACCCCTGGGATTACAAATTCTGGCATTAAATTTTTCTGTGAAGGCACCCTCTCTTTCACCCCCTATCCCCTGTTTGGGCGGTATCTGCGAAGTAAGGGTAATTTATTAAATCTTAGTATGAAATGTTGAAATTCAGCATATATGCACAAGGTTTGAGAGTAATTATAGAGTAATTATAGTAGTTGTATAGGTAGGAGAAGTGAAAATATATGTATTAGCAGTGGAGGCGCTCAGGAAAAAGGAAAGCGGGAATGAAGCTGAGTTTACCACCAAAATTGGTGGAAAAACTAGTTTGGGTCCCAGTTATTTCGTTTCGTAAAATTTTCATTCCCAGTTATGGGTTTGATGCCCTATTATCCCGAAACTGGCCATTCTCACCCCTTAATCGCCTGACTTTAAAATAACTTTATTATATGGAGAAAATCCCTTGGGCATCTTTGCGCAGTGCCCTTTAGGTGCTTTAGATACCTTGGGCTTTGATCAAGCGGTGTGCTTTCGCCCTTTGCTTTGATTTTCGTGAGCATAGCGAAAATCGAAATAGTTTTTTTTTAGGGATCCTGGTTTCTTTGTTGTCTTGGTACGATTGTTTAAACCCACAACTGTCACACGTATTGTGGGGCGGATTTTGCCCAAAATTTGAGGCACATGCTATTTTACTGTTGTGGCTGGAGAGCATCTGCACTGCTGGGGTATAAATCCTGCGAAATCCCTAAATTGACACGGTTTTGGAAAAAACCTCAATAACGCTAGTTCACTGCAGACCCACCAATGAAAAGTCAGGGAATTGTGGCTGGGGAAAACTTGAGTCTATCCCTTCAAAATAGTTAAATTCCCAGGGAGTTTTGTCTCATTGTTAAACCCCACAAGGCTACAGAGTGGACCAAGTCATGAACTATCTAAGGTTTTTGGCGCATGCAAACTGTTTGTTCAATGTTTGTTTGTTGAAAGGGAAGACTGTTGTGGTGAGTGCTGTTGCTCTACTCATACACCTTGTTGTCCAAACATGTTAATGTTCATTGGTTTTCCAACGCTGTGCAAGATCAATGTAGTTATTATTAGTGAGGTAGAAAGCTATGGAAATTGTAGATGTTGCAGCACGTCCTTTTCAAGGGAGTCAAAGTAGCAATTCTAGTGATGATGAATTAGTTAGGTTGTGTAGAGCATGGTTGAACGCTAACCAAAATTCCACAAAGGGTGTGGGCCAAAAATCGGATCATCTATGGGGCTTCAGTGACCCAGCACCCATCAGTACACCATCCAAAAAACCCTATTCTGAGATTTCATGGATGGGATGAAACTGTCCCCAAAGGGGCAATTTATATGGTCAGCAGTTTTCCTCATACTTTTTTTCCCCAGCTCACTGTTTTTTCTCCTGGGCCTCCCTTTTGATTAATTTGTTTTTGGTCACCCCTGACCCCATATTATTTTTTGGCAAATCCTACCTACACCTCCAACCTACCTACTGCCCTTCCTACCTCCCTCCTTCAGCCCTTCCTCCCACCTTCCCATCTTTGTCCCTCCTTCTGCTTCTTTCTACCTCGTTCCTTCCTTGCATGTTCACCTCCATCCCCACTGCTTGAGAAATAGTGACAACTTCAGGTTGTGAGCTTGCATTAGGGTTTCGGTTTGAAGGCTTTGAGTTTCCACAACTTTAGGAGCCTGAAAAAGGGAGGGCTCTCAGGAGCATGGAGGGGGGACAAAAAGGACAACACAAAATTTCCTGTGTTGTTGTTCTCTTTCTTCTTTTAGCTACAATGCCATTTAGTGTAAAGAAGAGGATGACAACAACAATGTGTTGCTTGCACATCATCATCATTTTTGGTTGTTGTAGCATAATTTCGCAGTAAAGACGACGACGACATGGAATTTTCCATGTTGTGTTTTTTTTGTAACTCCATTCAATGCAAAGAAGAAGAGGACACCAATGGCACGTTACTTGTGCACCATCATTATTTTTGGTTTTTTTATTACACAATTCTACAATGAAGAGGATGACGACATGAAATTTTTCAAATTGTCATTTTTTTTGTTACAATTCTAATCAATGGGAAAAAGAAAACGATGATGATGCATTGCTTGCACATCATAATTGTTTTTGATTTTGTTGTAGCGCAATTTACGACAAAGAGGATGATGACACGATTTCTTGTGTTGTCAATTTTTTTTGTTGCAGCACCATTTGGTGTAAAGAAAAGGATGACAATGACGACACATTATGACACACTCCTAAACTCCATGATAGATTCAAATGTGAATCTGAAGTGAAAACAACAGAAAAATATGGAGTTGGGGGCATGCTCCCTGGCTCGCATCATTTTGAAGGTAAAAGGGCATGTTGGAGCTATGGGATGGGATTAAGAAGAATGATAATCAATCACTCACTCACACGAACCTGCACAAAACCAAACAACAAGTTGGTTAGTGCATAATTGGAACATTTTTGGTGCTAGGATGAGCCACGAGCAAACTCAGACTCAAAAGATTCACCGCAGCCTAGACTTGGGGGAAGCCACCACCTTCCCCCTTATAGTATACTTTGTGCCTGGCCACGGGACCAGCACCCAAATGCCATTTTGTCCCAAGACTCCCAAATGGGAATCCCGAAATTCCCACAATAGGGACTCCTACAACTTTGGGTGTCCATAATTTTGCATGCAGAAACAAAGTTGTAGCCCTCATTGAAAGCTTTCCAACACTATGTCGCACACCACCTACACGCAAGAAAATCGAAGCAATTTCAACTTTTAATGGTTGGGAATCAAATTGCCAATTATATTCTCGATCTTTTTTTTGGCCATAACGTGTTTGAAATGTCCAAATGGGTCATGTGAGCCCATTTTAAACATCTACATTCCAAAAGTTTTCTAATTATAAATAACTCCTCAATCCATTGAGTTTTGACCCCCTACAATTGCTTTCCAAAGATTCGGAAATCCACCGAAACTCTAACTCCCAAAGTGGAAGCTCCCTTGGGAGTGTAAGGGTTCACTCCCTCACATTTTCCTACACTCCTGGGAACATGAGGTGTGATTCCCGGGCTTCCCTTTTGGCCTACAACCTTACAAGCCCTTGTCTTGGTCACGAGCCCAAGGCTAGGGTTGCGACACATTACTTGTGCATCATTATCATTTTTGGTTGATGCAACACAATTTTGTGGCAAAGAAGACAACAACACGAGGTTTCCCACGTCGTCATTATTATTATTATTTTATTGCAACTCCATTCAAAGTTCGGCAAGGATGACACATTGGTTATGCATTGTCAATAGTATTCTTTTGTTATAGCGCAACCTTGCAATTCACAACAACACAAGATTTTTTACTTCATCATTTTTTTTATTACAATGCCCTTTAATGTTAAGAGGAAGACAATGATGTTAATTGCATCATCATTGTTGTGTTTGTTGTGGTTTTTTTTAGGTGCATCCTCCAAGGACAACAACCACAAGTGACAATGATGAGTGCAATAATGTTCATTGTCATCTATTTTTTCATTTACTGCCTTCAAGGAGTGGTTACGATTTTAATGGTCCTCTACTTAGATAGTTGGTGGTTGTATTCATTTACTTTTTTGCTATAGCTAATGGTAGTCCTTTTTCTTATCCTTTGCTATAAATTTTCGATAGTGGAAAATGAATTAAGAAGTAAAATATTATGTTGTTTGTGTTTTTATTAGATGCAAACTTGAAAGAGAGCAACGCATGTTGGATCAAATCAACAAGTTTCAACGAAAGTTGTAAATGGCATAAAAGGTGTTAGGAATGAAAAACATTTGGAGGTTGGGATGATGGGATAACAAACGAATGTTGAGGATGTGGTTCCATTGGTTCCAAATGAAATTGTTGAGGAGGAGCAAGTGGAAGTGAGTGAAGACGTTGGGGAAACATCTAAGGGAGATGCTGATCAAATTGAGATGGATTTGGAAAGAACTATTTTGATGATAAAGGACCAAAAAATGTAGTTCATGATGCTCCATTACCGAAGCAAGAGAATGCAAATGAGGATGTTGAACCTCATGCACATATTGATGGAGGTGACATAGCCATTGAACTTCATTTATTATAATTATTACCCCACCCGTCCTCTCAAGTGGAGAGGATGGGCGGGGTTTTTTTTGTCAAATTTGTGATTGCAATACCTTCTTTAATTGTGCTCCTTAAACCTTTGCCTACCCCACTTTCCTATCCATATGAGAAGGTGGGTGGGGCATCTTTTTTTTGGTCTAAGTTTGTAGGCAATACATTTAGGCTTTGTAGGTGGTATTTTTAGGTTTAGCTTCATTTTATGCCAATTTCAACACTAAAGTTTAATAATACCTTCATCTTGTGTTTTTGTTCTTTCATTTTTTTGTGCAATACCTTCATCTTGTAAAGCATAACCTTCATCCAAAATATTAATTCACATTAGGTTTTTTGTTTTGATTTTAGGTGTGGTTGCCCCTCCCTTAGTTTACTTCTAGGGTGTCCATCGGGCAAGGGATGGGCCCAAATTTGCTTATAGGGTTGATGAATGTGATGCATCCTACATGGCTAACTACAACTTGGTAAAACATTTGCAGTAGCACCACAATGTGACCATGGAGTCAAGTAAGCTTACACGCCCATCTACTCGAAAAGAGGGCCCAAGGCATCAAAATCACGTGGCCATGAATTTGCAAGTCTTAAGCAACCCTTTGGCTTGATTCCATCATGATGAGCAAAAAGCAATTGCTAGGGTCAGGAGGCACAAAAACATGGAGTGTGATAGGCTCCAAGTTTGTTTACAATACACACCTAAGGTTCCTAAACAAACTTAATAAACTAGCCTCTAGCCACATTCTTTAACTTCTTGGCATGACTGCATGGGGTGTGGGGGCCATCCACCTTGATGTGCAAACCAAGTTGGAAAACAATAAAAACCTTTGCACTTGAGATTTGAGCAACTCAAATTAGGTAAGCAAAGGCACTTGGATGGAACATAACTAGAAGTTTGCATCAAATAAGATAATGTGACGTAAGGAGATTACCCTCCTTACGCAATTGATTAAATGATTCATGGTTAGTAAATTTTTAACAATGCCATAATTGATTTTAGGTTTTAAAATTCATATACAATATGTATTATATTGTGTTATTTGTTTTAAGGTTTGAAGCACCACTAGGGAGGTGTTTGTGGTTGATGGTGTGGACATAACATTGGCTAATCGTGAGGTACTTATGTGACAACACACCATGATGCAGAAGGTGCATCAACAACATACAAGAGGGCCAATGGGATCCCATCCCCCTTTGGTAATGATACATAGTTTATCCTAATTCTGATTAGGGTGTTGTTTTGGTCTTTAGGATTTAGGGTAGTAAATTACAATTTGGCTCCATAATATATTTAAAAAATCTTGGAAGGGTTACTATGAAAAAAATGGATGTTTTGCAACTAACCTTGCATTTTGAATTACATACAACACTTGCAATTCATTATATTTATACACCATGAATGCTAGTAAACAAGTTGCATGAGTTGCAAAGTTGCAATTCATCATATATACGATGCAATTCATTACAATTCAATTGTAACTCAATCAAAATAACTCATTTTCAACTACTATTCAACTCCATTATAATTAAATCCATGATGTCATGATGACATTATTACTTGTCATCATATATTAAAATCAACACATAGCATTATGAAGATTTTTTGGACATAAATTTTCTTGAAATATTGATCTCCATCATCCATTATGATTGTTAATGATAGTCTAAAATTATGACATGTGGCACAATCAAATTTTGTCACATGGCATATTAATTATATTTTGGAGAAAAAAATTTAAAATATATTTTAATAGTTAGGTAGGTCGTACATAATCATAGGTAGGTAGGTCTTAAAACCTACATACCTACATATTTACCTAGGACCTACCTACCTACTTACTTACCTAGGTAAATAAGTAAGTAAAAAAAACACAAGATTAAATGCACTAAAAAATATCCATGAAATTTTATTTTTATTTTACGTTTTACTTTTAGGTTAAGTTTTTTTCAACTCATCCCGAAATGACACATGTATTTTAATGTGAGAACATAAAACAACAAGCCTTCTTTATGTAATTTGTAACATGGGATTTGAAAACAAAGCATATGGGTTAAATCTTTTAGTTGTTCATTAATTATAATTGAGTTGCAACTATAACATTTAAACATTCAAAGAAGGCTAGATCCAAGGGGAGCAATCCAATTTTTTTTATCTTTAAACAAAACTTGAAACCTTCTATTGGCGTGTTTAATGCACTAAAAATCATCAAAAATGAAATATAATTGAAAAATTTATGGCCCCTCAAAGTAGAGGGGGTCAAGAACCCAAAAACAAAACTACCAAATGCTACAGAGGCTACTTCCCAAACACCCACAAAAAAATTTATATGTTACTATGTTGTTGTTAGAGTTCAAAAATGATTTGTAGAACTGCATGTGGTGTTCCTCTAACATTTAAAATAATATGAAATCAATTAAAAAAAACAAATTATGAGTTTTGAAAGTAGGAGGCGTCCAAAAAAACATGTTTTGTAAATTGGAAAACTTATTTATTTTCTTGTTATTTTTTCATTATTCAGTTTCCTTTACACTTCAAAAATGATTTCTAGAACTTGAAGTAGTGCTCCCATAACACTTTAATTCATTCAAAATGAAACGCATATGATGAAAATGTAAATTACTGATGAATATGTATGTGTAATACTTGTCTTAAGGTATATCAAAAATTGTTGGGGCTCCATCACATATCCATTGAAACATAAAGGGTATTGCATAGCCATACCAAAATCTAGAAGGAAAACAAATACCTTATTTGGGGTAAATCTACAAATACCACCGGCTTAATTATTTTGGTTCAGGCTATTGGAGGGGTATTGCTTATGCCCATAACTATTCGATTCACATGCTTAGGGCATCTCATAAAACCTTTGGGCTCCATAACATTTCTTTTGGAATTTGGAAGGGTATTGCATAGCCCTAACAAAACCTAGAAGGCAAACAATACCCACATCATTTTGCAATAACATCGTAAATAATGAAACAAAAAAATGTTCTCCAAAATTCTTATTCCATGCTCATTATATGATGTTAGACATATATTGTTTCAAGGAAGTGAGGGTATTGCAAAGTTATTCACATTGATGTTAGAAGGTCCATTTATACAAAGTTATGAAATTTAAATGTAATACATGCATCATCTTGGGATATTTGCATTCACCTTGAAACTTGGAGGGGTATTGCATAGCTTTACCAAAACCTAAAAGCAATACAATACAATACCCATACCATATTGTGATAATATCCTAAACCACGGTACAAATGAAGATTTTATCAAATTAGTAACATTGAAGATAAAAGGTAATGAATTTATCACTAGAATGAAAAAATTGCAATTACACATCAAACTTTATTGAAGTGGCCTTATACCATCAATGTGGCCAATATTACAATACCTTCATGTACATATACCAATGATTTTGCATTGGTCCATTGAACAATTATTATCATTTATGGGTTTCAAAATATTTTTCAATTATATTTAATGTTTTTTTAAAATTTTGAACATATTTTTATTAAAATATTATATATTTAATAATGAAAAATAATAGTAAACCCACACATTAATTAATTAAATATATCATTATTTCATATTTACAAATTAAATTTAATAAAAAATTAATAAATTACATTGACCAAACATACATAATAATAAATATTTGTATTTTAAGATTCAATTAAAACTCGTATTCTTAAACATAACCCTGATTGAAAGAATTCAGGGTTCTTATTAATAATAATATAAAAGAATTAAAATGATAAAATCAGGACATTATTGAAGCCAAATATCCAAAAAAAAAATGAATGAAACACAAACACAATTTACATATATGGGGATTTTTATTTTTATTTTTGAAAATTAGAAACATCATAACCACATTACACTCTACATAATAACAATTTAATATATATAGGGTTAACCTACTAGCCTATTATTTATTCTATGCTAGGTTATCTAGTTTGGTTAATGTTGACATTTTAGTCATTTGAACAACCTTGGCAATGAACTTCTATTATAGTTAGCAATTTGTTTTGTGTTTACACATGCATCCATATGGTATGAATTTTTTTCATATTAACAAATATCCGATGTGCCTTTCCAATGGTCACTTGACCTTCATGCTAATAAATAATAAATAAATAATCACAAAAATCACAATATTTTGAGAATTAGAACTATAACTAAAAACTAAAATTAAAGTTAGAACAAAAAACAAAAAACTATAACTTTAACTAAGACTTGGCTATTATTATGGCCATTGATGAGGTTGTTACCTTAATTTTGTTGTTGCAAAATTTGTAAGGGATATGGTGTGGTAATATTTTGATTTTGAGCCAATTGATTAAGCTAATGAAACCCTTGCCACAACAACATCCATAATTTTGTCATCAAATATTGTCAAAGTCTTTCCTCAAATGGTCAATTCCTTCCATGACCGATGATGAGGACAAGTTTTCCCAACAAGCTTTTTAGAGGGATTCATGGGTCAGTTCATCACTTGAAACAAACTTTGTGCTATAAGCATGATTGAAATGTTTCAAGCAATCACAATTCAAAAACCCTAAGGGATGCAAAAAACATAAGGAAAGATGATGGGTGCTTTCAAAATGAAGTGGAGGCATATTAGAGAAAAAATGTGTGGGTGGGTGGGTTTTCATTATTTTCTTTCGATGATGATCTTCTGGCGGCCGGGGAATTTAAACTACCATTCTACAAAGAAGAGGATTCATGGGTTGTAGATTCTTGGTTGTTTTATTCTAATTACTATAGTGTTTTTTGGATAGTCAAATCATGTTTAGCTTTTCAAGGTGTCAAAAGCATTGCATAACAACTTGGCTTTCACAAAGCTTTCGAATCCACACAAACTTTAACATGGCTTCTAAGAGCTTATGAACATTCTCATACCCAGCTGCTTGATGATCCAAACATACCCGAAATGAAAATTACAAGGTTTTTGAAAGGCTTCCAAGAACAAACCCTCCTTCATGAATAGACAACAATTCGAGCACGAACTTTGTATTGTCAATTATCAACTTTGGAACACTATGGAAAATAGTTGGTTTTTTTGTCAAGCTCTTTGTACTATTTTTTTTTTCATTTGACAACGATGCTATGACATTCTTCAAGGAAGATGTGATAGGAAAAAGAACAATATTTTTTGCTACTTGAATTTCAAACATCGCATTATTAAGTTTTGTATCCATTTTGTTGTTGCAAAACATTTGAGCTATTGTTGTGACTGCTTTGGAAACATGTTGAGGAATAAATATGTAGAAAAAATGTCAGCCACCAAAATGTCATACCTTCGGGTGTGTAACTAATGCACCACATCCTTGAATGCACCATCCTACAAGGTTAATATCACATACATTTTTGTGGGTGGCGGATGATCCATGTCCCATAATAACATGTCAACATAATTCATCACCTTCACATTTCTGATACTCCCATTTTCATTATACCCTACAAGCAATCCACCATAAGCAGAATGAACAAGACACAAAATTACAGTCTAACACATGATTACTCAAATACTTCCATGAAGCTTATAAAGCATGGTTGATTTCAAGCTAGAACTTCAAGTTTAATTGATTCGAATCAATTGGGTTGGCTAGCAATGGATTTGTTCGAAGAGAAGAATTATTGATGGAGCTTCAAACTGGGTTGATTTCATGGAACTTTGAACGAACTCGATTTGTTCATGAATTGGATCTACAACTTGTAGTTTCATAAATATCTTGAAAAAATAAGACATGGGTATTAATTTGCAAAGAACTTGAGAAGAAAAATGTTTTAACAAAAAAGATATATGAAAACCTATTTGCAAAGAACTTGAAAAGAAGTCACTTGAGCAAAAAAGAAATAGGTATCCATTTGTGGAAAATTTTGATAAAAAAATCCCATGACAAATCAAATCAATGGGTGGAGCACACAAGTTATAAATCTTATCAGGTAAGATTAGTTGTTGGAAGAAGGATTGTTTACTCTTGAGTTTACTATAATTGTTCAACCCATCAAGCTATTGATGTTAATAACTTATCTTTTGGAATTTTTAAAATTTCACAAACAATAAAGTTCATTAAAAAAAATAGTACACATAACCATGGGTTTATATATATAATCAATTATTATTTTTATTTAAATGAGTATGAAGATATTATATGTATTAAAATGAATCAATAATATAATTGCATAATATGATTATTTATATATAATGTGTTACTCGATATGTTACAAATAACAATATATTTAGACCAAATTTTAAGCCAATATTATACATCATAAAAAATAAAATTTACATAAGGACTATTGTTTATATATTTATGAAATATAGAATATTACCAACCTTCTTTATAATTATTTTAGCCTACAAATTAATTTTCATATGTCAAAAATGTTTTGAATAAATTTTTAATCCTACATTGGATTAATAAATAGGAAATATCATTTATTATTTATTATGTGAACCATTAAAAGAGTTAAAAATCATGAGCTTTAAACTATTTTTAAAAGACATTAAATTCTTGTTAAATTATAAACTTTATGTTTTTGTTTTTTGAGATGAGTTTACAACTTTAAGGAATTTTCTTACAATGTACATCATTGAAAACATGTTAAGCATAAACTTTAATTTTTTTATTTTGACAAACTATAAATTTCTAACATTAAGTAGTAAATTTTACATTAAACCTTAAACCCTTGTACCATTAATGTGACCAATTTCACTTTATGTTCAGTTTTATATGTGTTAAATCATATTGAAAGGTGAACAAATAATTTTGAAAACATGAATTTCATGATGTATTGGTGGGGAACAAAGTATTAAAAAAATATTATTGTGTTTCATTGTTAATTGATTATCATAAAACAATATGGGTATTGCATTTAAACTCCATGACTTTGTTTAAGTGACTTTTTGCTATCAATGTGACCAACTTTGCAATACCTTCATTTACTTGAATCAATGTGTAGGGCATGATATATTGAACATGGAATAATTTTGTTTTTGTAAATGTCCTTTTGTTTCATGGTTTAAGATATTATTACAATATGATGTGAGTATTATTTTCCTTCTATGTTTTAGTCTGGTAATGCAATACCCCTCCAAGTTTCAAAAGATATGTTATAGAACCTGAAGGATTTATGGGATACCCTACAAAGGGTATTACATGTGCATTGAGTATTCCTAACCATTAGGGATACCCCTTTGATAGTCTAAACCAAAATAATTTAACCCATGGTGTTTACTGAATGCCCCAATCAAGGTATTGCTTTGTTTTTAGGTTTTAATAAGGTTATGAATACCTTTCCAAGTTTCAAAATATATGTTATGGAACCCAATGTATTTCTAGGATACCCTACAAAGGGTAGTACATATGTATTGAATAATTTTGGCCATGAACAATACCCTTCAAAATACTGTTAACCCATGGTGTTTAATTATAAAATACCCTACTTAGGGTATTGGTTTCCTTGTTGGTTTTGATAGGGCTACACAATACCCCTTCATGTGTCAAAAGATATGTTATGGAGCCCAATGTATGTTTGGGATACCCTAAGAGGGTTATTGCATGTTTAATGAGTCCTTCTAGGCATGAATACCCTTCTAATAACTTAGACCAAAATAATTCAGCCCATGATGTTATAATGTAGCCCAATGCGGTAATTATGTTCTTTCTAGGTTTTGTTAGGGCTATGCAATACCTCTCCAAGTTTCAAAAGATATGATATGGAGCCCAAACTGTTTTAGGGTTACCCAGAATGGGGTATTGCACGTTTATTGAATATTTTGTTTTATGAACTTGAATACAACACACATTGAATGTGTCTAAATTGAACTAGAATTCCATATTGCTTTGATTATCCACTTGGTTTACAATACCCCCATGGAAAACACTCTTTAAGCAAAACTTACAATACCCCTATATAAGGCGTGTCAAATATTTTAATTCCCCTTATTTATTTGTCTGTTTAGGTTCCATGCAATACCTTCATTTTCTATTTTCATCATTGTTGTTGACCATTGGGGGTCTATTGGAGTGACAACCATGTAGGTAGGTGTAGCCATGTAGGTGGGGTTTGGTAGGTACCTACTTAAAATGTTGGTAAGTAGGAAGTTAGAAAGGCAGGTAGGTAGATAAATAGATGGGGTGGGTGGGTGGAGATGAAAGCATCACATTTTAAATTTATAGATGAGTAGGTAAATGGAAAAAGTTTACTTTTAATTTAAACATATAGGCAAGTAGGTTGGAGGGGGATAATGCAGGGTACTAGGTGGGCGGGCAAGAAAAGTTTCAAAAGCAAAAAAAAAAAAAAAAAGTTGAGTGGGGGGCAAGGGAAAAAAAAAACCTTAATGAAGGTATTGGTTTCCTTGTTGGTTTTGGTAGGGCTATGCAATACCCTTCCACATTTCAAAATATATGTTATGGAGCCCAATGTATTTTTGGATACCATGAGAAGGGTAAATCACGTTCATTGAATCCTTTTAGGCATGAACAATACCCCTCTAATAGCCTAGACCAAAATAATTCAACTCATGGTGTTTATAATGTACCCCAATGAGGGTATTGCATTTTTTAAAAGTTTTGTTAAGGTTATACAATACCCCTCGAAGTTTCAATAGATATATTATGGAACCCAATGTATTTATGGGATACCCTATGAAGGGTATTGTAGGTGTATTGAATAGTTTTGGGCACATGAACATACCCTTCCAAAAGCATAGACCCATGGTGTTTAATTACAAAATACCCTAGTGAATGTATTGGTTTCCTTGTAGGTTTTGGTAGTGCTACAAATACCCCTCCATGTTTCAAAAGATATGTTATAGAGCCCAATGTATTTTTTGGATACCTTGAGAAGGGTATTGCATGTTCATTAAGTCCTTTTGGGCATGAACAATACTCTTTTAATATCCTAGACCAAAATAATTCAGCCCATGGTGTTTGAAGTGTAGCCCCAATGAAGGTATTGCATTCCTTCTAAATTTTGTTAGGGCTATGCAATACCTTTTCAAGTTTCAAAAGATATGATATGGAGCCCAAACTAGTTTAGGGTTACCGAGAATGGGGTATCACATGTTCATTGAGTATTTTGCTTTATGAACTTGAGTACAACTTGCATTAAATGCATCTAAATTGAACTAAAACCCCGTATTGCTTTTACTATCCACTTGGTTTACAATACCCCATGGAAAACACTATGTGAGTAAAACTTGTAACACCCTTATATAGGGGGTGTCAAATACTTTATTCGTCCCCTTCTTTATTTGTTTGAATGAACAAGATGAAACTCCATGCAATACCTTCACTTTATTCTTTCCTCATCATTGTTGATTGTTGGGGGTCTATTGGAGTGGCAACCATGTAGGTGGGGTTTGATAGGTACCTATTTAAAGGTTGGTAGGTAGGATGGTGGAAAGGTAAGAAGGTAGATAAATATATGGGGAGGGGTAGGTGGGTGGGGATGAAAGTAACACGTTTTAAATTTATAGGTGAGCAAGTAGATGGGGAGGAGTTTACTTTTAATTTAAATATATAGGTGAGTTTTTCGATGGAAAACAATTGGGGGTAATATGTGGGTGGGTGGGAAAGGTTTCAAAATAAAAAAAGAAACTAGTTGGGGGGCAAAAAGAAAATAAAGTTGCAAAAAAAATTTCGAAATCAAGTCTAAGAAAGGGTTGAAAAAGGGCAAACAAAAAAAATGAACTTGGGATGGCACATGGATAGAAAATATAATCTTATAAATGCACCATCCAATCACGTGGGTGGGAAAAGTTTCAAAAGAAAAGAAAAAGAAACTGGGTGGGGGGTAGAAAGATAATAAAGTTCCCAAACGAAAAATTGAAATTAAGGGGGAAAAAACTAGGAAGGGGGCATGGAGAAAATAAAGTTGCAAAAAAACTAAGATCAGGGCTGAGAAAAGGCAAATAAAAAAGTTTACCTAGAATGGCATATGGATAGAAAAGAAAATCCTATTAATGCGCCATTCATCCACATTGGTGCACTAGTGGTGTTGGTTCACTTTGGCCCATTTATGGGCTTAAATAATTCAAATTTTCAAGAAAATTGGGGGTGAAGGCGTTGTACATTCACAATGGTCAATAAAATCAATTAGTCGATTGTGCAACACATAATGTCAAAGTTTTCAGGAACATTTGCAAGCATTTGTGACCTTGACAAATTTGGCAATGAAAAAGACAAAATTGCAAAGGCAAAGATCTTATACTATGGCTCAGTGAAAGATAACAAATTTACCATGATGGAATGTTGGTGAGTGTTGAGGTTGGCTCCAAAGTGGCTAATGCATTATGCTCCACCTTTACCACCCTAAAAATGGTAGATTCCACAATCACTAGGCACAAATCAAAATAGTGATGAAACACAAGTGTGGATGTAACACCAACATTACTTTAACTTTGTGAATGAACTGTAGGTAACAAGAAGGTTAATAAGATGGCAATCAATGACTCTAACATTGCAAGATTGGATGTAGACTTTGGGAAAAAAATGGAACCATGGTGGTAGTGAACATTACAAAGATGGAAGTGTTGAAGGAATCCATTTTTAGCTTTTTACAATGTCATTGCAAAATTTAGACCAAGATGTTCAAGAATATATTTTCCTTTGCTAACAAAAATGTTAAGTTATTCGAAAAATATATTTTGTAGATGTTAACCTTTTTCCATAACATGTAGTGCCATATTGTGTTTATAGTGTTAATGGTAGTGAAGGTCCATTTCAAGTTGCTGAAATCTTTAATTGCCCATGATAACATCAATCCTCTTCAGCCTTGTAGTTTAAGAGTGCATGTGAAGGAGGTCCAAAATTCTTTAATTGACTTGTAAGATGACTAAGATATAATTTTTATGATGCTTAATTTTCAAAAAAAAACTTGGCATAAAATCTTGGCATTCTTAATAATTCATTATTTTCAATTTCAACACAACAATTGGATTTTCATTTTATTGAAGTGAAACTTGACATATACATGGATAATGTCTCAACACCTAGGTTGTTGATCATTCAATATTTTTATCTTTACTTTTTTTGGCTCTCCTTTGAAAATGCATAGATGGTGGATTAAATCATTTCAAAGTTGGTAATGACACATCTTTTTATTGAACATTGACCTGTTCACAAGAAAATACTTCAAATGACAATGGGGTCAGCACCTAGTATTGCTCCAAACGAGTTGATGTTTGTTGTATCCAAAAATCCAAATCTAATTTTACATCCTCCTTTTCATTTTCAACCACCATGTTGTCCATAATCACAACTACTTTTAAAACAAATTTCATGATTGTTTCACTCCATAATTGTGTTGGGTAATGCATCACTCCCCATTGTGCATGTAAAACACCAAATGTGTGTTCAACATTTTTACGAACCCTTGTCCTACATTTTTGCAAATCATTTTCGCTTTTCACCTTGTGGTTCAAAAATAGTCTTTTGGAAGATAATATTGTGTAGCCCTACCAAAACCTACGAAGAAACCAATACCTTCATTAAGGTATTTTGTAATTAAACACCATGGGTTTATGTTTTTGGAGGGTATGTTCATGCCCAAAACTATTCAATACACTTACAATACCCTTCATGGGGTATCCCACAAATACATTGGGCTCCATAATGTATCTTTTAAAACTTGGAGGGGTATTGCATAACCCTAACAAAACTTGAAAGGAACACAATACTTTCATTGGGGTACATTATAAGCACCATAGGCTAAATTATTTTGGTCTAGGCTATTGGAGGGGTATCATTCATGCCTATAAGGACTCAATGAACGAACATTATTATTTTTAAGGTATCCCAAAAATACATTGGGCTCCATAACATATATTTTGAAACATGGAGGGGTATTGTATAGCCTTACCAAAACCTATAAGGAAATTAATACCTTCATTAAAATATTATGTAATTAAACACCGTGGGTCTACGCTGTTGGAAGGGTATTTATCATGCCTAAGACTACTCAATATACCTGCAATACCTTTCATAGGGTATCATAGAAATACATTGGGCTTTGTAACATATTTTTTGATCCTTAGAGGGGTATTGCATAGCTTTACCAAAACCTACAAGCAAAATAATACCATATTTGGGGTATTTAGTAAACACCATGCACTAAGTTATCCCAAAAACACATTGGGTTCCATAACATGTATTTTGAAACTTGGAAGGGTATTGCATAGCCCTACCAAAACCTACAAGCAAAATAATACCCTATTTGGGGTATTCAATAAACACCATGGGTAAGTTATTTCAATTTAGATTATCAAAAAGGTATTGCTTGTGGCTAGGAATCCTCAATGCACATGCAATACCCCTTGTAGAAATCCTTTGGGCTTTATAACATATCTTTTGAAACTTGCAAGGGTATTACATTACCATACCAAAATGTAAAAAGAAAGTAATACTCACATCATATTGCAATAATATCCTAAACCATGAAACAAAAGGATATATAAAAACATTTATTCCATGCTCAATATATCATGCCTTACATATTGACTAAAATAAATGAAAGTATTGCAAAGTTGGTCACATTGATGGTAGAAGGTCACTTGAACAAAGTTATGGAGTTTAAATGCAATACATATGTCGTGTTGTGATAGTTCATTAACCATGAAACATAAAATTAATTTTTAAATATTTGATTCCTCGCCAATATATCATGCAATTCATGTTTTCAAAATTATTTGTTCACCTTCCAATATGATTTACATATATATACATGGATGTAATGCAAAATTGGTCACATTGATGGTACTTGGGTTTAGGGTTTAATGTAAAATTTACTACTTAATGTTAGAAATCAAAGTTTGTTGAAATCAAAAAGATTAAAAGTTCATGTTTAACATTTCTTCAATGATGAACATATATACATTTTTCCCTCTTAAAGTTGTAAATTCATTTTTTTAAAACATAAAATTTCTAATTTAATAAAATTTTAATGCATGTTTATAAATAATAGTTAAAGCACATGATTTTCTAAATTTTTTAGTGGTCCACATAATAATAATAAAATGATTTTTCCTATATATTAATCCTATGTATGATTGAAATTTTTTAAATTTTTTTTAAAACATATAATTAATAATTTATAGGTTAAAATAAATATATAATAGGCTAGTAATAATCTAAAAAATTCTGAACATTCTCATACCCAATTTGACGAAGATAGGATGAGATTTTAACAAAATTGAAAGAATGAAAGACTGACAAAAAAAAATTCGAAGCAATGTGAATGGGAAGGATACATTGATAGAGTTTGCTAAATGTAGGTCCAGAGAGAGTGTGATAGAGGTTAAGTTTTGATAGACTAAAAAAAATAAACATTATGATAGACTAGAGAGAGAAACATAAAAGGATGAGATTTTAACACAATTGAGAGAATGAAAGTAAGAAGGATTATGACAAACTAGAGAGAGAGAGAAATAAATTCTTGTTGGTTAGGGAGATAGAAAGATAGTCTACTTAACAAAATGAGAAATATTAGAACTTGCATTGAAAAGACAATTTGGCATTTAATCCAAGGTTATAAAAATTACAAGCGAAATACATCATGGGTCTACCAAGGGGTTGGTGGGATATGTGTGCTACTACACATGCTATCTTCAAAATTAGAATTGGATGATAGGGGAGTGGGATCAATTAGGTCTTGGGGTTCCATGAACTTTTGCAAGGTTCAAGGTTCACCTTCAAACTGCATTTTGAGGGGTTGCCTTGGGGCCAGTATAACTAATGGCTACATGTTGGAGGTAAGATTTATGATTATTTTCAATTACCTCCAATGTGTTCCAAGGAACACTCTCACCCACAATGAGAAACCAAGGTTTGTTTATTTGACGAAACCACCAAAACATTAATGGGGCCAATGGCAAACGAGTGAAAATGTGTGCAAGTATTATGGAATATAGGAGAGGAGGCAATAATTTACATTTTATTTCCAAGCATGTTTTTAGGAACGGGTTTTGGGTACACATAGGTTCACTGGGTTTTTGGGTCAAAATTAGGGTTTATAAGATGGTATGAGGCAACTGCCTTATTGCGGGATTGAACTAACTGTGTTTCAACTAAGGTTTGCACAAAGTTACAAACTTCGCAACAAAAAGTGCAAATAGATGAAGTAAACATGGAAAAAGACCACACACAGAACCAAAATGTTTCGCAAATTGTGAAGTTTTCTACAAAATCATAGAAATCTTCATTCTTGTCTATTATAACCATGGATTTAAAAAGCTAACCCTAACCTGGTAGGTGAATTGTAATGAGACTTGCATGACTACCAACGACATTATAAAATTTAATTCCTTTCATTGATGCTCCTCTTGCATGACAACTATTCGTCAATAATCTTTTTGCACAATGATCTTTTTCACAATGACCATGGTGGATGGGGGTGCAAATAGGCCTTTGGGGGCTTGCGGTTCCTCTTGCTACTTCGACCTTTCATTAATTCAAAGATTCTACACCTAACCCACTCACTCAGGAAATTCACACCCACTCGCTCGAAAACTCTACACCTCATTGGAACCCTCACACTCACAACTTCAAGCATTTTTCACTCATAGTAGTCGTTGTTCACTTAGAAATTTTACACCTCACATTAGTAGCTCGAACCCTGACACTTGGAGCTTGAAGCATTTCTCATGCATATACAAAGTTGCTACTTTGTCAAAAAACGCACAAGAGACGGAAACATTACGATCAAGGTGCACATGAGGGAAACAAAAAAAGAGACGGTGAAACTTGGGGAAGCATTGAAATTGATGCATTTCCGAGTTTCACCTTATATTTTTTTCCTTTGTTTTCGGCTCACCCTGCCTTTTTGACTGCACCCTGAGTTTTGACAACTTGATAAATAACTTTAATGTCTTTGGGATTGGAAGAAATTTTTGTTACAGGGTGTATGCATTTATAGCATGACATATGACAAACAATTTACTTACACACTTTTTTCAAGGGGCTACAAAAATGGTTTCGGATTTCTTCCCAGGTCATGAAATGGCCTAGTGATGACATTTGGTTACCCCCATGTTTGTTTCAAAATTCATAGTCAATTAAAAATGTAAATAAAAGTGATTCCACTTGGATGGAGTTCTGAGGCAACTTGTCTTTCAAAGAAAAATAAGTGCATGGTGAAATTATGAGACCTTTATTTAGTCATATTGTTTACTTTAACAATTTTCATTTGTCATGCATTTGCTATCTATAAAGCATGGTAGTTTGCTTTGTCACACTAAAATCTCCCAAACCATGGCACTTTATGGTGCACTCTTGATATCTTCAGAAAGTTCTTGATGAGTAGGGGTGCACTAACTTGGTTTGAGACTATTTGGAACTATAGTGTGAAAGTTATTGATTAATAAATCATTTTCTCAATGAAAAATAAACAAAATCAAAACTGAAAACTCTATTGGAATTTGGGGGCACTCTTGGTGTTGTTGAAAAGTCCTTTATGAGTCAGATTTAATAAAGTTTATTTCACAATTTTCAGAGCTAAGGTGTGGAAGATATTGATTTTTGAATGGATTTTGTTGCTGGAATTTAAACAAATTGCAAAAATTGGGTTTGGAAGGAAAAACCAGTTGAGCCCTCAATATGTTCACATTGCAAAATTTTAAAATTTTCAATTTCGAAAATCCAAAAAATAAGGAATGTGTTCACAATAGGCCCAACAGCAAGGTTACATTAGTACATGTGAAGAGTGATTACCCACCTTGATTATTGAATGTAATTGGTTTCTCAACAGCATAGTTTGATAAGTAGGTACTTGGAAAGAAACACCAAATTGCAATAGCAATGTAATAGGCTTTTGAATGTACATACCATGACTAGGGTTAGTTTCCACATTGACAAAACGAGTAATTAATTTCCTTCAAAAATTAATTCGCTTCTATAAATTTAAACTTATTAATTTTTTTGTGATGGATTATGATAATGTCATACGAGGAGTGAAATTATTCAAATTGCAATACTTATGATGGTTTTCAACACCTCAACTTCATACTTTCACTGCTTCACTATTTTTAAAATGACCAAAAAAATGACCTAGCATAAAGTAGTACGTCATTGGAAGCGTTGAATTCCAATGACATTTATTATTGAATGTCAGGAATGGTAGAGATTAAAAGAAAAAACACACGAAAATGAAATTTACAACCCCCTCCTTGGGATGGAGGAAGCTGTCCAAAACCCAGTTATGGAGTAGTTAACCCTACTCCACAAGTATAAATTAAACCAGAGTACCTTAGCAGCTTTGATACTAACTATATTATTTTCAGAAATGATGAAATTAAAAAAAAATTCCCAACAACAAAATTCTGTGAAGTATTGAATCTATACGGATATTCTATGTGTCAAAATGAAATAATTATTGGACAGCCATGTGGCAAAGCTGCCAAGGTGGTACTCCACGGTAGCCAAGAAAACCAATAACAGTAGTTGGCTAATTATCAGCCGATCCCTTGGGTCCACTTGGTGGTAGTCGTCACAACCGCCGACTCCGCATCACAGGGGGGCGAGGAGGTGTGGTTGGGCTTTGCACCTTCGTCGTCATCGCCCCCGGTTGTTGCTCATATTTCTACTTCCTTGGAAACTTTTCATTGTACTAGGAAACAACACCTTACCTGCTTTTTAAAAATAAATGTTTGTTGTGTGTTTTGGTGTCAGTGTTGAAACTTGGTAACTGAATTTCTCAGAGCAACTTATTCCGTGTCTTGTGGTTGGTTGTTGGTTAGTTCTCGCAACAGTTGCCTCTCTGGTTGTCAGGCGCCAGGAGGAGCAGCATCCGTTGAACTGGCGTTGAGTAGAAGCAAGGGATTCGAGAAGGGAACCGAAAAAAAACAGTGGGATAGTCGGTCGGCCTGTGTATCAACATGTGAGTAGGTATGTTGTTCAAGGAGAATGGAGGCGTATCGGTTCTAGTGGTGGACAGAGAGGTGAGTAGTTATGGCGTCTATGTTGCTGTTGCTGGACGACAGCCGTTGTCGCCCTCCATTCTGACCAACAGACAGCAGCGGACGGAGGAAATAACAGCAGTGGCTGATTCCAGTAACGGTTGTAATTCAGTGGGTTCTTCTTCGTCGACGGGACGTTCCTTACGGAGGATGATGGGTTCTCCTGGAGGATTATTCGATGGACGAAGAAGCGGCGGCGGTGGCGGCAGGAGTAACTCGTCCGTAACCCTCGAGGCGCTAGAGTCTGTGGTGATGCGGTTGATCGATAGGGTACGCGAGTATGGCTATGGGGACGATGTGTGCAGAGATCTCCAGAAGCACTTTGCGTATTTGTCATCTCGGTACTAGTACTATATATGTGTTCTGTTTCTTTCTGGTTTCTCGGTTCTGAGCTCTGCTTTCTAGGGTTTGCTTACGGCACAGTTGTTCTGAGCTCGATTTCTAGGGTTTGATCACTAAACTATCTTTTGTGCTTTTTGTTTCATTTAGCTATACCCTAAATATTGATCCTGAGAGACACGAGGATGTGTTGCTCCACATGCGGTTGCTTCAAGCGGCACGGAAGGCTGCAGAGGAGGCTGGTGGTTCAAGGGGGAGCAGTATATTACTGGAGGAACAAACCTCCTTCTCCTCCTCTGCGGGTCCTTTTATTAATGTGAGGAAAGTTCAACTGTGGTCTGCAGTAGATATGTCTGTGATGATGAGCGGCAGAAATTCGCCTCTGCAGAATAATGGCACAGGAACTGGCTGTTGGGGACTCAAAATCCCCAAACCCACCTTTGGTTCCTGCTCCAATCTTGCAAGCTTAGGATGTGGTGCAAGCCCCAAAGTGCATCCATCCTCAGGAGGAGGCAGCCTGACTCGGTTGGCATTTGGTCATTGGGGCACCACCCCTCCTTTGCAACCTACTCCACTGGGAAGCACTGATCATGCATGTTCCCGTCCAGCTTTTGGTAGCTTTACCAACCCTCTTCACATGGATGAAGATGGTGCAGGATACAGCAGTGACAATGAAGATGCAGGCCCGACATATGGCTATGAAATCACTCTGGCTACATCTGACAGACATGGTCTGCTGAAGCATTATACTACTGCAATCAGTAACATTAAAACTGAGTTGAACATCCAGGTGCTTGCTCAATCTTTCAGCACAAAAGTGAGGGGAGCTGTGTTGTGACTACTTTTGATAATCTCCTGAAAATTGGAATGCTGGGTATTGTAGAAGTAAGAGAGGCTGTTTTGTTTCTTTCATGTCTGTTCTTCTTCACAAGTAGAGAGTGTGTCCCTCTCTGCCCATGCAGAAATATCTGTGTGGCTGCTACTAATGAGGTATAGTGTGCATTTTGTGGGGGCTTTTTTTGCATGTGCAGGAAGCTCATGTGTTCAGTACAACAGATGGAATGGCACTGGAGGTTTTTGTTGTAGAGGGATGGGATGGTGATGATGTAAAGCTTTTTTTCTCACTTTTGATAATGACAGAATCATTTGTGTGAATGTTCTCTATGCATTGTTGTTTTCATGTCTTTTTCATCACCGGATACCATCCTGCATCAGCAATTGTTTTTTTTTGAGTGTGAAGATTGGTTTGAACTTGCAGGCAGATGAACTCAGATGGGCAGTACTTTTAGCTCTAGATGTTGAGGAGGAGTGGTTGCCTAAGTACATAGATGCAAAATTGAAGGCAGCAGCAGAATCAATTCAATATGAGGACTGGGCAGTTGACTACAATCTGGTATGCTTCTCCTACTCTGATATCATTATGAGATGGAACTGGATGGCAGATGTACACATGAAAACTTAAGGCATCTAATATAAAACTTAAACCTTAAACCTGTTCTAATATGGGATTTAAGTGCAATTTAACAAATTTTGGTGGAGAAACTTAATCTAGCATTTTTTATGTGTAATTGCAGCTCGTGATAGGTGAGAAGCTGGGGAAGGGTTCATCAGGTCAACTGTACCGGGGAAAATATATGAGTCAAGATGTAGCAATCAAGATGATTGCTCTAGACAATGACCATGATATGGACGCTCAGGGTGCAGACAGTCTTTGGGTGTTTCCAGCATCAGAACTACTCCATACATTTAAGCAGGAGGTCTCTATAATGAGGTGAGCTCTGTGGACAGTTGTAATTCAACTGTGCCTAGTGGCACTTTGGAACTGCAGCCAAAAGAGTATTGGATCTCCCTGCTAGAAGTCGCCAGTGCTTCAGATTGTGTCTGGGCCTTCACTTTTAGTTCTCAATTTGATATAATGATTGGAATCAAAAGTTGGAGCTGACTTCGACCTTCTAGCTCACTGAAGCAGCTGACCTTCCTACATGTGACTTTACTGTGCAGAGTCTTTCCAGCCACATAAGGCCACTTGTAGCTGACTCTTTCCTTTCTGTGTCTCTTTCAAGTTGAGGGCCACTTTCTAGGCTATAGTGAGGTCTGATGGTGTCTGCATGACACATCAGAATGATCCATTGATCATTCAATTTGAAAGTTCTGCACTTATAGTTTCCATATGTGATATGGAGACCCTAGAATTGAGGTTCAAAGAGTTGTGGACTGTTGGGAGAAGTAGCTCAAATCTGTAGCTAAAAGGATCATTGGCAAGTGTTGTCTACTACTGCCGGGCTATTTGCATGAAATCATGCATGCCAGGCTATGGCACACACTTTAAAGCTGATGGTCATTCACTTGCTTTTGATATTCATGCAGGTTGGTGAGACATAAAAATCTGGTGCAGTTTATAGGAGCGTGCTGCTGTTGGCCCAGGCTTTGTATTGTGACAGAACTCATGTCTGGGGGAAGGTATTCCCTCTAACACCTGCTTTCGGGTGCCTTTGTTGATGGCATGGACATTCTATGGCCCTTTTCATCCTTCCCACTGTAAAAGTTTTCTTTTTAGTAGAAGCATTCTTGTGTGCATAAGTTCAGTTGGGTGATTGTATAACCTCTGACAAGTGCTTTCGAAACTGTATTTGATATCAGAGTCAGTGCAAATTGCATTGTATTGATTTGGTGTTGCATGTGTTCAGTGTAAGGGATGTGTTAGAATTTCAAATGGGTGGCTTGGATATACCATTGGCTGTTAAGGTTCTTCGCGATGCTGCAAGGGGGATGGACTTCCTTCACAAGTAGGATTGTGTGCACCAATGTTTCTTCACTTTTGTGAACATGTGCTAGTCCTATTTGCTTCATTGTGGAGTTGGGTTTTCCTTAGGATATGCTTTATATCTATTGTGACATATGGTAACTTTCTAAAGTGGAGCATTTTGTTGCAAATGTAACCTAGCTCTTTGAACTGGGAACAAGGAGTATTGTCTGATCAGCTGAGTCTAGCTGCACACTCATCCATTCCAGATATGACTGTAGGAGAGGAGTCGTCCATCGAGATCTCAAGGCTGCAAATCTTCTGATTGATGAACATGATGTAAGTTACAAAACAATAGCTTAACTTTTTGTTTTCTTACAAACAGGAAGTGTGAAACTGGTCGTTCAGTAGAGAAGGTCTGCTTGGTCAAATTGGTAAAGTGGGATAGGTTTTGGGCATTTGATGTGTGAAGAGATTAGGTGAGTAAGAGATATTACAGTGGGAAGAATACCTTCAACAATCAACCAAATCAGTACTTAAGGCTGATTCCTTTTATGGCTTTAACTTGAGACCTAATTTGCCCTGCCACTCCAGCAACAAGGACTCAATAGCACACAGTAGGTACTAGGTAATGAATGAAAAAACTGGCAATACTCATAGGAGATGCATCCTTGTTTGGCAGGTAGTCAAGGTTTGTGATTTTGGTGTGGCCCGCTTGAAACCCACAACTGTCAGCAGCTCTGGAAAAGGTGGGTGGACTGCTGAAATGACAGCTGAGACAGGAACTTACCGTTGGATGTCTCCTGAGGTATCTGGTTGATGGCACATTTTGTCCTTCTAGAAGTAGGAACTTGCTTGTGAAAAATGTAGTCTTTCAGAAGGCTTTCTGCTTTGGTGCACATCAGGTTATGTTATACTCTCTCCAATGAATTTTCAAAGTTAGTGGATTATCATTTCACAGGATTTCCAATTTGTGTTTGAAAAGGCATGTGCGTGTTTTGGTGAAAGGTGTTGGAGCACAAACCTTATGACCACAAAGCAGATGTTTATTCATTTGGCATAACAATGTGGTATGCTCCTCTTGTTCTTGCCTGACTTACAGTTTTGCTAATTTTGTGACAAGCTAGCTTTGCAGTAAATTGTACAGTTCTATGAGATTACTGGTCTTTCAAGATATGCCTCACTCTTATGCTGATGGCTGAAGTCTGGCAAGTATGTATGTGATGTTTTGAACATGTGAAAAGGGAGGTGCTGACTGGTGAGATTCCGTATGCTGGTTTTACACCACTGCAAGCAGCAATTGGTGTTGTGCAAAGGTCAGATAGCCTTCTATCCCCTGGTTTGGTCATGTTGACAATGTGTTAGTTAGCTTCCACAGTTCCCAATGTTTTTCAGGGCTTTCTAGGGTTTTCACTTCACACAATTCTGTTGTGAAAATGAGAACAAGAGATGCAATATAACAGTATAACAGATGAAGAGGGTGCTATTGCAGGGGGCTTCGGCCTGAGATGCCTCCCTTTATACCTGAGAAACTGCGTCTTTTAGCTCAGCAATGTTGGCATCAAGACCCCAAGCAGCGACCTGAGTTCTCTGAGGTATTGGTCCTATCCTCAGCTTTTCACTTTCTGGCAATGCCGTGGAGTAATTATTTTGGTAGAACATGTGGGAATATTGCTTCTCAAGGTATCCTTCAACTGTTTGAGACTAATGTGAGTTTATGAATGGTATGGCTGTGCAGGTACTAGCAGTTTTAGAGGAGATGACAGTGCGAACACCATACAGGAGGTTCATTTTTGTTGGGAGGAAAGCAAGGGTGACCTTTCATGCATAACATTCTCCTCTTCTTGCCCTCACATTGGGTGCATTCAACCCATTCACATCTCTGTAAAGTTTCTGCTTCAATTCTTCCAGTGATGACATTGAGATTGATATACATTTGAAACTTTGAGTATAGATCTCATGGGGTTTATTACAAATTCCTTAGTGGTTTCGAACAGTGGCACGAGAATGGAAGCAACTACTAATGCATCATCATCAAACAGAACTTTGGGTATGAGCATTTCTCAGCAACTTGTATGTTTCTAATACCGGCTCCAAGATTCATACTGACTGATAGCAGCTCTCAGAATATTTTTTAGATGTAGAAATTTTTGTTTGAAATAGTGGTTGTGGGTTTTATCAAGTTCAGTACAATTAGGTACTCGCTGACTTCTTTGACCTGGATTTTATAGTTATTTCTGGATTTAAAATCCCAATTAGCTTTATCCTGCTGTCTAGCAAAACCCTCATTTTTGATATCCTGGTCAACTTTTTGAGCATAAGAATGTCAGATGGGTTTAAGGTTTAGGGTTTAGGAATTTATTGTACCAGTGAGTTTTTGTTAGCTTTGTTCATGATCTGTCTTGATACCTGAAGTAGTGGTTTGGACTAAAATGTTGTACTAAAAGTTATACATCTGAGCATGAAGCTTAAGAAATTTCCATGGTTAAAGCAAATGATTTGCAGTTATTTGAAATTTCCCTTTCTGCCAATGTTTGGAATTTATCAATTCTGAAAGCTGTTGGTTCTTGGCATGTGGTGTCCCATGGTGTTGTGTATATGATAATGATTCATGGTCCAGTTATGGTCCAGTTATCTTGATGTTGTGGAGTCATTACTAAATAGAACACTTGGGTTTTGAGCAAACTGGGTCAAAATTGTGGAAATTGGAAAGAGGGTGGAGGGTAAGTATGATTGAAGCTCAGAATGGGCTTTTGACTTTTTTTCTGGAGGACCTTTCAGGTAGTATTGAATTACCTTTTGGAACCCTTTTTCACACTTCCAAAAATTCAAAGAACCCAAACAAATGAACGACCTTTATCAAGCTTTGCTTCTAATTTGCTGAAACAAATGTTATAATCTGTGGATAGCCAAAAAATTTGGTAGCCACCTATTCCTTTCCACCAACACAGTAATGTAAATGAATTAATGACCAAAAATGATGAAACTTTAAAGCTATTTATACCATCATCGGTGACATTCAAATGAGCACCATCCAAATACCTCTGGGCAGTGTGTAGGGTGAAGCAGAGGGTCGACGTCATCATGAACAGAGACATACATCACAAGATGTAGGAGGGGAGGGGTCTTAGTTCTTACACCTACTCCTTAAGAGTGTGAGGGATGGTATGCTTACTTATAAGTGTAAGATCCCTCCCACTCTCAAGAAGTAGGTGTAAGATAGCCTCCTCTTTTTTCTAGGAGGGATAATCACAAATAGGAGGTACCCTCCAAATACAATAGGAAATTTCTGAGTGGTTTCCATATCCAAGAAATGTGTGTTCAACTAACAGAACTTCTATCGTTTCTTGAAGACCTCATTTCACTAATGGACCAAGGACCACAATTTTACCTCAACAGTGCATATTAGATTGCACAACACAATCTTAGCAGCAAGGACTGTCTTTATAAGAAGACACTTAAGCACACATTGACCTCATTAGAGGCTACTCTTCTTCTCAAGACACCAGCATCCAGGGCTGACCGGTATGACGAGCCCTCCCTGATCATACGATGAGAAATTACAAAATCTGCTCATAAGGCAAGAAATAACAAAATCCACCTGTATGGTGGGAAATTATGTAAAACCCACTACAAGTGTTATATAAAATATGTTGTACTAGTTGGTACCCGTGACCTTCGGACACTATTCAAGCCAAAAATTAGTAGCTACTGATTTTAACCAATGAAAAGTTGCGTCATGGATTGAAGGGGCCTTCCTTTTTTGTCTTGGGGGTGGGGCTGGGCAGGAGAGGGGGTCAAAGCAAAGAGTTCCTAAGTTTCTTCACATGCACTTCTTTGCAAATTGGCATTCACCTCTTCCATATGAATGTGTGAAGTGTGAATACCACTTTGCAAAGAGGTGCCTGTGCAAAGGTTGAATTCCACTTTGCAAATAGGTGTATGTGCAATGGGTGTGCATGGGCAATGGGTGAATGTGACTTTGCAAAGAGGGGCATGTGTAATGGGTGAATGCTACTTTGCAAAGATGCACAAATGGTGACTGCCATTTTACAAAGAGGAACAATGTGCAGTGGGTGAACACTGCTTTGCAAAAAGGCACATATGCAAACAGTGAATGCCACTTTGCGTCACCTTTTATATAGAAAAGTGCTAGGTGAATAGTGCTAGTCTAGATAAGACAAAATCCATGGCCATCACATGGATTGGTGTTAAAATTATGTTTTTACTGTTTTTGACATCATGCAAGAAACACCAAAAGAAAAATGATGATCAGCAGGAGCAAACCATATACTGCAGTAAAGTGAATATATCCGTCATGTTTGTTATCAACTCATCATATTTAATGTTAATTAGATTGAGATATTTGACACTTATACCATTCTGATGTTCTATGAGACAAATGTACTAATGGAGTGCATTGATTTTGTGCAGGGAGCATTCTTATGGTCTCAGGAATTCTTTTGCTTATTTTGGCATGGGTTGCTCCCTTAGGCTTGTATTTTCTATCATGCGTTCTCATCTTCTGGTTTGGACCATTTTTGGTGATCTTCTTGCTTGCCTACTATTACTCTTTGAAGCCGACATCTGAGCCTTTGCTAAGCTAGAAACTTGGATCGTCAAAAATGTGTAGCTAATAATAAAATGGGGGAACTGATCTCAATCTTAAATGCTCCGCTCATAATGTCAGTTGTCTTGTCTTCTTGAGTAGTAGAAAAAATCAACACATATAATTCCTGCACAGAGCACAGAAGAAGTTCGGTTTCAGGATTGGTGTCTGCAGTATCTGCACAGAACAGAAGAAGTTTTGGTTCCAGGATTGATCTGTAACTTAGCTGCTGTTTCCTCATTAACTTGATAAAATAGAACATTTATTCATCTGATGGGAAGAGTTTGCTGTGCAACAAAGGGTGAAATAACTGCAAGGGAGCTGCTGGAGATATCATGAGAATTTTGTACCTGGTGAGTCCACCATTGAAGTGCCATCAATATGGGTAGTAAAGAAGTGCCATCTGCCATGTTGCAGGTCTGAAGAGGAACTGCTGCTGTTCACAAAACCGTGAATCTGCAACATGAAATTATTATTGAGTTAAAAGTTGCTTAGAGAAAGAGAGTGGTTCCTGTGTCGAACAACATCTCAGTCATTGAGAGAGAAGCATGGCTACTCCGCGCCGCACCCAATAATCATTGGATTTATCAGAAGGCAACTCAACATTCATAACAAAGTTTGAGGAATGTCCTGTGGTTGCCAGCACCCCTCGCCTCTCCAATGTTCGGTAAATAGGACTCGGGTAACTGGGGAACTGTTTCTTTTTGTGGGATTCAACTGGCTATAACCAAAGCATGGGCACTTCTGAGTATAGTTTCTTGGGTAGTGACTCTGCCAATAGCATTATCTCATTATCCCACCGTGCTCCTTCCACAAACATCCCCTCAATGTAGCACCCATCATCAGGTTTTGTCTCATAATTCATTCCCTTAGGCATTGTCTGGAACTGGAAGATGATGGTGTCAATGGGTATCCTATACTTACGTGCAAAGTTTTGCAGCACACCTGTTCCATTCAAATAATTGGACAGCTTCTTTGGTATTGACAGAGAATAATAGATTACCCCTTCATCAGAAGAAATTTTTTACAGTGGCACAGAGATCATGGCTTCTTGAGAAAAAAAGAAAAGGATGGAGGAGAGAAATGGAACCTGTCAAGAAGGCATGAGTAAAAGAAAAGCCACTAATCCAGAAGCGTGGTGGAGGTCCAACATCAAACCAGTTTTGCAGCATTTTTAAGCGATCAAGCAAGTCTTGGAAATAGCTGCTGACGGGTTTCATGGTTGGGTATGAGTAGGGTGCCCACATGACTGGCATTTTGCTTTGAAAAATATTTGTAATCAGCTTGTCAATATCTGCTGACATGACCACCAAGCCCCTCAGTGTCTTTTGGACTGTCACCAAGCTCGATTGTATCACCTGGAAGCACAAACAAAGGAGAGAGAAATATTTGTAAGAATGACCACTTGCAAGGTGCCAAACCCAGTCTCGTGCACTCAAACCTAATTTTTGCTTGGCATAATATGTTCTATTCTAAACAGTCACATCCCAACAGAAACAAGTAAATGACATTTAGAAAAAAAATTGGGGTGGGTAGATAGGTCAAAACTTACATCAGTGAGTCTATTGAACCGAATCATTTCTTGGTGAAGAACAGAGTTCATGCTTTCTAAATACGTCACTGGGTACTTGTATCGTGCCAAATCTATGTCAAATGCTGCTGGTAGTTTTGTTGCAAACTCAACTGAAAGCTCCAACACCTTTTCTTCTTTGCTTTTGCCACCAGCACCACCCACATAACTCTGTTGTAACATCCAAGCCAAAAGAAAACCATGCTCTGAGGTTCAAGGGTATTATCGAATTAGCAATTTTAGGATGTGCTATTCATTTAGTGCTACACATCTGTAAAAACATATATGTTGATATGTTATGGGACAGTGGGGAGCAGAACATGGAGAGGAACACTGTGGAAGAGGAAAAAAAAATGAACCTGGGTTGCTTCGACTGCTGACAGAAGTTCATCAGCTTCTTTCTGATCCTGTGTGACAAATTCCACAGAAGAGGACCTTGAACTTCACATCTCCTCGCTCGGATGCTCTGCAAGCAAGCAATCAAGCAAGCAAAGTGGCCCCATGGGCACCAAAAAAAGAAAAAGAAAAAGAAATAAACAATCCAAGATGAGAACACAACACCCAACACAATCTCCTTCAATCATTGCAACAAAAACTGGCCAGTTTTTAAGAATATGCTCATCACCTGCGCAAGAATGTGAAGGGGGTTAAGTGGCTTGAAGAGTTTTTTGCAACCCATGCGCTAACTTCTAGTGTTGCAGGTGCCATAATATTTCTTTCCTTCCTTCCAAGCTTGCGAGAACAGAACCAGGCTTCCAATCTATGAGCAGCAGCTGGTAGAAAATTACTACATAAACACTCACAACAACACATCATCATCAGAACCTTCAACAACACCTACTGCAACCAAGCTCTCTTGCACCATATTCAGTAAAAAAGAAGAAGTGGTGCCACAAAGAAATTGATGATGGGTTCAAAGAATTTTGCACCTGGAAATTACATTTGCTCATGCATAGATACCTTGGAGATTCTGGAGTACAATTGGTTGGGCTGTGATTGACTTTGGTCTGGATTAAGAACATTGCAGGGAGGATGAGTCCATTAACTACAGCGGCTAGCGAACCCACCAGCATAAGCACGACATCGATCCAATCCACATACTTATACAGCGTATAGTATGGCACGGTTTTCTTATTCTCTTTCTTGTGGAGTTTCTTCATTAGTTGATCCTTCTTCTTTTTGGCAGCTGCTATAGCCCCTGAAAGTCTTTTCTGTTGCAATACCATTTCTCCATCATCATAATCGCCACCGGCCTCGTGCTGCTTTAGGCCCTCCTTGGCTTGAGCATCTTGAAGCTCTCCTCTCTTGGCAGTCTCTTCTGCAACTAATTGACCCATTTGTCTCCCCTGCAAGATTCCCCACTTGTGTGTCTGTGGGTGTGTTTGTATTCATGATCAATGACCACCCAAAGCTAAAATGTCTACATACTTATTATCACATACCAATGGTCGTAGATGCAGCGGCAGTGTTACGCGCTAGGGAAAGGCTAGCACCAATGGCCATCATCAGGACGGATGACGACGGATGACGGGACGGATGGATGGAAAGGACGACCACCCAAGGATATTATATAAGTAGATGAGTGGCTTTTGTAATTTGTCTTTGTATGAGCAGGAGGGCCCACCTACTGGCCCACCTCCATCATTACACTTGGTCATGCCATGTTGCTACGGCATTCCCTTGTACATAAAACAGTAAGGTCCTATCAATTTGCTGGTCATTGTAAACACAAGGATATACTTAGGCCTGCTTAACACTAGGAGTCAGGGCTAAAAAGACTGGGGCCAACTTTGAGCATTTTTTGCTTGTTGTTTGGCCCCAAGTTACTAATGAATGCTAAAACATTGAATAGATGCTTGTAGGTTTGGCATACCTTGAGGTAATGATTCAAGTATATGTGTGTATTGAGTAGGTGTAGGTGGTGTGATTTGGTGATTTAGACTAGATGTAGTCTACGTTGGTGGAAATTGATTAGGAAGTAGAAAGATCGCATGGTTATAATGGCCATCAGTTGTTGGGGCTTGTTGGTAGGCAATGGGTCGCATTGGCCAACCAGAAGGCATTAGCTAACCTCCACTAGACTATTGCCAACCATGAGGCAAAGGCCACCTTGGAGGCCAACTTGGTGTATTAGGAGGTGCTAGGGGGTGTCATACTACGCCACGAGGTTTAGGGGTACAACAATAGGTGAAAGCTTGAGGTTGATATTCTGCAAAACATCAAAACAAATTAAATGTAAACAAACTAAAATCTACCACCACTACTTTCACATGTTATAAACCTAATTTGATTGCAAGAGAAAAATAATAAACCTAGACCAATAGTTGTAGCTTGGCTTAAAGATCTTGCTCCATGAAAACTGGTGGTGCCACCAATTGTTGCAACCAAGGCATCTCCATGTTCTTTACCCTTCTTCATTGTCTTCTATTCACAAGAACTTGGTTTATCTTGTTGTGAGAGGGAATGAGATTTAGTCAATTGGATATTGAGTTTTTCAACGAGTGCCACTGAAGGTTTTTACACCATCCACTACTTTGGTTAGGGGATTCCATGGCCTTTTTTCTATTATCAAAACATGGCACACAAAACATGCCCACATGTTTTAAACCACTATTAGAATTGAAGCTATAACTTGGTGCCACATTAAGACCATAAAATGGAAGAAGGCATGGGGAGAAACTACCAAAATAAATGATTGATTTGATTAAGACTTGATAGGAAATAATCAAGCCCCAAAAAAAATTATAAGAAGGATTTGGTGGTTCTTGGATGTTAAATTTTATAGCAAATGAATCCAAAATGAATCTAAATGTTACATCAAGACCTAAAGCACAAATAAAGAGAATGAATGAAACAATGGTATGTTCTAGATTGGAATTTCTTTCCCAATGTTATCTACTGAAATTTTTGCTATTTTAGAATGTCAGATTCAAGTTTTGCCACATTGGCTTTTTGGGGCCTTCCATTCTCCTCCGTCATTTTTTATTTCAAGAATTGCCAAAAAAACACAAAATGAAAGACAAATGCATCAAAAAATTGGGATTTCAAAAAACATTACTTGGACCAAATCTTTTTCCTTCTATTGATTCTCACTAGACCTATCATATTCTACTTCATTTTCAATGTCTTCCTCACAAAAATCTTTGTTTCCCTTGAAGTCAAAGTATGATTCAAAGCCCTTTGTTCTTTTGCTCTCGTTTGAACTACTATTTATCACAATTATTACAAGTGGCTTCCGATGATTATCCGGTTCACTAGAAGAAAAACATGTATTTTTTATTAGTCTTTGCAACTAAATTTTAGTTGTAAGAGACAATTTGCAACTAAAATCCCTTTAATTGCCTAAGACAAGTTGCATGTGATAAATTAATCGCAAATGACAAAGGGTATTGTATGAAAGAAAAAAAATCAACAAATACATTTCCTTTGACTACATTGTATACATATTATATACATAGTGTCACATGCAACTAAGATGCAACTATTTTGATCACAATTGAGGGCAAATGATATGCTGTCACATATTTTAATATTTGATTATTTAAATTATTATTATTATTATTATTTTGAAATAATCTAGGACGTTCAATTCAAATACTTGGATGATCTTATATTATAACACGTGACCCAATGTAAGTATGTCACGTGGCATTAAAAAAAGGTTGGTAAATACCTAGGTAGGTACATAAATAAGGTCCTACAAACCTAGGTTACATATCAACCTACCTACTTAGGTTAAAAAATAGATAGGTAGGTTTCACCTTCCTTGGTAAAATACATATGCATATAGGTAAGTACATAGGTTGGCCTACGTGGGTAAGTCAAATTAGGTACCTATCTAACTGGGTAGATAAGTAAGTTAGGAAAGTAAATACTTTAAAAATGTGCATAATTTGTTTTTTTGTTTTGGGTTGAACCTTTTGACTTGCTCAATCCCATGTGCACAAATTTTTTAATGTGAAATAACATGACCACACCCCATTGTTTATATAGTGTTCAAAATAGGAATGAAAAATAAACAATATGAGATAAGTTTTGAAGTTCCAACTTCCTCACAAACTAAGTTGTAATTGCAAAACTTTATTCATGCCTTACTTTCTTAGTTTTTAGATTTTTAAACATTTCAAGTACAAAATAATTAGATAATCATTTAATTAACAATGAGTAAATTTACATATATTTAAATTATAATTATACACTACAAATATTCATTATTCATTATCAATTACTTAAATAAGCAATAACTTTTTAATAATTAACAAACTCAATATCTAGTTACTCACAAATTATCAATACATAACTCATAAATAATTAATAAGTAAAATATTTTATTACCATTTAAAATTTGATCAAATTATATATAATATAATTAATGTAAAAAAAATTAATGGCTATAATTTTAAAATTAACTATTTTAAATATTTATGTTAAAAAATATAAGTAATGAATCAACAATTGATATTAAAAAGTAAATTCTTACACAAATTTTTTTTAAATTATTATTCAACTAATTACATTACTTATTCTATAAGTACATTTATTGTTGTAAACATTATTATAGGTCAAATAATTTTTTTCTTAGTAATTATTAACTATAATAAAATAATTTGTTAAACATAGCATTATTATTCATAATTATTGTAAAATTACTATAAAATATTTATCATAGATGATTAATCACAAAATTTTATTAATAATAATTTGTGAAATTAAAATCAGTAAAATAATTATTTTAACTACACTATAAATTTTCCAAATTTCTAATTTAAGTTTGAAGTTATAAATTACAAAGTGTGAATAAAACCTAAATTAAAAAATGATAATAATTATGTTCAAATAAAAAATAATTATGCACATACTAATTAATTCTTATCTGAAGGAATTGAAACGATTTTAAAGTAATGTCACATTAATTGATTTCTTATAATATAATAATATAAATTAGATAATATACAAATTTGTGTTATAACAATAACTATTTAGTGTAACTTATATTTAGTAAACATAATCATTTATAATTATTTATAAAAGTGATTTATATGGATAACATTAGTATAAAAAACCTTTAAAACTCAATCAATAACTTTTTGAATTAAAATATAAATTTAAGATTCCAAAATAGTAATTCTGAATTCAAATATCAATTTTTAAATCAAATAAAATTTTTGAAGTTAAACTTTAAAAATTAGAATTGAAATGTCAATTTTCAGATTCAAATAATGATATTCAAAATTAAAATGTCCATTATAAGACTCAATTAATTTTTTCTCAATGGAAATATTAATTTCCAGAATCCAAAATAATAGTTTGGAATTCAACTTTCAACTTTCGAGTCAAATAATTTCTTAAAATTTTAAATGAAAACTTCAGAATTTAAATATCAAATTTCAAGTTCAAATAAAAATATTGAAAGTCAAAATGTCGATGTTAAGACTCAATAATTTTTTTGAACTTGAAATACTAACTTTTGGATTCAAAAATAATAATTTAAAATTTAAATATCAATTTTTAGATGAAATATTTTTTTTGAATTTAGATATCAATTTCCAGAATTGAAATGTCAAGTTTCATATTCAAATAACAATATTCAACATTGAAATGTCCATTTTTAGACTCATTTAATAATTTTTGAACTTGAAGTATTAATTTTAAGAATCTAAAATTATAATTTGGAATTGAAATTTTAGGTTCAAATCAAATGATTTAAAATTTTAATGCAAAATTTTCAAAGTTGAAATATGAATTTTCATATTATATAAAAATATTTGAAACTAAAAACATCCATTTTTATAATCAATTAATAATTTTTTGAATTGAAATACTAATCTTTGGATTCGAAAAATATTAATTTTTAAAATTCACATATCAAGTTTTAGATCAAATAAGCCATTTTGAATTTAAATTGAGAATATCATATCCAAATAAAAAATTCAAATTCAAATAATGTTTTAAGAAGTTGAAATAACAATTTTCAGAATCAAACATCAAGTTTAAAATTTTAATATATATATTAAAAATAAAATAATAATTTTCAGAATTGAAATATCAATTTTTAAATTTGAATAAAAAATTCAATGGTTAAATATTAATTTTGATATACATACGTATATATAATTTTAATACATACATTAAAATACACCCCTACGTCATTATAAAATACCTTTAGAATGCAACTAATTTGGTGATTATTGTGACTAATGGGACATATCAACCTATTAATGGATAAAAATAAATGTAAAATCAATCCAACCAATAGGATGAAATTTATAATAGTTGCTTCATAGTTGTGACAATGACCAAAATAGTTGAAATTTGGGCTTGTAGTTGTTGTCATGACCATATGTGTGTTAATTATAGCGTATAGTGTGCTATGGTAACAAGTAGTGCCTACTTAGGGTTTCTAGGTTTAGGGTTAGAGGAGAGTGGTTTTTCTCATAGGACCCACCCTCATGTTGTGAGTGAGGGGTATAGTGTGTGAGAGGGCTCAAAGAACGTAGTTCTTTGAGTTGAACCTAGAACGTTGGGAGTAGTTAGAGTTGGTGGAGCTCCGAGTTATGGTGTCCCATTAACATTGGCTTGGATTCTCCAAAAATGTCACGAGAAAGATCTACTATCATAAAACTTGTGACATTTTCATTCAAAGAACTACGTTTTTTGAAAGTAGTTAAATCGTGGGGGTTTTGTGATCTCGCTCTTTGGTTGTGTGGCCAAATTGGGAGTGGGTGGTGTGGAAAGGAGCACCTTAGCGAGAGCTTTCCAACGCACCAAAGAACGTTGGATTTTGTCAAGTGGATCAAAAGTTATGATTGTTTGAAATTACTGGTGTGCGTTCGACGATTTTTAGTGATGATTTTCCAACGATGTCAATTTCTCAAATAAGTGGACATTTCCTTGGAGAAAGTTGCTGAAAATTGGTAGGAGTGTAGCTAGAGAGCCGATCTATAATCTGGTTGAAACAAATTGTGTTTTCATCAAGCGGTTTATGCATTACATTCATTTTTGTGGAGACGGTTTTTTTTACTTGTGCATACCTAGTGTGAAAGTGCTGCTGGATTTTTAGCTGAATAACCACGGAAGATCAGGTGTTGTAACTTTGTGGAGATGTTTTTTGAGGGTTGAATTGCATCTAGGAAGTGTTTGGGATTTTTTGGTGGAGCCAATTGGGAGTATTGGCCCTTGAAAGATCTCGAGTTTACGCAAATTTGTGCCCAGGTTTTTTAGCAATTTTTTACAAGTTGTAGCTTGGCACATAGACCTTTTCTTCAGTTGAATTTTGGAGGGAAGGAAGATCTGGTTGTCCTCTGCATTTTGGCCAAAGCAAATTGGCATTTGGTGTAGGAATAGTGGAGATATGGTTGTTTGAGTGCTCGCAGCCCAATTTTGCAACTTTTGGCTATGGCGGATTAGGGATTTCACCGGAAATTGAGCTTTTGGCTAGTGGGGAGCGCATTTTCAACTTGTTGTGGTGGGCCATTTGGATGAGTTGAGTTGTTGCTCGACTATGTGGTTGAGTTGAGTACTCGTTTCTGGTAGCGAAACGGGCATATTCGAGGCGAAATAAAGAGCAAGCTTACTTGCCAAGTGCATACTTTGGAGATCTGGCAGGGTCGTCACTCCGATCAGATCATGTTACCTATACCCATAGATTACAGGATATATTTTAGGGTTAGTGCGAGCACGAGGTCAACGATACTTGGTGGTGATTTAGTTTGGGTACCGGGTTTGGTGATTGGGTCATCATAGAACAGTTTGGTGGTCATGTGGGGGACCATGGTGGAGATGGTGGAATCACACGTAGTGGATTGAGGTATTGACTACCTTCACCCACATCATCGGTTATTGAGCAAGATGAGGTTATTGATGGATAACAAATTTTCCATATTACCGTCTAGTATTACGGCCCCATTGATTTGGGACATGGATAGGGGTTCTAGGGCCATGAAGGGCCCTCAACGTTACTCAGGTGCAATGGGCACCATTGAGTTCGAGGATTTCATTTAACAATTTGATTTTAGGTGCGATATGCAGATGTTGCATAATGCCAGATTGTTGTCACCTTTCTTAGTATGGAAGGGATTGTTTCAACACTTGGAGGGTCTTTCGATGGATGATTATCATGAGTCTTGGAAAGATCATGCTGTTGAAATTGAGGCGTGGAGGATTGGTCTCCATCCTATGTGTTTATTACTCACGGTGGTGTTGTTAATGGTGGTATTACTACACCCTCTACTCTTAATACGTGCACATAGGTTATTCCCCCACCTTTGTTGACCCATGTCATGAAGTTCTTCTTGAGGCTGAAGAAGAACTACTAGGGGGTGATGAAGGTTCAAGCAATTTTGTTTTGGTATGGGATTCTTGACACAGAGCTATGACGAAGAGAACGCGATGTGACTCTCATGAATGACGATTCTCCCACATTGTCCCATGTGTTTGTTTTGTATGAAAAGATAAAGCTTAACATGGTGAAGGAGAAGGTGGTGACATCTGGATTCAGTAGGGATACAACTACTACTTCTCGTGGACATCAGTCCACCTCACAACCTCGTAGTGGTGGTGGTGGGAGTCATGGAGGTCATGGACGACCCCAATCAGATTCCGGAGGGACAGGTGCACAAAGACCATTATTTTCATTCGTTGATCAGCAGTAGGGACAATCTTGTTGGACATGTGGTGGTGTTCATATTCAGAAGGACTATCCATAGGAGAGTGGTGGACAGACTTTGGCTAATGGATATCAATCGGCACAGGTTCAGTGTGATAACTGTGGTTGAATCGGCCATCCTCGTGAGCGTTGTTTTGACCTTTACCCAAAGTTGAAATCAGGTTGTGGTGGAGGTCGTGGTGGTAGAGGTGGTAGAAGCGGTGGGGGTGGTAAAAGTACACCAACGGTTGGGGCACCTCCTACAGCCACTCCTCTCCCTACGACAGAAGCAGATCTAGCTATTAGGATTGAGCAATTGGAGCAAAGGCTTGCTACCATGGCAAGTCTCTGACATTGATCACATTCAAGAAGCGAGGTTCCCACATCTTATGGGGATGATCTCTTTTATATGGCTAGTGTATCACAAATTGGGGCATCCGTTGCAATGATGAAAGGCATCACTCGAGCCTTAGAGCCACGTGAGGCGACTATGGAGTTGGATCCACAGAGGGGTGAAGTTAATAGATAGGCCATGCTTCCCCAATCATTCTTGTTGTCTAAGGTGGTTAGGATTCCTTCCATGGTTCCTACACCACCTATCGAGTTGACAATGGGGTTAATGACATCGACATCACATGTAGTGGACATAGATGTATCATCGAGTGTAGTGTTGCAGATCGCGATTTTAATGTTGGGATCCCCATCATTTTCGGCCAATGATTTGATGGCATCAGGAGTTGATTTAGCTCTTATATTTCGATTAGTAGCCACTTTGTGTGAACATGGGAATGTTGTTGTTACAAGTGTTGAGGTGTGAAGGTGTTGATGTGGGGCAACCCGTGGCAGGGGATGTTATTATGGAACAACCCGTGATATCAGGTGAGAATAGTCCTTTGCAGCCGGTAATGACTAAGATGGACACATTACCAACTCATGCCAGTCATTAATCGTGAGAGGCTTACACCTAGTGTATGAATGTTGGACAACTAAAGTGGTATTTCCTGGTTGGTGAATCCTACGAGCCAAGTGTATAAACCAGATCAAATTTTGTTGGATTCTGGTGCCCAACCCTTAATGTTAGGGAAGATAGCATGTATTGGTTTGGGTATTTGAAGGTCACAGCTCGAGCTGTGCCCATTCTAAATTTAGACATCACTTGGTGGAGCCATTGATAAGTTTCACTTCATGACACGTGAGAGATTGTTGGTGTAAATGAGACCGAATCATGCGACTGATAGCTCTAGGTTAGGAGTGACTACTGTTGTTACAATAGGTGAATCATATGATGTACTAGTTGGAGGTGTCGTGTTGTATCCGATGGGTTTTCAAATGGATTATTGGATGGAGATAGCGATTTATCGACCTGGTTGGCAGTTCGGGGATGGATTGATGGTCCTATTGATTTAGTGATTGCTGGATGGCCATGTCAAGGTCATACTCGAATTGGTTGTGGTGAAGGATTATGTGACCCTCAATCTCGTATGTTTTGGGAGGTGTTACGAGTGTTACACCATCTTTAGACCCATTAAGCATGTGCTCTTGCGTACATTTTGGAGAATGTACCTTTGTTGGGTGATACTATGTCTCATGTGATGGCAAGTGTACACGAAAACCAGTCTTAGATTGGACTAGTGGTTTTATTGGATGCAACAAAGGTTAGTTCATGTGCTCATCGTCCACAATTGTGGTGGACAAACTTGTTGGCGAAGGAGGTGTTGAAACGAGCATATGAGACAGTGCCGCAATCTTCTCACTTCATAGTGGATAGTATCTTGGACATTGGGGGACGTTCTCAGGTGGTGAGAGGTGTTGATAGGTCACCCATGGTAGTGGTGAACCGAGTGGGATAGCCTAGGCTGGCGTTACTCACATTTGTTAGTTTTTCGACGTCACATGCCTATAAGGAGGGTGGTCCTAGGCTTGTATGGGATACTTGTTCGCAATAGTTGGCGAAGCCCAACGTCGATGAAAGAGAACATGCGATGGGGTTTCCTATAGGAGTGACATTGGTCCCTTCTATTTCCGAGGCTTCACGTCAACAGGTGTTGGGTCAGGCTATGGACCTAAATTGTTTGACTTGGATTGTTAACCTTGGTATGGTTTAGCAACGTTGGCTTAGAGCCACATCTATAGTAGTTACACCTCTTGTGAGCTCATTACCCACCGTGACAGTAGAGGCATCGACTGGGGGCAAGGAGAATTGTACTTTTCATCCTTAGAGTACATGGATGTGTTGGGGAAGCATGTGGAGGTTGTGGCCCATGTTGTTGAAGGAGTTTGTTGTTCCAATGGTGTTTCATCAAGTGACATGGAGGAGCGTGTGGCTTCTTCCAAGGTTCTTGCATAGCAACCCATGGCATTGTCCTCTTCCTCTAGTGTGTTTACCGAGGAGACTTGGGAGCCATTGATGGAGCCCAAGTTAACAAGAGGAGAAAGGCGATGATTGACATAATTCTTAAATGCATATAGGAGTTGTTTTGCCTTAAGTATGAACGAGTTGGGTGCTTTGATTGGACCTAGATACGGATTGAATTAGCTAATGACACGCCAATCTTCCATCATCCTTATAAATATAGTGATATGGAGACTTGATTCGGAATCGGATGTTGGATCTATTAGAAGCTAGATTAATGGAGTTGTTGCATGGTGAGTATGCATTAGCCACTGTCATGCTTGCCAAAAAGGATGTACATGGCAACTACATGGATAAGTGGATGTGTGGAGACTATCGTCCTATCAATTGGTAAACTAAATTTGATAAGGATGTCATGCCTACACTTAAGGATATCTTTGACGTTGTGGGACATGCGAGGGTCTTCAGTACACTTGATCTTTGGACAGGGTACCATCAGTTGTCGATTCGAGAGGAGGACAAGGCCAAGACTGCATTTTGGGGTGTCAACTTTCATGGCAAGGATTGTTTGTATCACTGGAAGTTCTTACCCTTTAGGTTGAAGAACGCGCTTACCAAGTTTCAACGTGTGATGGATAGAATCTTAGCAAGGTGGGATTTTGTCCAATGTTATATCGATGATATTATGGTGTACAATGATACCATGGAAAAGCACCATATTGTGTTTAAGCAGTTGAAGGCTCATGGTCTACATCTACATCCTGGGAAGTGTAAGTTCTTCCAAGAGAGTGTGGAGTATCTGGGTCATGTGATGTACCCAGGTGCTTTGGGAGTGCAACAAGCCAAGGTAGAGGCTATTGCATGTATTTCGCGTCCCATGGATGTGAGTAGGGTTCGCACTTTCATGGGATTAGCGAACTACTACTGCATGTATGTCAAAGGCTTTAATGTGATGACATGTTGAAGTTGAATCAAGAATGGTAATGGGGTGATGAGTAGGAACGAGCTTTTGTGAAGCCCAAAGCTAGGTTGGTTGCGACTCCCATCTGGAGGAGACCTATTAGGGGGCGTCCATTCCAGCTACATATTTTAGATGGCATGGCGAGGTTGATGAAGAGATGGTGCCAGGTTGGCATGCATCGGCCTTTTTGTGCTTGTTGGGTGTGGACTCTAATATGGAGGGCCACATGACATCTTACTCTGGTCAAAGGGTAAATGGTTAATCTTCAAATCCTGAGGTTGGGGATGGTAACACCGGTCACCATGATGTTCATGATGATACATTGGTGTTGGAATGTTTACGGACCAGTATGGTGCAAGGCATGGTGAATGCCAAGGAGAGAGATCGTGTTCTCCAATGAACTAGGAGGTATCGGTTGGAGGGGACACATATGGGAGGATGGTAGGGTGCGGATTGTACCATATCCAGCCCGGAGAGGGCGTATTGTGCAACATGCCCATGAGGAGTTGGGGCATTTTGGAGTAAAACGGACATATAGCTTGCTCCTAGATCAGTATTAGTGGCGTGGTATGCACATTGATGTGCAACGATTTGTGTCACGTTGCATGGTTTGTGAAAGGGTGAAGGCATTGTTTAATGCCCTTACACCACAGTTACACCCCTTGCCTATTATGGGGTTGGGTTATCGCTGGAGTTTAGATTTTGCAGGACCATTACCATTGACAATATGGCACAATAGATTTGTATTGGTGATGGTGGAGCACTTTTCGAAGTGGATTGAGTTGGTGCCATCCCTTAACAAATCCAGTGAGGGAATAACGTATGCATTCCTTGATAGGGTGCTTAGTCATTTCGGTGCACCAGTTGAGGTGTTGACCGATCAGGGTACGAAGTTTTAAGGTGAGTTTCAGGTCTTGTGTGACGAAGCGTTGATTGATCACCGAACCATGTCTCGAGATCATCCAGAGGCAGATGGTTTAACTAAACGTGTGGTATAGAAGGTGAAGAGGGCATTGCGCAAGTATGGCCATATTCAATCACCATGGTTGGCCATGGGATATCGATTTAGTTGTCATGCATCCTTGGCTTCCTTCCCACCTTATTTTCTATTGTACGGCCGAAATCCAAACTTACCAACAACAATTCATCGTGAGTTTAATGAGGTGGTGGACCTTGATGACCCGAATATGTGGTTCAAGGTGTGTTCTCAACGTGCAGAGCTCTTTCGAAGAGTTATGCTAGTAGTGTTTAAGAACCTTGCCATTGCTCAACACAAGGATACATTGCGATATGCAACTATCCGGGGTGGAGGTTATCGACCATCGATTCATAGGTTCCATGTGGGGGACTATGTCTATTTGCAACAGACTGCACCCATGACATTGGATATAATGGCAGGCCACACTATTTTACAAGTGCGAGAGGTGTTAGCTTTTGGAGTTCTCATGTTGGAAGGTCATGATGGTGTTGTTTGAAAAGACCATGTGCATAATTGTGCGCCATGTCACCTCCCAAATGTGGGTGGTACAATTGACCCAAGTTTGGTAGTGATACGGGCCAGTTTGAGGTGTATGTTGTGTGGGTCTAGAGGTGGAGCAGCCCATATGTTGGTGTGTGATAGATGTTCTAGGGGTTGGCACATGGCGTGCATGACTCTACCTATGGATGTTGTTCCGGTTGGATGGTGGGTTTGTCCTCATTGTATTTGGAGGGGTAGATGACTTGATCTTCACATGGTATGGATTGTAGATGACTAATGATGGGGCAACATAACACATGACCTTCTGATTCGTGCACCCGCGAAGGTGTGTAGCATGTAAAAGATGTATAAGGCTACCTGGAAGTTAGAGGGACTTAACTGCCAACTAGGGGGTGAGTTGTACATGGGTATTTGTGTATGCTTTCGTCCATGTTATGTGTTTGTGTATGTATGTGAGTATGGTATGTCAGCAATGTATGTTGTATGACAATATGTATTCACACGACATTGCAAATATTCCCATATTTAGTTACAAACAACTATAAGTCGCATGTAGTTGTAAATGGAATGGTTACATTCTGGTTGACTTCTACTAATGGTTACATGTTGTGTTGAAGGTTCGAAGTTGTTGTGCAACCACCAAGATGCAACTTGTGAAGCCATGATGTTGTTTATATTGCATATTTGCAATTTATTTATCTATGTAATACTAAAAAAAATTATGATATTACATTTTTTGAAGTTTGCACAAATCTTGAAATAAATATTCAGCAAAATATTTAAGTTGAGATTGAAAATGAACTTGAATGATAAAGCATGGGAATGAGAAAGCAAGACGAGATCAGAAAAGAGGGAGAGGAAAATTTGAACTACATTGGATGTAAACCAAACTAACCCATTACATTTGCTTGACATCTAAACCTTTTTCCAACTCCTTCACCAATTAATGATGACAACTTAACCTAAATTACATGGCAAAATGCTAGTCTATAACCAAAACAAAACGCTTGATGAAGAGGAGGCACAACTTTATTGTAGTCTACATTGAAAATAACTTTCATCTTTTCTCCATTTTTTTTCATGGTGTGTCTATGAACATCTTCATAATCAATTATAGGTGGGATGCAATTTTGGTCTTTTGTTGTTGTTGGATGCTTAATCACATCTTGTAGCGTGTGTTCACTATCACCATGTTGCACACCCACCATCGCCCAAACTACAAATAATTTGTGTTACAAATATACAAAACCCCTTCTCCAATGTCAAAATGTTATCCCACTCTCCATGCTTAATAATGCAACAACTTCTTTGCATTTTTCATAGTGTACAATGTGACATAACTTCTTTGAAGTCTCCATGGATAATTTGCCCCTATAGATGGTCTATTGTAGACCTTTAAAGAGTAGGTGTTTGACTAAAGGTGATTAAAGTGGCAATATATCTCCTGGGACAAATATACACAAAAGATATATTGCCATTATGTGACTGAATTCTTTGCCACCATAAATGCAAAATGGTTCAAATTAGTCTTATAATTGTATTTAGGTATTTTTTAACCATGAACTACACATTATATAGTTTTGATATAAATTTTAAAAATCATTATTTGCACTAGAATTAGTAATTAAGATGTGAGAATCTTATGTTTGTTTACTGGATTGCATTAAATATTGGGGGCATGATTATAATTAGTAGCAACGTTTTATTTCAAGGTTATTGAATTGTATTTCCATTGTTTGTAATGCCCTTTTCTAGTCCTACATAAATAATTTAATATAATTACAATGTCGGTTTATAAATTAACAACATACATTTTAGTTGAAAATAACCAATGCAATTATTTATATCCATGTATGAGGTGGTTAGAATTGCATGAATTGGTTTGTCAAAATTGGGATAATATGGGGTGATGACAAGGGGTCCTAAATGAATTTAAATATTCAAAATAATTAGGGTTCGTACTATAAATTGGTTAAGAATTGACAATCTTATGTTTGTTTAATGCCTTGCTTTATATACTATGGGGATTATAATTATTATATTTAGTTTTAAGGGTTTCATTCATGAGTTAAACTAAATAATGCCTTTTCTAATCCCAAATGACTATATATGGGCAACCATATGAGGTGCTTAGATTTTGATGTCATCAATATGAAATTGGGACTTGCCCTTTTCTATTTGAATTGTCTATTCATATCTATAATATTATTTACTCATACACATCTCCCACACCCACATTCCTTCAAACAATGTAGAGTATGAATTTGTAAGTAAAATATTTTATTTATATATAAAAAGTCATTAACACATGTCCCAAATTTTTTGGTAGGCTATAATGCGCAATGTAAAAGGAAAGGCAATTACTAATTGCACATATGCAATGGCATATTGATGGCCAAAAGTTGTTTGATGTTGAAGAATTTGAGGCTAACCGACAAGGTTTAACACCTTATGAATGCCCATGCACATGTTGCCATGGTGGAAAACAATGAGTTCGTAGCACAATTTAAAAACATCTAAGATTACATGGATGATACCCATTTTTTTTATGGCCAATGTTGGTATGGATTACTTAAACTTTTGAACAAAATCCTATAGATTCCTTAGTTCAATTTGTATTTGTTGTTTTCTTTGCGAGGATTCATAACAAATTACTTGGATATTAAAGTGTGTTATTAATTTGGCATTGGTGCACTTGTTGGATTTTGGATAAAGAGTAGTTGATGAGTTTGCACCAAGGATCACACCTTGTATTGGGGAGATAGCTATGAACCCCCAACACCACGCATAAAAGCACCAAACCCACCACATGATTCAAAAGTTCATATTCATAGAGTGGTTGCTGAAACCTTTTATAGATTTGACAATTTACACAAAGGATGTGAAGATCAAAACCAACTTGATAGCCAACTGAACATGGAAAATCGAACAGATGATGTAGATTTTTTAATTGATCATGAAGGACACCATGAAGCTTTAATGGAAGAAATGACCCTAAAAGCTTCAACCCCATGTTATGAAGGTGATTCAACTATCATATTGTTAGCCATGTTACTGTTAGCCATGTTACTATTACTAAATTTGAAAGTAGTGCATTGTGTTAGCAATGCATCCATGGACGAATTATTTTCATTACTATGGAAAGAGTTATTGCCAAATGCGAACAAGATGCCAACCACCACTTATGAAGCCTCTAAGATAGTTAAGGCACTTGGTTTATCTTATGATTCCATTCATGCATGCCCAAATGGGTGTGTACTTTTTGGGGGCACCTTGGCACATGAACAAATGTTTCCAAAATATTTGTGGACAGATCACAAAGCATTCCCAAGAAAGTGTTTTGACATTTCTCGTTGATTCCACAATTGTTACAAATCTATAGGTGTAAAACATTGGTGGAATTGTTGATCTGACACAAAAGTGGAACAAGTACAAATTGTTTAGTTCAAAGTGTGCCAAATTCCATGAGTTAAAACCACATAATTGAAAAGTGGTCAGAATTTGCTATCGACATTTGCAACATTAGATTAGGGTTGGCATTAGATTGGGTGAACACATTTGGATATTTGAGTTTATGCCATTCAGCATGGCTAATCTATATAGTAAACTACAATCTACCCCCTTGGCTTGTCACAAAGCACTACTTTTGATGTTGGGCCTAATCATTCATGGCAAGAAATTAGTGACATTTGCAACAATGAATGTGTACTTGGAACCTTTCATTCAAAAATTACAAATGTGGAAAGGTGTGAAGGCATTTGATTCATTAAAAGGGCAACATTCAACTTAAAGGCTATGTGAATATGGAGCATTCATGGCTTCCTAGCATATGTGTTTTTTACATGTGTTACCAAATGACTTGTGGGATGCCCACCTTATGGCCCAACCATAGAATCACAATATTCTAGGAAATTGAAAAAAAAATTTTTTTTTGTGGGAGTCACCTTTATTTGCCAAAGACTCATCCCTATTGACGAGCTTGAAGTGCTTTCAAGGGGGAAATAGAAAACATGATGGTTCCCATGCAAATTGTTGCATCAAATATTGTAAAATGGGGAGAGGAACACAAAGCATGGCTACAATGTCACAAAAATGGGGCTAGTGCAAAAGAAGACATTGTGCATAAACATGGCATCAAGTGACATAGCATCATGCTCAAACTCCCATATTGGGAAATAAGTTCTCTCAACCAAAACATTGAATTTCAATTTTTTATTTATTGGTTTTTAGAATTTAAAAAAAAAATCAATTGCACATCTATGCATGATATAACTTGAACTTGTTATTTTATAGTCAGGATTGTTTAGATTCTTGAATTTGAGTATGATTGTACATGGTTTACTCATTTGCAACACATTGGATGTGATAAATTGTGATTTTTTTTGGGTGAAAATGTGTTAAAACCCATATTTGGCATAAAATCACAGTAACAATTTGAGAAGACTTGAAAGATTTGTCCACATTTGTGGTTACAAGATGTTGTAGGCCAGCTCATTAAATTAGTAACATTTTATGTGTTGACAGATGAGGAAAAATCCACATCATTGAGAATTTGAAGACACACATTATGTTTCCTCGTTCAAGAAGAGAATCAAAGATGGGCATTTGAAGCACATGAATTGCATGACTACCACATTTTGATGCGAGAAATCTTGCCCTTGTGTATGCAACATCTTATGACTAAAGGCTATAGAATGGTAGTCATTCAATTGTGTCGGATTCTCAAAGAATTGTGTGCCAAGGTTATGGATCTAACCATGATAGGGGAGTTGAAAAATGAAGTTGTAATGACATTGGTGTTGCTAGAACGAAAATTCCCTCCTTCATTTTTTGATATCATGACACATTTGTTGGTTCATATAGTAAGGAATTGGAATCATGTGGACCAATCCCTACATGATATATGTATCATGTGGAGCGATACTTGAAGACATTGAAAGGTTATGTGAGAATTAGAGCAATACCCAAAGGTAACATGGTAGAAATACATGCACTAGAAAAAACATTTGGGTTTTGCACTGATATTTGGTGGACTTTACAACCATAAGACATTAAGTGTGGATGACGAAGAAGACCCTTCCATGTTTGATGAAATGCTTGAAGGTGGTGGGCATCCACGAATCTTAATTGCACACCTTTAGGACATGGCCCATTCTTTTGTGCTCCAAAATGTGGGATTAATGGCTTTGTGGTGCGAGTAATGTATTATTTACTTTTACTACACATTGGATTATAGGGTTGCATAGTTTAAGAAAACTTGTGTTAGCATTTTGTGTTTGACATTGTAGAATGCCAAGGAATTCCAATTTTTTCTACTAGATAGTTAGTGTCTACTAGTTTCATACAATTTGAATAGTTGTAAATTAAGCCTAATTGATGTGTATTATGGTTTCTTGGTAAGAAATATTCCACATAAATTAGTTTTTAAAATCAAGAAAAGAAAAAAAATTCACTACTTCAAGGTTGGTCACAAATGAAGAATCCTATGTTTCCAAATGACCTTGCCCCATCGGCCCCTTTTGCAATGTGGACAATGGTTTCCATTGCATCGGCTATCAAAAATGGAGAGATAATTAACAAAGACACAATGCACATGTCCATGCCATCGACATTGGAGGCAATGTCACATCAATCCATGTATGTTTATGGCAACCATATTTGTGTTTCAAGTGTCAAAGAACATTTTAAAACAAGTAATTGTGGCATAGCAAAAGCTTTTGAACAAGAATGCATATCTGGTCGGAATGGCCAAAGACCAATTTTGGCAAAATTGGAATATGTAGGCCAAGTTGAAGAAATTACAGAGTTAAATTACGGGGTGTTCAACACAATTGTTTTGTTGTGCAATTTGGTGAAAGCAAGTTACATTGGGAGCAGTGCAACAATCAAGCGAAATGAGTATGGCTTCACACTTATAAACTTTTCTTCCGTTATTTTCATTTTCGATTATTCAATTGCTTTCCCCTTACATGTCGAGCAAGTTTTCTTTTCTGGTGCCCCAAAAGAACAGGGGTGGAAGGTAGTGTTATGAAATGATCCATGTGGGAAATGGATAATTGAAACAATCCAAGTTGACCCTATAGAGTTTGATATGTTTTGACAACATTGGTCATTACAAAGGGCTACAAGCTTTTGTTTCTATTAAGGAATCAATTCCACCTACCACAATTGTAGGAGGTTTTATTGTTGCACCAATAGATTTGGTTGTTGGTCATGCATTTGATGAAGAGGAAGATGCTAAAACAAACAACACATTAGAGGATTCTAATACAAGTTGCGACAGTGATGGTTAGTAAATCATTACAAGATGTATGTAGTTTAATTTGGAAGTATATACATTTATATTTTCAAGTTTGAAACAACCTGGACCATCGTGGATAATTATTCAAAGTTCAAAATGTCATCTAGCTCGGCCTTGGTGTGGTGTTTAATTTGGTTGAACTAAATGCTTTAAAAAATATATATTTGTTTTGTTTGATAATTGCAAATGTTCAATAAGATGTGGGCTAATCTTCATTCAAACATGGTTGTAGTTGTCAAATTTACTTTACATATTATATGTACAAAATTATAAATTTAATCATCCATTTTCTTAATATGGTTGTTTTCCCCTTTTACACCCCCCATTTTTATGCACATATGATAATGAAATAATAATAATTTTAAAATAAAAAAATTGTATTATGTTTGCATGCATATTTCCATAGTTTAGAAATTAAAATATTGCCACATAAGGAAAAAGTTATAATACAATCACATTTAGTCAAACTTAAATGACCACTTTTAGACACATTAGTCAATTTAATCAAATTGGACAACTCCACGTAGGCAACACATCTACCATGTGGTAAGACTATTGTCCAAGTTGACTAAGTTGTTATTTTTGTTAGTCATAATGGACATGCTCACTTGTTATGTTAATCATATTAAACATGATTAGTCAATCAAAACAAGTAGCATTGTGACCAAAAATGAATGTAGAATCATTTTAGTCACAATGTTAGTAGTGTAAAAACCATATTTCTATTGTAGTGTCAGGCATTTTTTCCCCCAAGGGACATGGTTGTCCCAAGGGCAACTCAAAATCTTTCTCCCCATGATTGTTTCCCAAGGCAATTGAGGTCTCTTCTTTTAAAGGACATGAAAAAATCCTTGGGAGCAACTATGTACCAAAGGGAACAAAGGCTTAAGTTGCTTGGGGGAGCAACCATGTTCCTTAAGAACAAATTCACCCAATAATTTGTGTGATTGTAACATTTTCATATGAATTTTAATTGAAATTTTTTCAACTATAGAGTTGTAGCTCTCCTCAAAACCTTTCCAACAATAGGTCGTAAACATATGTATATATATATATATATAAACAAATATGAGATTGTTATAGTTGCAAAAAAATTTGAAACATATGCTTCCTTAGGACATTCTGGCTTTTCCTAAGGGAAAGTTCATTGTTGCCCAAGGAAGTTGGCCTTTTCAATGGGGAACTTTTCCTACTTATCATGAAAGTTACTTATTGGGGAGCTTCATTTGCTCCTTGGGGAACTTATTTTGTTCCTTGGGAAAATTAATCCTTTGTTCCCCTAGGCGCAAGGTTACCCATGGGGAGTGGCCATGTTGCCTTGGGGAGTACGGGGCTTAAGTTGCCCTAGGAGCAACCATGTCCACAAGGAGACGAGGCCTAAATTGCTTTGGGGAATAATTTAAACTTTTTCTCCCTTAGGAACGTGGTTGATCCCTGAAGCAACTTAAGCCCCTTACTCCTTTAAGAACATGGTTGCCCCCTTAGGTAACTTAATTCCCCTTTTCCTCGAAGCAACTGATTTTTTACAAATTACATTCAGACAATTTCTTCATCTATTTTGTTTGTGGATGAAATGAAGAATTCAGAAAAAAGTTTAAACCTTGAACCTTTGGGCTATAAAGAGGATTCTAATCACTGCGTTAGTTTTTTTTCCTTTGAAAATAATGTAAAAAAAACTTCAAAAATTAATCATTGTGCAAGTACAATAAAAAGAAATCTGATTTTTTTTCTTCCTATTAGCATTATATTATGTTGTACTATGATTGCATATAGCTTGATGTTGCATTTAACTCAATTCTACTATTTAATGTTTGCCTTATTGGGGCATGCTTTTGAAGCATGTGTCGTTTTGCATTATTTTGCACAATTTGGTTCCCTTGTCATTAAAAATAAAATAAAATTCTTGAAACACTTTTGTTAGATTGGATATTATACTTGTCATGGTGTCCTAACTTGTTTTTATCATTAATTGTCAGATAATAGTTGATTCGAAGGCAAATTATAGTATCTAATCCAAACCTTAAAAATGTTGAATGATTAAGTCATTTGATTAATTTCAAAATTGACTAAACATAAGAAAATTTAAACTTTGAAAAGGTTTTTAACGAGCATCACATATATTTCACTATGGGTTTTACTTGAAATTATAATCTTGAATGATATGATTCCAAAATGTAAATTCTTTCGTTATCATAAATTATCTTTTGTACCATATGTGACGCGCCCGCAAGTTCCTTGTCAGACCCAAAAAGGGTCCAATTATGTTAAAGAGCGAAAGTAATTAGAATTTGGTGTTGCTCCCAACTTCCAACACTAAAGGGGGTGAGAGGGGCGTGCTGAAAGCTCCGGGATTAGACTAGGAAGAGGGACAACTTAGTTAGTTACCCGGTCCTGCATCAAAACCAACCAACAAATTGATTAGTTCACATTTAGAATCACTCTTAGTGTTGGGACAAGCCACGAGCATCACAAATTCACTTGACTCACCACGGCTCGAACTCGGGGGAAGCCACCACCTTCCCCCATATAGTTCTCTATGTTGCTCCGCAGCACTCGCATCCGAATGGCTTTTAGTCTCGGGACTCCCAAGGAGGAGTCTCGAAATTGTCTCGGTTTGGACTTTCAGGACTTTGGGAGCTCATAACCCCCAGCTTAGACCTCTGATTGGGATGAGATCTAAAGAAAACTTGTAGCTCTCCTCAAGAGCTTTCCAACGGTGTGTCGCACTCCACCTACACACATTGGAGTTGGGTCCATTCCCGACTTTTACTGGTCGGGAGTCAAATTGCCAATTTGACTCCCTGCCCTTTTTTTGACCGTAACTTGTGTTGTGAATGTCTGAATGGTTCATGTGAGACCATTTTCAACATCTAAACTTCAAGAATATTCCAATGGTATAAAGAACACCTCAAAACGAGGTGTTTTGACCTCTGCAATTGAGCTTTGAAGTTTTGAGAGTCCCAGAGGACTCCAAGTTCTCACTTTTGAGAGTGCGAGTCTTATCATCACACTTGCCTCAAAGTGAGATTGCGACAATATGAATTCAAATATTAATCAATGTACAAAGGCAACCTAGGTTGTACCAAACCACATATATATAGATAATAAAAATAAAATGGAAAATATGATGTATAACTATGTTATACACAATAGGGAAGCATACTAAGAGGTTATCACCTATAAATATTAAGAAAAGTCTAAATTAGCTATTGTAATACCTAAATGATTTTGGCATAAATTATTATTATTATCATTATTGAGTTTTTGAAATTTTATTTATTACTTTTGCCAGTTTTTTTAATAAAATTAAGAACTTGCCAAATTTCAAACTGTTAGGTTTGAAATGCAAACCTAAAAGTTCAAGACTTGAACTTAACTTGAGACAATCTAGACACACTAGCATGTCCCTAAACTTAAAAGAGAATGTGTTTGTTATTTTCTATAATCATTATGTATCAAAAATTTCAAAATTAAAAAAACCAAGTGCCAAATTAAGATACAAAATTTAATTATTTATTCAACAGTTTGTTGCCAAATCCAATCAAGGAGTACAGTATGCACATCTGAAAATTAGGGGAGGGAAACCTAGAAGGCTACCTAAAGGGTCAGGATGGCCGCCTAGGAGACTATTGTGAGGGAAGCCTATAGAAGAAGAGTGGATATTTTTGGAAGGTCATCCATCCAACGTCTTTTTCAAAAAATTCAGGTATCGGTGTGGGTGTTGGTTCGCCCTGGCTGTGAGTTTCTCACTCCCAAACGTAACTGTGAGCACTGAGTGACTAAGGTGTTAGTCATCTTCTAATCCAGGAAAGCCTAACTAGCGACCAGAAAACGCAAAGCAGGAAACAAACTTGAACAATTTTGTTCCCAATGTAGGGCACATGCAAGTAATCAACCCTTGAAAACATCCATCTCGTCCGGATGATGTGAATAACATGTAATAATATTTTCGTACAAGACAGATGTTTCTGTCATGTTTCACATAAATGTTCTACTATAGCCCAGAAGCTAGAACCCAAGGCCAGGTTTATAAATTTGGTGAGTATAACATTCAAACAATACACTCCAACTCAATTATCGTTTCAAATGGAATGGAATGTACTAACTTGGAGAGTGGGCCCGTGAGGATGGTGTAGCCATAAATTGTATGAGCCAGAGTGAACCGACAGCCACCAGTTCACCATCCAGTAGAAGCCTATTTTGAGTCAGTTGTGGGTGAACCCCGACCTGATTTTATGTAAGATTTCACCTAGGAAACTCACATGATAAGTCTTGTAGGTATCTGATATATAAAGATAGATGTTTGCTTGTTTGGATGCAACACTTCCAAACCAGGGGGCTCTCTGCTTTTTGTATGGTTCGAAAGCTATTACAAGAGGGTGTGCATGTTTGTGGTTTTTCAATTTTCAAATCAATAGAGCAAAAGTTATTGAATTTAGAGTGGTTGTTGGTTTAAGAAATCAAAAGTTTAAGTTTTTTCAAGAGAACTCTGAAGTTAAGCCCAGCTCAACTAGAATAGAATTGGGATGGTTGACCTTGCAAGAGAGGTTTAATATAGTTGTTCCAATGACACAGGGGCCCACTAGTGTAGGATGATAGTTGGTTACTAAGTAAAGAAATGCATGTAGATGAATACTATATAGGTAAGGATTAGTGAGTTGCTAATAGGTAAGCAGCAAATACAGAAACAGAACCATAATCATTGTGTTTACCGAGTGAACTGAAATCCTATGGAAAAGTGTGCAAACCCCCTTTGGGTATCAGGGCGGCTCTTCGAGGTTTTGGAAATAACTAGAACCAGCAGTGCTTTGAGTCTGCTTGTTTAAAATGATTGAGTATGAGTTGGCTTACTTTCATTGCACGGTTGGTATTGAGTATTTGAACAGTATCTACTCATACCAACTGTGCAATCACAAGAGGTAGTTAGTTGGTAATAAGTATTGGTAGTCATCTACCACACCCTTTGATCTAAATTGTACTACTCATTGAACTTGCATACCTGTCTAGACTATGTATTGACCTCAATACACTCATAGTGGAATATCAAAATAGGACAATCCTTAATATCATTACCTGTATATCATGTTACATACTACCCAACAAACTAGAAAATTGCCCTAAGCTGGTTTGAATATGTGATGCTCACCCCATCAGAAAAAAGAGGGCAAATCCAACACAGAGAACAGTGAGCTTTGAGAACTAGTTGGAGAGTATCAGCACTCAACAAAACCTTAGTAGCCACTTGATAAACACACACTTATCTCATGGTTGTGATAAGTAATGATAAGTAAGAGAAACGTTAGTACAGCAAAACCTGAAAACTTGACATGCCAAGTTCAAATCAGTCCTGGACCTAATTAGCATGATTTCTTCTAAACAAAGGTATTCCTAGTGAGGGCTTTTTCCAATGTGTAAAGACAAAGTACAATAGGGCTGTAAGTTGGTGAGAAATTAAAAATTCAACCACTTAAATTTTAAATTTTAAAGGCAAAAGGATTCCTTATTTCTTAAGCTCAGAAAACTCTTGATTGCACCATGCAGAAACAACATAGATGAATTGCCTTGTGGATGCAGCAGGCCTCCAATTGCATAATAATGGATATGAAGATTGTACACATTGGACCCAATCTACTGACTAATGCATGCTTCCTCTCTCTCTCACCCACTGGGGCTTGGTCTTCAGGGATAATTTCCTCATCTTTGGCACAGTAGTTTGATGTAGCTGATTTGAAACTTAAATCAATTGACTCATTCATATGCCAAATGTGAAAGGAAAAAGGAGAAAGAACCCATGATATATCATGTCAAAAATGCCTCTGTTTGATCAGCAAAACTTTAGATCCAACCTTTGGTACCACTTGGCTGAAACAGTTGCATACACATTTAGTTGCAAAATCAAATTCACTTTGCTTTGCTATGTGATCACCGCTTGGCTGAAATGTTTAACAGTTACATACATATTTGTGAATTGAGTAGATTAAACCAAAATTTGAATGGCTTCAAATAGAGCTAAGATAATTGTGAAAGGGGGTTGATCTCTTACAGGTAGAAGACTCATCAAGTGTTACATATTTAAAAGCCCTTTCTGGTTGAAAAAATGAACGCATATGAATAAGCTCCATACTTTCAAAAGCTACATTTTTCTCAAGCATATACAATATTTACTAACAACTACATATGTGTTCAAGGACCTTGCTTTCTTTCATATCTCTGGATACAAAGTACATTTGCTCCCAGTCCAGCAATTGCTGCAAGCCCCACAAGTTAAAACATGCAAGTATTTCCAGTCTCAATTATCATCTCCTATAGGAGGTTTTTTTTTCAACAAGTGCCCTTGACATCGAAGGGCATTGGAAGCTTCAAATTTAAGGCTGTGCAACACAACTACATTCAGCTCCCGTGGCTTTGCAGAATCCTGCCACAAGATTAAACGCGATGCAAGCCAACGGCAATGAGAACTGCAAAAAGATTGAAACCCAATGATGACCAAGTGAAAAACGATTTGGCCACATGCGCTGCAGCACCTCCATAAGAAGCGGTTGAAGGTTGGGAGGCTGGTGGGTTCACGGGAACCGGAGCTCCGACAACTGCACATTAGAAACACCATAGAGTATATAGTTATGCAAAATATACATAGAGCAGCTTGCTCGCGAGCGGCAAATGACCCTAACAAATGATTGCAATGCCTATCAAGGAGGAGACCTATGACATCACAATAAGCACTGGGGGATGCTTCCTCACTTGTGCCGGCCGATTTGGGAGATGAAGACGGCGCAGATTGTGGGCTTCCGTTCAGAAGACCTGCAGTGTTGACGACAACAGTCAAGCAAATATACTTGCTGAGATTTCAATCTAAATACTTCGAGTTGTAACCCGCAACATCCACATATCCTATCGACAACCTTCTACATTCAGATTACTGCCGCACACCTAAACCAGAAACATGCGAGATTCGGAGGAAAGGAGAACGCCAAAAGCTTGAATGGCTGAATTAGAGGTTGAAAATAGCGGGAGTGACTAGCACGGCACGGTGGGTACTCCAGAGGTGATGCATTATTTGCAAGAACACAGGCAGGAAATGTACAGAGCTTACGGCTGCACTGGGAGGGATCGGCCTGCACTTTGCAGAGGGAGGGTAGCATTAACTCCAGAGTGGTGTTCAACCCTGGAATACCGCCACCGACCGATGTACCTGGCGACCCTGGTGCAACCAGCATACACAAGCAAACCGGGCTGTTCTTCCTCACATCGCCGAGCGCCTTACAGCATGCGTCCGCGGGCGGTGATTCCTGACCCTGCACAAATGGGAGGCACGGCGCCATTTCTGCATACTGGTTACTGCAATCTGGCGGATCACACCTCACATTGCCACATAGCGCTGCTACTGCCGAGAAAACTACCAGTGGAAGACCCCAACTCCTCTTGAGTGCAGACGTGTGCTCCATTTCTTCCCCTCGCTTGCGAATCGTGATTGGCTCAACACCTCAGCAATCGATCAAGTCTTAAAATGCTATTCTTGCCTGTAACTTGCAGCTGCTGATATTACTAGGACGAAAGATGCAGGCTGTGGTGGAAACAAGTCGAACCCACTATCGTATGTTTATTGCAACACAGAGAGGGGCAGCAAAGATAGAAGCTAACAAAGCTCGGTTAGAAAGCAAACTGAGAATATTGACGAGTTGTTGTTGAGGGCCGTTGCCATGAAGCTTTTCTCTCAACTTTGCGATATCAATAAGTGCACAGAAAGTGGTCGAACCTGCACTGAGAAGATTATGAGGCATTGTGCAATTTGGCTGTTGACAACTGTATAACACTGTAGAACATTTCGTTTGTGATGTGGTCTGAAGGGTATAATTATTAGGAGTGATCGGTCCTGACACATTCATTACTACCCTTTACACAACGTACTCACTACCCTTTCTCTTTATTTTAGGGCGAGAAAAAGGCGGCAACCCTGGCAAACATTATTTCTTGCTGTGGGAAATGCGAACCGTTTTATTTGTACAGGTGCATGAGCGTGAGTTAGAGGCTGTGTACACATAGATACTACGGGCAATCCCGAGAGAGAAAACATAGCATTTGTGAATAGAAGGGGCGTGGGTGAAGGATCGAGGAGAAACCCGATGATCCCACCAAGAAGCAGAGAAACGGCTTGACGACGAAGATGGTAGCGACCTAGAAACAGTATAAAGCCAGAGGGGAAAACAGTGAATAGGAGCAACTAGAAATTTAGTACCGTGGCCAAAAGAAAGTGAGCTAGCTTGCATGTTGTCCTGTAATTCCAATTGTGTTGTTCGTTTAGGGAAAACGTGCGACCTTTGTAGAAGCAATTGCGGCTCTACAATCCAGCAGAAACAATAGCACCGGTGATAACGACTTCGAGTTAACAAAAAGGCAGAAGTGCAGGGAATGAACAGCACCGACTAAATTTAGCTCCAAGGGTGAAATGAGGAGCAGTTGTGTTTTGTCTTGTGCTCCACTTTCTTTTCTCCTTGACGGCAGGTGTAGGCAAGAAATGTTGTTTTAGTGTAGGGGACCTTGAGCTGTGCCCTCAGTTCATGCGGTGACAGCAGTGCCTTCCACTTTATAACATCTCAGGAAATTGACTGCTGACATTGGCTTATGCAAATCTGCACACTCTCTTACATGGAATCTCCCGCTCTAGGGTAGAGCCGGAAATTCAGCCTGGTAAGGCACCCTCCAATTCACTGCAGCATTTCTCCCATGTCATCACGGCTGGGCACATGCTCACATGATAGGCAGGAAGCATGAAGCTCTACCCACTGCCCCCATTAGCATAGGTTTCAAGAGTAACATATATTTTTTACAAGACCAGAGTTTGGAGAGACTAGGAGGGATAGAGGCCAAATACACCAGCCATAGACTAGAATCACAAGCTAGAGGAGGATTGCGGTGCAGCACTTATTTTCTCAAGTTTTACCTAGTTGTGGGTACCATTTTTGTTCTCAATTGTTTTTTCAAGTTTGTATAAGATACTTTGAACAATCTACATAGGTTTTTCATTTTTTTGGGGGTGGAAATTTGCATTTTTGAAATGCTTTTTGGTGTCTTTCATTAAATTAGGGTTTGTTGTGCTTGCTTAGGATTTGTGCTCATGGATTTGGCTTCACTTCGACAAGTTTTAAAATTTTGGATGCTCCTTTTCATTACACTTGAGATTTGTGCAACATTTATATTTAGAGTACATAATGTGATTTCAAATCAAGATGTGAATTTAATAAGGTTCTTCTTTCTTTTATTTTGGTCCCATGTAAATAGGAGGAGGCATTGACCTCATTTGTGTTGGAAATACACACATTGAGGCCTATTGGGAACCAATTTGTGAACATACCACACCCATGATTTGAGAGAGATTTTTTTTTGTTCTATCATAGAATGAAATTTGAAACTTTCAACAAGGTTGTTTTAGAGTTGACATCTTTAGAGTCAAGTTGTTTAAACCACTTACAAATTACAAATATTATCATATATATTTATTAGTTTGTTCATGGATTTGGTGTTACATATATTGTGAACTAATTCAATGTGGATGCATCAATAATTAAAAATATGTTGAAATTGTTTATAATGTGTTAATTGATAATAAAAAAATTGATTAATATATACATTAGTACTCATTGTGGTCAATGTTTGAAGGATACCATTGTTCGTTTTGAAGATTTTACATGTCTACTCACATTTGTGGATTTATAAATGGAACTCACATTCCTTTGGCAAAACTTGCAAATAAGAAAAATAATTTGTAATTTTTTGAAAAGAAAAAAAAATCATAATTTCGCGTCATAAGCTATGGGTATTGCAAACAAAATACTTTGAAATATTTGTGTCGGTAAACTTAAAAGGTGTAAAAATAATACAAACAATTGGATGTGGAATATGAACCACATAATGCCTTTGATTAGTTACCTTTAATTGGTTACCTTTCATGAATTTGAAGGATTCAAAAAGTAAAAACTACATAAATTCCCTTAAAAGAAAAACAACAATAAGTAGTTTCAAAACTTCACACCAAAGGTAGAATTGCACAACATTTTTTTGTCTTTCCTAAGTGTATTCAATATAAGTAGTGGGAACATCTCCCTACTTTCCAATCCTTGTCTCTTTAAAAACAAATGAAAATTTTCAAAAGTCAAGTATGCATGACAATAACAAAAGAATGAAAAAACTAAAATAACATTGTTGAAATAGTCTATTACGAGAAAAAACTATGAAACAAGATTATTTCAATGAACAAAATTGTGAATTTCTCTCCTTCTTTTACTACATATATTTCAACAACCATGAATATATTTTTTTAATTATAAAAAATGAAAAAAATATCACATCTTCTTATACCATCTACCTTTGGTAATTTTATTACCAAAGGTTACATAATCATTTTGGTAATGCAAATACTAGCCAAGGTAATGGTTGGTACCCATGTCAAACAAGTTGATGACTCTTTCAAAGGTCACCAAACCAAAATTCATACAATTCGAAAACTACCTAATTGAAAATAAATTAAAATATTTTAACACCATTTCCATTCCTATTTGGGATTACATCCTTGTAATCTCTACCAAAATATTAATAACTATTCCTTAAATAAGGGGATTGTTATTTCATGAACCCATGAACGTGAACATAGAAAAATATTCCTAATATTTCATCCACATTAAAGGGTATATTCTATAATAAATCATGTTGACCTAAAAATATATTTTTTGACACACATGAAAATATTCTTCCATGTCATCAACAAATTCATGGTTCTAATTTGCAGCAATTTAAATGGTTCCCATTCCAAACATTTGATTAAATATCAATCAAGATACTTAGCTATAAAATTGTTGACATGATAGCATAATAAAATACCTCTTTTATCATGTGACACTTGGCAAATGGCATGAAGGTTCCATATTTTCTTTCCAAAAAGTAAACCCAAAAAAAACATGAATAAGGCATAATTGATAGGTAAAGGGAATATTGGGCTAAAAATAACATAGTAAAGTAGAATGTTGAAGCTTAAGGAGGGTTAGGGTAAGATAACAAGGCATAGAGTAGTGATATGTGGTTGTTACAAGCCGACGATACAAGTTGATGATGCAAGCCAACAACTAACCTGATTAACTAACTAACCAGAAAAAGCCGACTAACTTAACACTCTAGCAAAGTCGATTTTTAAAGAGGTAAGCTGAATATGTGATTCGAGATGAACAAGGCAGCTAGGATAGTGATTAATTAGGAAACTTTGCTAGTTTGAATTTTGAATTCTTATTGTTATGGATCAAAATGATGTGACTTGGGATGGTTCAAAAGGGGGAAAATTTTGGAGAATAAGGGAGAGGATAAAAAGATGAAACAAAGGGACAATTTTTGAGAGAAGAATAGGAAGAGTTGGAGGTACTTATAGTAGAAAACCATAGACTTCATTTTGATATAACACATATTTTTAGTGTTGTTTGGGGATTTTTTCAACAAAACCTGGGATTATGCTTTAATTTGGAATGCAAAGAAACATAGACTTCTGCAGTGGATTCTATGTTCATCTTTTGTGTGAATTTTCTATAATGCTAGATTATGATGAAATGAAATGAATTTTTGTTTGTAGAGTTTTTATAATGTATTTTGAAGTGCATATTGTGTCTATATGCGATAACTATGAATTTGATGTGGCAATGAATTGTAATGTTAAATTTGTTGAAACTTAAGATAAAAATAGAAAACATATCCTTGTGAACTACAAGTATGTTGTTATAATAGTGTGAAATACTCTAAAAAAAAATTATTTTCATTTCTACCATTGGGCGACCATCTTGTGGGGATTTTTTTTGTTCTTTCTTTCAGTAATGGGAAGGTTTTAATCTTGGTGGACAAAAAGAAAGTCAAGGGGACAACATGCTTCAACCAAGTACAAGGTAAAATCATGAATGTCTATGATTCCTCTAAATGGTGCATCAAAAGCAAAAATAGTCATTGAGGTCTTGGAAGTCCAATTATTAAGAACATCTTCCTTTGACACAAAAATCCCTTGAAAATATACACTAGAGAAGGTGGGAAAATATGGAAGTCTTCAAGAGCAAGAAGAATAGCCCTAGTGACATGAGTATGCATAAACAATTAAGGATAAGTTTGTTTTTTGGTCACAAGATTGTGGAGAAAAATAAACAAGGTTGATATGGGAACATACATGTCAACTCATGTCCTCAAAGCTACAATTAAAATGGAAGTGAATTGATGACCACCCATCTCAATTTGATAGGAACTTGTAACTATCAATGAAAGAGGAAATTTCCTTAAGCACTTACAAGTCATCTAAGTAAAATAGAAGGATTACACCACTCTTAGACATGAAGCAATCTACAAAGATAAAAACCAATTCTATAAAGTCTTCCAAACCCTTGTTCTATGGAGGAATTAAGGAGGGGGATGAAAATGAATGAGATAGGAATGCCTCTTGAAATTTTTGAAACAAAAAGGTTAGCTCTTCCATTAGAAGCAACCTAAAATTGATTCATTTTAAAAGCAAGATAGAAACTTGAAAAAATATAAAAGAGTTGGTTTTTAAAGGAAGGTTTTAAAAGGACCAACCTTTTTTATAATTCAAAATAGTTCCCCTTCCTCCAAATGCCTACATGATTGAGTTTGTAACATAATGCACATAATGGAGTGTCGTGAAAGATCAAGTGTTCGCCTAAGCAAGCCTGGCCTCTTGTTGGAAGGTTGGAAAATTAGGGTTGGAGGTGGAGGTTGTAATGGACTTGTAAGTGTTGGAATGGAAGTTACATTACGAACCACTTGTGTTGGTGGCCCTTGCTCCCCAATAATGATGGGTTCCGAAAAATTAAACTAGGACTTTTCATACTCAACAATAAACTTAAAAGGCCTAGCCTTGTCCTTACCCTTCTTCTTGCTAGCCTCCCTTGATTTTTAAAAACCATTGGAAACTTGAACATCCACAGGCTTCTTAGCAAAACTAAACTCAAACCTCTCCAAAAGAGAAACTTTGGAACTGAAAGTAAAGTTTATATACCACCCACATTCCTTAAGGTGAATAGCCACCTAGTCCTTAACAACGTTCTTATGGTACATACATGTCATGACTTTAACCTTGGGCTCCTGACCAAGGTTAAGGCATGGAAAGGTGCGGGCTGGGAGTGCAACCCGAGAGTCACATCCACACTCCCAGGCATGTGGGAGAGTGTGAAGGAATGAGCCCACACACTCCCAAGTGGACTTCCACTTTATGAATTAGAATCCTAATGGACTCCCAAATCTTTAAAAAGTGGTTTGAAAGGTCAAAAGTCATTACATTGAAAACTTCCTTATACCATTGGAAATATTTTCGAATTCAGATGTCTAAAATGGTTTTGTATTATCCATTTAAATACTCACGACACAAGTTATGGGCGAAAGAAGGGTCGAGAGTCAAAATGTCAATTTGATTCCTAACCATTCAAAGTTTTTAATCGCCCTAAGTTACAGACATGTAGGAGGCTTGTCACATATTGTTGGAAGACTTTCAATAAGGGCTACAATTTTTTCCAGAACTCACTTCAATTAAAGGTCTTCATAAGACGTTATGTGCCAAAGTGGCGAGAGCCTCAATTTTGATAATTGTGCGAAAAATGCCATTTGGGTGTAACCCTTATGGTGAGCCACAAAAAATATTATAAGGGGGAAGGTGGTGGCTTTCCCATAGTCTAGGTTGTTATGAATCTTGGGAGTTTGTATATATTTGTGGCTCATCCATGCTCCAAAATGCTCCAATTATGCAATAACCCAACTTGTTGTTTGGTTTGTGCATATTGATAGGAATAATTGACATGTTTATTACTCTTTTTAGTCCCCATCTTGAAACTCCCACACACCCCTTTTACCCCAGAAGTGTTGTGAATTAAGGAGTGTGCCCCAACTCCTTTTCCTTCTATTGTCTTCATTTTGTAACTCACATTTGGGTATTTCAAGGAGTTTGGGGGTGTGTCAATACTGATGTCAAACTCAAAGTCTTGTTAAATTTAAGAAAAAAATAGGGTAAGTAATGATTAGTTCCCCCAAGGATGAAAACAAACTTAAAATATCTACAAACAAAAAAGGTAAATTTGCTTCAAACACTTTGATTGAAGCTTTGTAGGAATGCAACAAATTTATCAATGGGATTTGAAAATTACTTAAAAGAATATTTGTTTTGAGGCCTTTTATGCCCCAAATTGAAGTTCAAAAGATTTGGTATGTTGGATTTTTTCCTTTGACTTAGACTCCTCGAAAAATGTTGTCTCCCAAATCGAACCAATCCTTGGGTGGTAACACTAAAAAACACTTTAAAGAATGGTTAAGGAAGAAAAAATGGCCCAATTATTTTCTTAGGCCCTTTCCTTTATTTTTTCACAACTATAAATTATTATTTATTGTGTTTATCCATTGCATGCATTAAGACGTGGATTGAAATTTACTTTGGAGTAAACAAATGGAATTTTTAATTTTAAAATATTATTAATTCAAATGGCCCTTTCAAAATCAATAGCTTTAATTTTGGAAATTCATAACTAGAGTATATTTATTAAACTATTTTCTTGATAAAAAAACTAAAAATAAAATAACTTCAAAATTATCTTTAAAAATTTATTCTTAAACAAATTTTGAAATCTTGTTTCAAATTTGTGTTTTTAACCAAAGAGTTCAAAGAAAGGAACCAATGTTATGTTCCTAGTTTCTTTTCCTAATTACAATGATTAAGACATAATAATCTTTATATTATGAAAATTTCAAATTCTATGTAATTTAATAAATGTATTCATGATAAACAATATGAAAATATTTATTTGAATGTTTATTATAATTTTTCAAACTTTGATGGGTCTAGGAAAATCAAGGTGTGATGTTCCTAGTGGTACCACCCAAGTTGGGTTTGCCCCCCAAGAAGCAAGCTTCCAATCGCTAATGTATTTTTAAGATGAAAGAAGCAAACTAAGGTTGAATAGAAATATTAATTTCCTTTATAGTTCACTAGATAATAGACTTCATCACAAACTTTCCAAGACAAAAACATCACATTAAAATAATGTTAAAATAATGGAAACTAATATCTAAAGTAATTTCAATATCTGATTTTAATCATTTCAACAAATGTTAGGATTATATTTTGTTATCAAACATTGTATCAACATAAACATAATTATTTGTACCAATCATGTAAAGCTTAAATATGTTTGAATAATATAATTATTTTGAAGCATTCAAATATGCAATTTCAAAGTCTATCAATTATTTTCTGATATTTGTTTACTTTAAAAAAATCATGATGTTTGATATTTAAGATATATGTGATTTCAATGTCTACAAATTATGTTGTGATATTTGTCCAATCAATTTTTTTAATGATTCTTCATATTATTTTAAAATTGTGAAAGTTTGATACTTAAGTCATATGTGATTTCAATTCCTAATATCCAAATATTGTCATATTACAATTTTAATCCTTTATATTTCCATGTTATAATTATAATTTTCAAGAATAGTGTGACACAAATTTTAATAAAATGTAATACAATAGGTATTACATTTGCATTATTTGAGTGTGATGTAGTATTTTTTTCCAATGCATAAAAGCCATTTCGATGCAGGTGTGGTGGAGCAACGTAAAGAATACTATGTGGGGGAAGGTGGTGGTTTCCCTCGAGTTTGGGCCGTGGTGAGTCAAGTCAGTCCGTGTTGCTCGTGGCTTGTCCCAACACCAAGGGTGTTTTCGAAGGTGAACTAACCAACTTGTGGTTGGTTTTGATGTAGGATTGAGTAGCTAAATAATTATCCCTCTTCCTAGTCTAATCCCGGAGCTTTCAGCACGCCCCTCTCACCCCCTTTAGTGCTGCAAGCTGGGAGTGCCATTAAGTTCCAACTACTTCCGCTTTTTGACATAGTTGGACTTTTTTTAGTCTAACAAGGAACTTGGGGGCGCGTCATGCTAGGTCTTTTACATTGAATAAATTTTTTTAATGTGAGAAATAATAATTGCATATGCAAATGCAAACTTTTTATTCATTATTGCCTTAATTTTACTTTTCAATTCTAATACACATTTAGGGTCTTATTTTCTTATGCTTTTATTATCACAAATGTATTTCTAATTTTCATAGAATTGTTATTAAAAAAATCAAATTTTATTTGTAATTATGCCTGAATCCATTTTATTTCAATCAAGTTTCCATTGATTGCATATGTTTTTACACATAAACATTGTTTGCATTGCATATTAAAATTTAATAAACATTATTTTATCATTAGGGGTTTGGGCGCCATTTTTTCCAACTATCCCACACTTCTATTAGTTTTGATGGCAATTTAATCATTCATTAATTCATAGGCGGTTAGAGGATTTTCTTTTTTTCATGTTGTGGGACCTAGGCCCACTTCCTTAGAGTTCCATAGTTTTCTTTAAGGTTCTCCAATTTTGTTGTTAATAATCTACATAAGGCGACCAAATCTTTGTTTGATAAATCTTTGAGAAGGTTAGTAAAGTAATGTTCTAGAAGTGGCATTTTAAGGCTTGCGTGTTGTTTCAAGAATTCCATTACATATCTGAAGTAATCCCAACGATAGTCTTTAATATCTTGTGTTATTAATCAGGGATTTCGCCTTGGTTTGTTCGTGGCAAAAAATGGACCTTGTTCTTTTGTCTTTTCATTTGCCCATTACTAGTCAACCACCTCATCTATGTTATCAACTCTGTCTTTTTATAGGTTGCCCCATTTGTTGATTTTTAATAATCCATGTAAAGGGTAAAATTTATTGTCATATTGAGGAACTCACCAATTATTACATTTTTGTTTATTGATGACGCACCCTCAAGCTCCTTGATGGACTCAACTTCGAGGTGACGATAATAGAAGGAAAATGAGTTGCGGTGTGCTCCCTCATTCATAACACTTCGAGGGTAGAGGGGCGTGTTGGAGCTCCAAGATGGGGACTAGGAAGATTGACAAGTAAGTCAATTACTCACATGGACTTGCACGAACCAAACAACAAGTTGCTTAGTACGTAGTTGGAACATTTTTGGTGCACGGACGAACCACGGGCAAACACAAACTCACAAGACTCACCATGGCCTAGACTTGGAGGAAGCCACCACCTTCACCCTTATAGTATTCTCTATGTTTGGCCACGGGGTTAGCACCCAAATGTCATTTTGTCCTGAGACTCCTAAGTTAAAGTCCCGACATTCTCAAAATTGGGACTCCCGTGACTTTGGACGCTCGTAACTTTGTGTACAGACCTTTGATTGAGGTGAAGTCTAAAGTGAAATTGTAGCCCTAGTTGATATGTGACACGTTATTTAAATGCAAGGAAATAAGGGTGATTCTCAACTTGTAGTGGTCAAGAGTCAAAATGACAATTTGACTCCCAACCCTTCTTTTGGGCATGTGTTTTAAGTACCCAAATGGGTCATGCGAGCCCATTTTAGATAGTTACGGTCCAAAAGCTTTTCAATGATGTAAAAAACCTTTCAATCCAATGGGTTTTGACCCATATAATTATTTTATGAAAATTTAGAAATCCATCGGGTCTACAACTCCCAAAGTGGGAGCTCACTTGGGAATGAAAATGTTCATTCCCTCACACTATCGCACACTCCTGGGAGTATGAAATGTAACCTTTGGGCTTTACTCTTGGTTCGCACCTTCGCAAGCCCTTGCTTTGGTCGCGAGCCCAAGGCTAGGGTTGCGACAATTGCTTTGTTTATGAGTAAGATTTTTCTTTTTCATCATTTGTTCAAGGAGGATGAAGGTCCTTTGGAGTTCTTCAAAGGTGAAAAACAAAATCAAACGTTGTTAAAGTTTGTTCCTTTGTGTTTTCTTGACATATGCAATTTAATTGTTTCATTGAAACATCGTTTTGAGAACTTGGGCACCCTTTACTTTATCTTCAAATTGAAGGCATTATTTGGTTACGACTATATATTTGAGACAATTGTTTACCTAGTCAACATGTTAGGCATAAGGTTTATGTTTTCAAGATGTTCATCGATGGAGTTGCATTCGGATTTGATTTGGTTTGACAAATGTAGCTAAATGACAATTTGTAAAATGTGTGGATGATGTTCAATCTTTAACATGTTCAAGGATGGATGACCATGGCTTGTCATGTTTACAACCTGGTCTATTGTAAGGTCATGATGATTGCAATCTGTGACATGCAATCCAAAGACACGAAAGCTCAATGCATTTTGTGGAGCTTCTAAACGCAATTGTTGAGAAAAAAAGGTTGGGTACACCTGTTCTCAAGGGGTTCATGGTAGATAGTGTGCAAGTAAACTAGAATGTTGTTTGTATCGTTTATGGGACTAGAGATTTTATGGTGAAGATGGTTGACAAAGAATGGATTTCCATTAGATTCGATCTCTTAAAAAACATACCAAGCAACTGATTGCTCCTAAGTTCCATGATCAACACAAAGCCCTTGTTATGATTATAAGAAAACCACATCCTTGGAGGAAGTTGACCTTCGATATGCTACCATTTAGTCGTGGTATATTTGTCTAGAGTTGCAAACAAATGCACCATTCACAAGTTCAATAAATTGCTTAACTCTTGGCACTTTTATGTGCAACAATGGGGAGGCTTCATGTTGGATGTAACTTCTACCAGATTACTATGTTCAATTTTTATTTTCCATCCATCCTTCCTCAATTTTAACTTTAATCCTTTTATGTGTTTATTGAAATTTTCTTTGGACAAGGAAGATGATATGTCGACATGTAATTTATTTACGACAACCCATGACATTTGGTTGCAACAATCTAGCAATAAGGTTATTTGCCTCTTTGTTGGAATGTTCGACAATCACATGCAAACATTGTGGCAATCCTCATTATATTATGCCTTTTACAAGGAGGTGCATCTAGGACTAGTTCGAACACGAATGAATTGCGCTTGCATAATGTTAATCAGTTTGGGGACCTAGTCCAAATTGTTAAGTAATTGCCAAGTACATTTCAAGTTGTGGTCTTTTTGTTATAATATTACACTTCGAATATGAAAAAATATTTAAATAAGCTAAAAGCAAGGCAGACCTTCCACCTATGTCATAAACAAATTCACACTAACATGATCAAGTGAACTTCTCTCACCTAAAAATGGCCAATGGAACTGCTCCAATCAACTAATCATTAGTTGTTCATGTGAGAGAGACCAACGACGTTGATCCTATTATCACGCACAATGGGGTGGAAGTCCTTGAATGCCTTTGTGGGGATGGCACTTGGTGAATATAATGCAGTCCCCCAAAGTCAAGCAATCATTGCTTCGCATTGCAAAAAAACACTAAACACTATTGCAAAACCGAAATCGTTTCAAAACAAAAATATTTTGTTATTCTTGTTCCATGTTATGTTGGTTACTGGTCTACAACTCAAGGTGTATCAATTGAGCTACATAAGTTTGGTTTTGTCATGACACCTCATGCGTTGTGTGGGAGGGACAATTAATAAATATGCATAAAATATGCCAACTTTGCATTCCTTATGGCATGTGCAGAAAGGGACAAATCTCATTAAAATTGAGGTGGTGACATTGGAGGAGGTTGGTTTCTTGCTCTTGAAGAAGCTAAGATGTCCCCTCATTAATTCAGTTGGGGACAACATATTTGCACCCATGAATTAGCCTTTCGAATGTGCCCCTCAAAATCTCTTTGGCGATGTTACTTCTGCCCCTGTTTATAAATCATCAATCTAGATGCTTGGCCAAAATCAAGGATTGGGAAGAAGATTTGTTGTCTCAACACTTTCAAACTATCCATTATGTAAAAAAGTAAATGGGAGGTGGGACGAACTTGTGAAGTCACATTATTAACTCCTTAAATATTCGTCCTTTAGGATATGGATGGGTTTATTATTTCCTTTCAAGACCGTTGAAAGACCATAAGCAATATGAAATAATGATTTGTGATTACCAAGTTTACAATTGCATGGATTTTTCTTCCATGACCATTTCACCTTTTGGCAAACAGGGGTTGTGGGTGCCATGTAAGCACTTGTATTCCATTTTGTAATATGCCATGTATTCTAGGATTAGAGAATCATTCATCCATTATCCATCTTGGAACTAAAATGAGGTTCATAGATTATTAGATCGTACCAAAGTCTTGGAGGTAAACTAGGTTATAATGTCATTAGATAGTTGTTAAATAAGATTGTTATGGGTCTTGTTCTTTTGGAATTTATTCTATTGCAAAAATGAAAATATTTTTCAACATGGTGTGTGTAATGCACTATTCATTAATTTCTTAAACATTTTCCCATTCCATCATTAAGTGGACTTCCTACCTTTGATTTACTATGTGATATGACTTAACTTACACAAATTATTGTTTTACCTTTTTACATTGTAATGTAGCTCCTTCAAATTTCGCCTTTTACACATTTTTTTTCGGATGAAGTTGGTCAAGAAAATTATGTGAGTCTAATAATTTCCATTTATCGTAAATTTCTTTGGAATTACTTTCATCCATACATTCACCTATTTGGAATTGTCATCCAAAAATTCATTTATGCTCCACGTTCATCCAAATATTTCATCCTTTTTGTAACTTTCATCCATGTAAATGTGGTTTTCATCCAACATAATTGTTTTGGAATTAGTTCCATCCATACATTTCAACTTGTCAAATTTTTCATCCAAATAATCCATCAACTTGTAATAATCATCCAAAAAGTTCATTGATGTTCAACTTTCATCCAAACATTTCATCCATTTTGTGACTTTCATCCATGTACATGTAGAAAAATATTTTCGATGTCATTCTTATGTAGCATAGTGATATTATAATAATATGTTATCCATGTTATTAAAATATTCCAAAAATATCCATTTTTGCTCAGAAGTTCATAATGTTCACAAGCTCACGCTTACATGCTTGCTTTGTAACATCATTGTTTTTGCAACTAATGGAACATACATGGCCTTCTTTGGATGAAAACCAAAATAATCACTAACTAGTTAATTATATGTAATCAAAAGCATGACCAAAGCTAGTTGCAAATCACAAACAATTGAATGTAATTGCAAATAATGTGGTTACTTAGAACAAGACATCTTTTAATGAAAGAATGTAAAAGTAATGTAAAATTCGAATTTGGTCATATTATGAAAGGAATAAAAAATGTTTAGGTCAAAATTTAAAATATACATTAATCTAGAACTTTGGTTGTTTGAATTACAAAATAATTATGACTTGCATGCATGTTTAAAATTTATAGCCAATTTGATTGATGATGTGGCTCCTATCTTCTGAATGTGGTTTTAGTAGTTAGTGATTTGATAACCCCGACCTAGGTTTTGCTTGAAGAAATGGTAGTTGCCTTTTAAGGTGATGATGATAATGATTATGAAAATCATATTTGAGATTTACCTTTTTTAAGTGAGTGTTATTTATGATTAGGGTACATGTGAATTAGCAATGTCATTTGCTTTTAATATTGAAGTCAATACTTGGGTTGCTAGGAATGATGTCCTTAACATCCATCCCAACATCCCTAACAACAAATATGTTTTTTTAATACATTCTTATCAAAAGTTATTTTTTTGGTTTGGATTTACCTATTCCCATCATCCCTTGACCTTTTCCCCTTATTGTTTTATGTTTTCTTGATAGTGCTTAGTGATTTTGTTGTGTTGTTTGACTCCTTCCATGTTTTTCTAACATTTTCCCAATGTTTTTCTATCATCCCAATCATCTATGTGAGTTTTCCCAAAATCGTTCAAAGTTTTCCTAGCTTTGTTCGATGTTTCTTGAAGTTTTTTTGACATTACATGATATCCTTTGATGTTTTCTTGGCATTCTCAAACATTTCCCTATGTTTTTAAAAAGTTATTCAATACCTTTTCTCATTTCCCAAACACTACCTAATTGCCTTTGACATGTTTTCAACACTATTTGGCATCTTACGTGTTAATATCCCAATGTTTCTTCACCATCATTTGAATGAATGAATAAATAAATAATCTTACTATCCTTTAATATTTTTCAATGTTGCTTAACAACCTTCATTGTTCCCTTGGTGCTACTTGATGTCTTTGACATTTTCCTCAACATCTATTGTTGTCCCTTGAATTTTTTTTATTATCAATGTCCTTAACATTTTCCCAATGTCCTTCACATTAATTTTTGCAACAATGCCCCTGCATCTTTTTAATGATGCCCAATGTCCTTGGCATCCTTCATCGCCCCCTATTGTTGCCTATTTTTAAAAAACAAATTCTACCCAACATCCCTTTATATCATCCCACTATCCTTGGTCCGCCATCACCCCTTGTTTTTTTGTCATCCCTGTTATCCCTTGAACATGTCCATGTCATTTCCCAAACTTAAATGGGATATCTTATTTAGGTGACAAAGACATCTTGATATGACTATGGAGTCAATACCCTTAGAAGAAACTTAGGTGAATGCTACTAGATAAAATAATGCATCAAAACTCATGAAAATAACAATTTTAAGGGATTATCAAAAGGAAAACATCCTTTAACTGAAACATGCCTTCCAATAAATAATTAAAAAGTGAATTTAAGAAAAATAATTTGTACTTTCTAACTAATTGTAATAAAGGCAAGAAGGTAGTTACTTTCTTGCTAGTTGTTTATCCAAATTGGTTTTGAGGATTAGTTTCCTCCATGCTACTATTGTCATTACCCTCCATGACTATTGCCCTCCTTGGCTTTATGGCAATTATTGTCCAACAACCTTGATGTTTAATTAAATAATAGAGAAGAACAAAAAAAAACATTGATAACTATAATATTTTACATCAAACAAACAAAACCAAACTATTTGCCAAAAAAAAGAATAAAATATCCAAAAAATCTAAAGGGGGTAGACACACAACCCTCCTTGTCCTTTGAATGTCATATCCTTGTATTATAACTTCACAAGAATGCAATATCTTCATCATTCCTCCTAGATTCGTCACAAAATCACACACATAGAATGGGAATGATAATTTCATGAAAGAGAATATAATGGAATCACAATGAAAAAAAGAGTGAAAAAACAAGAAGGCTCCCACACTCGATACTTGCCCCAAAGGGCACTTCATCCCTTCCCACAATTTGAGCCATTATCCAAATTTCCTTCACAAACCTTTTGTTAGTGGCAAACCAATTACCAACCATCCTATCATCAAGGAACTACCCAAGTAACATCATATATCCTAGTAAAATGGAAATAGTAAAGGTGAATCCCCCCCCCCTGCCGCCGCCCACCCTTTTTAGTTGGATTACGTCCTTGTAATCATGCCTAGGTTTTTTTGGACTGTAATAAAATATTATTGTTTATTGTCAAGGATGGGGAAATGGTAGCTTTCCATTATGGAGTATTAAATTCAACCCTGTGAGCAAAAAATGTTATGGATGTCTCAAATATCATTTCGTGCTCCAAGTTCACCTTTCAGTTGTCATCAGATAAATTACTAAATGTACATTAAAAGTGTGTTGAAAGTTTATTATATCTATTAAAATTAATTGGTAAATTCTCAAGTGTTGATTATTATAGTTTATTATACCTATAGCAATAAACAAATAAAAATAAAATGGTTTGATTAAATGAATTACTAACTATATTATTATTGTTATTGATTATTATAACTAATAATATTTGTAAGAAATGAAATAATAATATAAAATTTATTTTAAGATATTAGCCAATAATAATAATCATTTTAGTAATTAAAATTATTAATTACATAAAAATTATATAATGTAATATTACTGCCTATGAACTATTATTATTTATAATAGTTAGTAGGTAAACTAAGTTAATGTAAAATTGGTGTTAGGGCGTAGTTGCAAATAGGTTGTGATTAGGTTGGTCACATTTATAGTTAAAATGTGTAACCCATATATTTTATCTTCCATTATTTTAACATGGAGTACATAAATAGGTGCACTAAAAATATTGAAAATAAAAATGTCATTCAAATGATGAACTAATAAAAGAATTTCAAACTGAAAAGCTAAACCCAAAATAAAATAGGTTTATTTTACGTTTACATAATTAGTTTAGGCCCTGTTTGCTTATTTCCTTAAGCATATCCTCCTTAACTTTTTACAAAAAATGCCACATGTTCACATCTTATTGATTTAAGTCGAGAAATATAAATTTAATGAATAAATAAATAATAAATTGGACTTAAATGCGCCACATGTCACCAAGTAATTGGCTTTTAAAATGGGCACAATTAATATGCAACAAGATAATTTTTAATTGTGCAAAATGTCATGATTTACAAAAATCCAAATGGATGATGTGGAGGTTTTAGAGATTAATTTAAAATATTAAAAAACGCTACCATAAGCAACACATCAATTGTTATTAGTGTTGACCACATCAATGGCATGTTAGACATTAATGACAATATGTATATGATTAATCAAAGGATGATAATGTATTTCTTTGACATTTCTTTTCCATCCGAAGACCATGTCATTTGTGATTATGATCACATATGACTTGTCCAACATGACTAATGGCAACACATCAATTGTTATTAGTGTTGACCACATCAATGGCATGTTAGTCACCAATGACAATATGTATATGATTAATCAAAGGATGACAATGTATTTCTTTGACATTTCTTTTCCATCCAAAGACCATGTCATTTGTGATTATGGTCACATATGACTTGTCCAACATGACTAATGGCATTTTAGTTATGTATGTAACATGCAATTATCATTTATTAATTATCATTTATTTTATTATTTTAATTAATATTGTTAAAATGTTGACACATGGTGTCAAGGTAGGTAGATATGTAGGCCTAGGCTACTAGAGGACATGTTGCTTTCTTGTAGGGTGCCCTCCCCCCTCATTCAAACGCTTTTGAGGGGTAGCTAGGTAGATTGAAATAATATATTATTTTAAGTTCAAATTTCATTTATTAATTCATCTTAAATGTTGCTTATTTTTTAAGAATTTTAAATTATACTACAATACTTATATATTTGACAACTTGAAAATAAAACAAACAACAAGAGACCATTTATTGTTATATCTTAATTATAATTATAATTTTATCTTATATTTTTCGTCCCACTTTTCAAGTTTGTGATAATAATAATAATAATAAAGTTCAACATATTAAAAAATCAAACTTGACATTTGGGATGAATCAATATAATAGTTTTGACCTTAAATGCTAAGCCCAAAATAAAATAAACGATAGCCTTTGAGTACCACAATAGAAAACTTAAATTTTGTATACCCAATGAATATGCTTTTGGTACCCACCAGGTATCACTATTAAAAAGTAAACAAAATCAACGCAAGGATTTCGAAAATGAATTGCCCACCCCCAAAGTGGAAAGTGCCTCCTCTCAGCAGACGAGTTATTATGTTCGATAACATGCCCTCCCAATACACGGATATTCGTGCCAAGTTTTTACGGTCATTTTTATGACAGTGTTTGTGAGTTGGGTTTTGAGTCCTTTTTTGCCACTTTATCATACTTGCACATGGCTTGTCTACATGACATACAGAGCATGTTTGTGCCATCTCGCATATTTAAGTTGGATGTCTTAGTTGTAACTTGAAGGGTTTTGCGGTTGACGTCATTGAAGGTAAAATTTTCAAGCATTTGATGGATATTCATTATGCTACTATCTGTACGTCGAACCCAAGTTTCAAGGTCAAGGGTGAACCTGCACCAAAATTGGTACATTCACCTTCTTGTGTGAGGCTTCTCAATCTTATATATAAATTCACTTAGTCTGCGCGTCTCTCCGACACGACGATTCTGCGTTTTAATTCCCCGGCAGAACCGGCCCGGATAGTCGGACGGACGGACAGACAAATTTTCTACGGGAGAACCGGCCCGAACAGACGGCCTTTGTATAATTTCGACCAACACTCGCTGGTCAGTCAGTTAGTGAGCGGTCAGTCAGTCTGTGATGGTGGGTATCAAGGTTCATATTCATGGTTATCATATATCTTTGTGGTTCTCAAACGTGTTTTGAAAAAAAACCAAATATCCACTTCGAACTGTTTGGAATTCGGCAGTTCTTTGAAGTTCACTTAGTCTGTGCGTTTGTCCGACACGATAGTTCTACGTTTTAATTCACCGGCAGAATCGGCCTCTGCATTTTCTATGGCAGAACTGGTTCTGCCGCTGAATCAAAATGCAGAGGCCGGTTCTGTTCTTCGACTCTTCTTCTTCTTCTTCTTCGTCGCCTGCCATCACCGTTTCCCATCTTGTAGATCTGGTAGCACTTGGAAAATGATGCCCATCGCCCACAGATTCCATTGCACAAATTTTCTCTTGAAAGTAGTGAGCAGTCGATAAGATTCTTCTTCCCGCCTAGGGATGTAAACTTTCTGCAAGTTCTGTTTTCCATATGTCAAGGAGTCATGGCCCATTGAGGTATGACAGAGGGTTTTTTGCAAGGTTTTGTCGCTGATGGTGCTTTTCAAGGATTTTACTTTGTGGTAAGATTTTTTTTTGGTTTTTTTTTCCCTTGTGAATTAGTGGGCCCACAGATTCCATTGCACAAATTTTCTCTTGAAAGTAGTGAGCAGTCGGTAAGATTCTTCTTCCCGGCTGGGGATGTAAACCTTTTGCAAGGTTTGTGGGGTGTTCTTGTTCTTTCTGCAAGTTCTGTTTTCCATCTGTCAGGGAGTCATGGCCCATTGAGGTATGACAGAGGGTTTTTTTTTTCCCTTGTGAATAAGTGGGGATGTATGTACCTTACTACTTTTCTGGGTTTTGTAGTGCCAGGGTTTCTTCTTTGCTGGAGGGAGGCTATCGATTGCTTACTGTTGGACGTGAAGGAGATGATTGAAATTTGGGAGTAGAGCTCATGTTCCAATCCACCATTCTCCATGTAAGCCCTTTTCCCCCTTTTGCACATAAAAAACCCTTCTTTCCTTCCTTCCTTCCCTTCTTCCTTGCTGCTGTTGAGCATATGTGGGAAAAAGGCTTGGAATGTTGTGGAACTTGCTGAAAAGTCAAACACTGGTGGAAAAGAAAAGAAACAAACTGCAATATGTGTAGCAAGTCCCATTTCTGTAGCAAAAGTGAGGATTTATCATGTTGGTAGTTGAGAAGGTTTATGCAAACTGCTGGATGGCTATCTGTAAAGGCCATAGCTCCTTGGATTTATGTAAGATCCTATGTGATGTAAATCCCATAGCTCCTCGATTAGCTCAGTCTTTACTTGCTTGTGGCCTTCTCCATGGGTGATTCCCTTCTGACACAGAGCCTTATGTTTGAGACGAATGTGAGGAACATGAGTCCAAATAGATAGATGGAGTAGACAATAGTCAGAAGAGATGTAGAATCATAGGTGCTGGCTTGAATTCATTTGCTTTGGGTCTTGAATTTTTCTCTTGGTGTATGACAGTTCAGATGCAATTGCAAGGGCTTACCGGATTGTTGACAACATACCAGGACGGGCAACAGGTGCCTATATTCATAGCAAGGTATGATGATGTACATCAGCATACAGTGAAACCTTGTGTTTTGTATATGTTGCCTATTATAACCAAGTGCTGCAGAAATATATCCTCTCCTTGTTGTCATAGGATTTAGGAGTGCATTCAATAAGGCCTAAAAAAAGCTTACAATAAGCCCCTACATGCCTCTGATTGCTTTATGACATTCATCATTGTGACCTTTGCATGTGATGTACCGAATTATTTCAAAATGGTTGACAAGAATGGTTGACAAGACTGTCAAGTTTTCACATTAGCCATTTCTGATCTGAAGTGTCACATTAGTTGTGGTATTAAGCGTCTTTTTCCATTATGCTGCTGTGATCACAACAGTCTAATGAGAAATACTGTCATAGGGCCTGGTATAGGTAAGTAGGTATAAGTTGGTATGTAAGTAGACCTAGAATAAGTAAACATCTTTAGATGGGTAGGTATGTAGGTAGGTTGTTAGGTTATATAGTTAGGTATGTAAGTAGTTTGTTAGGGTATGTAAGGAAGGTCAGCATGTAGGGAGATTGTTAAAGTGACTAAGTAAGTAGGTAGGTAGATAGGTTGGCTAGCTAATTGTTTAAGGTAGGCATGTAAGTAAAGTGAATGTCTATCTAAAAATTATTTCTTCTCATTTCTTTCTTTTAATCCTTTTTTCAATTCTTTTGTTGTTCATTTTTCCCTTCACAATTCAAAATTTCAAGGCATAGAATCTTTTTTATTCATAATTGAAAAATCTAGAAATTGATAATCGAATTTATTCATAATTCAAAAATCTGAAAACAAAAAGTTTATTTTATTAATAATTAAAAGTTTGAAAACTCAAACTTTTATACAAAACTTGAATTGAAAAAATGGAGCAAAGGGTTTCCCCTTCAATGCCATGGCCAATAAATATATTTTAATGTTTCATTTTGTTGCGTCTTGACCTTAAGAAACAATAAAATGAAACACCAAAACTCAACTTGAACCTGTAAATATCTCCAACTACCAAGGATTTTTTTTAAATTAAAAATTTGTCATGTAATACGAATTTGTAACATCTGAAATTGTTATGTAATTTGCAGAGGATTCTATGAAGATGAAGATTCGTGTGTAAACACATAAGATCAAAATGCATCAATTTGCCCGGCTAACAGACCCCGACTGGCACTAGCAGCAGGATTGCAACCACGAGTAACACGCAGAGGCCCGTGTTCGGCTGACAGACCCGGACTGGCACCAATAGCGGGACCGCGACCGCGAGCAACACGCAGAGGCCTGTGCCCGGCTGATAGATCGAGAGCGGCAACAGGAGCGGACTGCCACCGCGAGCAATAAGCGAAGGTTCGTGGTCGATTGACAGACCGGGAGCGGCAGCAAGAACGGGATCGCGACCACGAGCGGCACCGGCAGGCGCAGGGACAACAAGCTTTGCACATAGCAGCCTTCGTCCCCCTTTCAGAATTTGATGAGGCCAGTGTTCCGGTGCTTGACATAGGGGGTAGGACAGCTGAGTGCCAGTAGTGCTGAGCTATGATATGGCTTGATGAGGCTTCTTGGGGACACGCAAACCTTTGCTGCGCTAAAGGCAGATCTTGGAGCTGTGAGGCCGTCTTCCCCATTCCTTCTCCTCGACCGTTGCGGGACTTGCTCACTTCTGAGCCTGCCCCTGGTGCATGCCTCCCCCCTGCCACCGTATCTTTTCACAAGCATATCTGGAAATACAATTCCTCCTTGCAGATGGCCTCTTCTGGCATTAACATCCAATCACCTGCAGATGGGGTTAGTATGATTGCCATAAGGGGCGTTGTGCACCATTTGCTGGGGCCGTTGGCACCTCCTCAAGGTAGCCCCCATCAGTTTGCTCAACTATATATCATAGACAATGCAAATGCTCAGGTTGCTGCTTGTTTTTCTACTCTCGGTCAGGGCAACGTAGATTTGGACCGTCGTACTTTACAGGAGCTATAGCAGATGCTTTTGGGGAGCAATGTTTATGTTCAATGTTTATGTTCAACGCTTTGTGCAGGCCATGGATTTGCCCCCTCAAGACTTGGCTAACTATGAGATTCTCATTTGTGTTGATGGCAGCGTTGATCGCTGCCGCTATAACGCCCCCACATCCAACGAGGTGGCCGGCCTGATGCCTGGTGAGTGAATGGGGTGGCTGCATGTCTGTTTTTTGGTGCCCCATTTTGTGCTATTTTTTATAGTGTTGACCGTCCTAATTGCTATGTTCCTCGACATCACATTCCTTCCATCATCCAAGCAACTGTCCCGGCTGTGCCTGATCTGTCTTTCGTTTTGTGCGTGCTTATAGGCGACGATGACGCTGAAGGTAGCAATCCACGAAACATCAGGGTGCGGGCTAGGGACGGGGGGTTATGGAGGATTACTGATGCCCATCGTGCTTATGACCCTCTGCATTTTATCCTGTTCCACCCACACGGAGAGCCCGACTAGCACCCAAATATTACTGGCGCTACCCTCGCGGTTGTGGATGAGCTAAGCTCTGAAGATGAGCAACAGCAACCATTTGAAGATGAGCAGCAACCTAATGTGGAGCCGGTAGTGGACCCCGGGCGTGGTGGAGGTAGCGGTAGGGGTAGGGGCAAGGGTCGTGGTAAGGGTAGGGGCCGAGGTGCTGCTGCAGGGCACATTGCTCGCAAGGTTATTGCTAGGGAATACGCGACTTACTTCATGCATGACCGCAACCCTCCCACCAACAGCACGTTCATTTATGGCAAGAGGCTATATCAAGAGTGGGTGGTTGACCAGTACTCCAAGGTTGAGGGGCAGCGGCTGCGGTGGGTGCGCTTCAACCAGACCACCCTGCGTGTTGACCAATATAAAAGAATGGTAGATGCCATGCAGCAAGACGGGGCTAACAACACCAACTTTGGGCGCATGGTGGTCTTCTTAGCCAGTTTTGCTAGTAGCCCTCACCACATGAACCAGCTCTACCACGATTCCATGGCCTTTGTAAGAAAGTTTGGGAAACCTGACCTATTCATAACCGTGACGTGCAACCCAAATTGGCTAGAGATTCTACACGAGCTGAGGCGTGGGGAGGAAACCAACGACCGCCCTGACTTGACATCCAGGGTGTTCAACATGAAGCTCAATGCCCTCCTCAAAGACCTTTTGCAGAATGGTGTTTTGGGCACTGCGGTGGCGGACATCCATGTGGTAGAATGGCAGAAGCGGGGCTTGTCGCACGGTCACATTTTGATCATTCTACACAGCCAAGACCAGCCGCGTGACAACAGTGAGTATGACCGGATCGTGTGTGCCAAGCTTCCGGACAAATCCACCCACCACGAGCTTTACAGCATTGTGACATCTCGCATGCTGCATGGGCCTTGTGGGGCCTTACATCCTTCATGTGCTTGCATGGTGAATGGGGTTATCCTAAGACTTTTCAGCCCCAAACTAAGGACTCCACCGGCAGCTATCCAACCTACCGACGACGGGATGACGGCAGGACCTTCACCCACCCCATGTAAGTGTAGCTGTTGGAAATTTGGCTAGTGAGTTATTGTGCTATGCACTTGAGCATAAGTGTCTGTGTTTGAGTCTCCCTTGGAAACTCATTTCTTCGACATTCTGTGCCCTTCTTTCACATCATCATGCTTGAGGTGAAGTTTGGGATGCCAACGTGACTGACAAATTCTTGTTGCCGTCCCCCTCGCCCTTGCAGCCCGGGCTTTGTCTTTGACAACCGTTGGGTCGTCCCGTACAACCCCTACCTGACCATGCAGTACAAGTGCCACATCAATGTTGAAGTTTGCAGCTCCATCACGGTTGTGAAATACCTTTACAAGTATGTTTACAAGGGTCATGACCGTGCTTTGGCAGTGGTGCGGCCAGAAGTTCGGGCTTTGCCGGTTGTTGCACCTCAAACGGTTGTAAGTGGGGCCGATGGGAACAATGTGCTCGCCGCCCGGGATGAAGTCCAAAATTACCTCGATGGGCGGTATGTTAGTGCGAGCAAAGCTTGCCATCGGCTTTTTGCCTTCGACTTGCACGACATGCACCCCAATGTTTACCGCTTGGTTGTTCATCTGCCTAATGAACAGACCACTTGCTGTCCTGAGGGGATTTCTTGAGGGGAAGCCATGATGCGTAGTAACTCCACCACTTTGACTGGTTGGTGTGACTTCAACCAGAAGGCCAAATCTGAATACGCGGTTGCAGCCACTCTGGCATGCAACAACAACGACCATGCACCGCCGTTGCCTGTTGCGCTGACCACACTATACCCAGATTATCCTGAAATTGTTGTGTGGAACAAATCCAAAAAGGCATGGCACCTCCGAAAAAGGGTAGTGGGGCGGCGGGGTGCAGGGTGAAATAATCATGTGACATTGGGAACTGTGGGGCGCATGTACTTTGTGCAACCCTTAGAGCGCGAGCGTTATTATCTGCGAGTTTTGCTTACTCACGTTGCAGGAGCCACATGCTTTGAGGACCTTAGAACTACCCACCGGCCCCACACGCCCATCACAGTTGTGCACCCCACTTTTAAAGTTGCATGCCTTGTCCGTGGCTTGCTACAAGATGATGCTGAATGGGACCAGTGACTTTCAGAAGCTATTGGCGTGCAACTCCCCAGAAGCTTGCGGCAACTTTTTGCCAGCCTGCTCATCTTCAACAACGTCACCAATCTTGGGCGGCTATGAAACAGGCATAAGGGAGCCTTTACGGAGGATTTCTTACACCAAGCACGCCATGTGAGTGACCAAAAGGCCTCCACAAAGGAAGTGTATATTGCAAGACTACCTTTCATTGGGTTATGATGGTATAAGTTGTGCTTTGGTGTCTTCTTTGAACTATTGCCTGGAAACTTTTCTATTAAACGACCAATTGTTGGATTCATTCCACACATTTCATTTAATTTGTCTGTTGAACCTAAGGCCAATTTCCTTCAGGTGGTGCTCAACGCGCTACTAGATCCTATTGCAGACTAGATTTCCTTAGTAGCTGTAAGCATGAATAACTGTGCACTTCTGGATTATAACCCCCCCTGGCCCCTGATTGCATCGCGCAGGTAACGCCCAATCGGCAGCTGGACTAGGCCATCCTTGACCAAGGCTTGCGGGTAGTGGAACAGTTGCTGCAGGCCCAAGGGGGGAAAACCCTAGAGGATTCTGAGCTGCCTATCCTTGCACAGTTGGCTGCCCTGGGGGACGCTACTCTATCCGAGGAGCGGGCCAGATACAATGTGACGTGGCAAGTTCAGTACGTTGCTCGATATGAGCCTTTGCTAAATCAGCACCAGCGCTCTATTTACGACAAAGTCATTGACGCGGTCCATGACCCCAGGCTGGTGGACAAAACCTTTTTTGTTGATGGGCTAGGAGGGGCTGGCAAGACTTTCCTCTACGGGTGCCTATTTAGCAAGGTGCGCTCTACTGGTGACATAACATTATCGACGACATCTTCTGGTATTGCAACCTTGCTTTTGGAGGGCGGCTGTACAGCTCACTCACGTTTCAAAATTCCCATAGTAGGCCTTTGTGGCTCCTCTACTTGCTATGTTCCCCTGAACAGTCCACAAGTGGCCTTGATTGGGGTTGCACGCCTCATTGTGTGGGATGAGGCACCCATGGCCCACAAGCATGTGTTTGAGGCTGTGAACCGCATGCTCCAACATGTTCTGGGTGCTGTTGACCCTGCCTTAAAGGACATCATTTTTGGGGGCAAGGTTGTTGTCATGGGAGGTGTTTTTAGGCAACTATTGCCTGTGGTTCCCCGGGGCACAAGAGGCCAGATTGTGGTTGCCAGTCTCAAGAGGTCTGCAATCCTTTGGCACAGTGTTAAAGTGCGTCACCTCCATGAAAACATTCGTGTTCAAAGGCTTTTGGCGCAGGGCGGCGCTACCGCCGCGGTCGATGCCCAACAACAGCAAGCTTGGGCAGACTATTTGCAACGCATTTGGGAGGGCACAGAGCAAGTCTTTCCTGAGGTTGGGGAGGAGGCTATTTTGATCCCAGAAGACATGTGCTGCCAAGGTGACACCATTGATAGCCTGGTCGATGAAGTTTACGGTGACCTTGGCCGCTTCACAGACTCGCAATCACGCAATGAGCACAGCATTGAGAGGGCCATTTTAACTCCACTGAAAGAGGACATTAACAGTGTCAACACCGCCATCATGAATCGGTTTGACCTCAGCACACCTGATGGCCCACCGGCATAGAGTCGCACGTACTAGAACGTTGATTTTGTTGTGCAAGGCGAACAGAGAGGGGTTTACCCCACTGAGTTTCTAAACTCCCTCAGCATGTCAGGGGTGCCACCCCACACTTTGACCTTGCAGGAAGGCTGCCCGGTGATTTTGCTGCGGAATATGTCGGGCGGCCTTGTAAATGGCACTCGGCTTATTGTGGTCAAGTTGATGCAGCACATAATTGATGCTGAGATTGCCACAGGACCAGACAAGGGTAGGCGCATTTTCATTCCCCGCCTCAACATCACTCCCTCTAACACCGAAAAGATGCCTTTTATTCTCCGTCGACGACAGTTCCCATTGCAGCCCGCATTTGCCATGACTATCAACAAGGCCCAGGGGCAAACACTGCAGACAATGGGGGTGTACCTACCCAAGCCTGTTTTTTGCCACGGGCAGCTTTATGTGGTTTTCTCTCGGTGCAGCTCACGGCGTTCGAGTGCTGGTACGGGGTGGCAGTTGGGCGACTCTAAATGGGGCCTTTACTGGTGTTTACACTAGTAATGTGGTCTACCGCGAGGTGCTGCAATGATTCTTCTTGTGGGTACGGGCTTCTTTGGGGTCTCCTTTGGACTCCCAGTTTTTTTCCAAGGCTTTGGCTTTGGTTTCATCCAATGGGACTTTTATATATATCAAGCATTCCCTCCATGTATGTTTTCATGGGGGACTTTTCAAAAAAAAATATAAAAATAAATAAAAATAAAAGCTGCTTTGTGCTTTTGTGTGTGTCTTTCTTAGTTTAAAGAAATCGGGGGACTTCACAGTGGCCGAAGGTCACGGGCACCCACTAGTGTAGGGTAAAGCCCCATGGTGGGGATATTCTCGAAAGGGCCTATGACAAGGCAGTAGCCAAGTTCAGCCTTGAATTTGGTAAAGTTCCCCCCCACGCATGTACAGCCTTCCTAGAAAAAGGCATGAAACATAATGCAAGCATAATTATGAACCTAAACATACCTAGATCACTAAGATCACTATGCATACTTCTTAAACATAGGAGGGATCTTATAAGTACATGTTAGATCCCTATTGCTTAAGGGTAGTAGGCATAAGATCACTCCACTTTCTGCGAATTCCCCGCTCAGAGAGCTGTATCCCTAGTAATAAATGAGGCAGGCTTATACAATGGGCCCTCTCACTGGGATATAGTGAATTACAAAAAACAATTTCCCTCCATACAGGTGGGAGGGCCCACCTCATTGGAAGGCTTTCTCAATCAAAAACTTTCACCCAAAGGTTATTACATCCCTACCACTCCTAGGCATAAGATCATTCCTTTTTCTAGGAGGGTTGTGGATACATATAAGGTGCCCTCCATATACACTGGGAAATTTGTGGCACTGCCGCACAGGGCTACCTAAATTTAACATTTCAGAAATGTTAAAATTGGACTCAGGGACCCTGCTTTGTCTTTAGAAGCAACTCAAGAAAAAAAACCAGGTGTTGGTGCTGCTTCACCCAAGTGTCAAGGAATCTCAACTTCTATGCAGACTGTCGTGCTGCTCAACTACTGAACTAATACCCAGAAATCCACTTTCTCCCCTTCCCGACTATCCCTGTCCAAATACCTGGTTTTACCAAAATGTAAAGTTGGAACTTGGAACCTCCCAAGCACAATTGGATTTTTGGGGTTGAATTTAAAGCATGGCCTCGGGTGGGGACAGTAGCGGGGAACAAGGGATGCGCTGTTCAAAGATCAGAGATGACCCCTATGCCCAGGGCCAGGCGAAATCCAGGCAAAGAGAGGAGAAATGCAAAAAATGTTCGTGAATGAGAAAGCCAAAAGGAGAAGACGATAGTGTCAGAGGAATTTTGAACTCGACATCCTCAGAATTCTGCCTTCTTCCTCTCATCGGAAGTGACGTCCGTTCTATTCGATAGTCTTTAAGCAGTTTCTGTAGGTATTCTCTATTACCAACTTTTGGAGCTGGATGTGAAGCTTTCACCGGGGATCGAACATTTCCTGCCTTGGCCGAGGGAGAGGAAGGTGATCAACAAGATGGCAGCATCGGGGATTGTGGACAAGGCAACGAGTGACATGCTCATAGGCCCGGATTGGGTTCTGAATCTCGAGCTCTGTGATGTCATCAACAGCGATCCTATGTAAGTTTCCTTTGTAGTTAAACCAACAAAACTTTTTTCTGTGCGAACGACTCCTTCCTATGTTCTTTGTGGAGGTCACTATTACACTCACTGGATTTGTGCCATGTTTCTGGTTTAGGGTGCTGGAAGTGTTGTTTTCGTCGTTCTGAGTTTGGGAAAGGAGGGGGAAGGGAATTAAAATGCTTGCGGACTTTCGAATTTGCTTTGTTGTCATGTGTTTTAGGAGTAGGGTTTAAAGGGAGACAGATGTTTCAGCTTGCTGCATTCGTTCAGTGGCCTTGGGTTTATTTTGTTCTTGTGGATAGAGATTCTATTTGTCTCTGAGATTTGGGGGGGGGGGGGGGGTGGAGACTGAGATGGAGGTATAATTTCTTAGTATTATTGTCTAGTCTGGACAGACTAACTATTGACTTTTGGGTGCACATGTTGTTCTGGTTGCTCATCTACATGCCCTACATCCGATTCTTCTCCATCTGGGGAGCCATGGTTGTGATGCTGGAAATGTGTTGGCTTCTTGTGAGTTGCCTGTAGTACTTATGTGATTCTATAAGCCTTAACAGGCTATGACCTGCATGCTGCTTTTTTTTTCCTTCTGTCCAGTGGAAGGCTGCATGAACGGTCATCCTTGCTTTCATCCTTTTATTTCTTCCTGGCCTTCAACTTTAGGTTTACATGTGAAGATGGGCAGACTCCTGCAATTGCAAAGTCATGTGTTACAAGACTAAAGGGCCCAGATTGACTAAAACAAGCAGATTCTGCTTACAGGAGAGGAGACGAATGGGTTAGAGTTACAGAGACAGATAAAAGTATGCTGTGCATATTGTGCAATATTGATTTGGGAATTTTTAATTTGCTGCAGAAGACGAGGTCACATCAAGAAGTGTAGATCTTTGAAGAAGCCAAAGCCTAAATGTGAAATATGTGCAGGCTTCAGACATGGGTGTGGAAATGTTTTTGAGACAGTGAGGGGACACCTTGTCTTGTTCTGTCTGTTCAACTATGTCAGTATTGCTGATGGTCCTGTTCTTGGCTTTGCATGGGCCATTATGTTCTTTGTGACCTAATGTAAGTTGTGGGGGTTGGGATTGTACCAGGCAATCAAGAGATGTTATCAAGGCAGTCAAAAAACGTCTTTCAAACAGGAACCCTGTGGTTCAGCTTCTTACCCTTACAGTGAGTATCCCACTACTTTACCTGGTTGTTAAACTCCAAGTTGAGCTCTGGATGCTACTGCCTGTTCTCTGGCTGGGCCAATTAAAACAAAACTGTGAGGGTTCAGTCCTTGTCCACTTATTAAATGGATTTGATGTGAATAGTATGCCCATTTACACCTTGGAGGGAGATATGCCTGCAAAAAATAGATAGCACCACAATCTGTAGTTGATGGTATCAGATGCCAACAATAGAGGTTGTCAGCATTTCAGTGAAAATTGCTTTATGGGAAGGTTTCTTGGTGAAGAGCAACCGTTCGAAGGACATGCAGCTAACAGTAACCTATTTTTGCAAAGACGTCATTGATTTATTGTTGGACTACATAAAATCCTTACATTCTTTTGCGATTGATCGAATTTGGAGGCATAGGATTTTGAAGTTAAAAATAGCTACTTTCAATCTCAAGACCACCTTAGCCACTTACTTCTTTGCTAATTTTGTACAGGTCTTGGAAACTTTGATTAAAAACTGTGGGGAAAATGTCCACCAGCAAGTTGCGGAGAAAGATGTGCTATATGAAATGGTGAAAATTGTGAAGAAGAAAGTAAGATTATTTTAACATATTACATTTGAGATTTTGCATCCAAGTAGTCAGCAAGGGTGTGCTCAAAGGATATGTTCAGGGTGCATTAGGCCCCAATATGCCCTCTATGTAGGTGAGCCATGCCTTAGGCTTATGTGCTTGCTTGTACTGTAACAAACTAACATGAGATGAAGCTTACCCTTACAAGCTTGTTGCACCTTGAATTACTTGAGACCCACTGTTGCTTCTGGTCTTGGAAATGCAACGGAAACTCAGGATGCAGATGTGTGTATAATGATTTGTCCAAAATGTTGGGTTGATTATAACACGCATATCTGCACCCTCTGTCAGGAGCTGATGAAGTCAGCAGGTTGTCATGGCAGCATGGCAATGCTATTTGTGGATGCTATTTGTCATGAAAGTGATGGTCTGACACTTGTGAGCAACTCTCAGTAGGCTATGACCACAGTCATTGGTTGTGTTACCTTCAAAGTGTTGTGGAGATTTCTCTGCTAACTCATAAATATAGTTTATTGCTTGAGGGCTTTGATGCCCCAGGGACACTAGATAGCCTTGCCTCATTTTTTATCTGTGAAACTGGATCTCTTTTTCCAAAAGGGTGTGCATCTGCATCTGTTGCTTGGCATGATACAAGGATAGTATGCAGTTTTGAAGGGGTTTCATACAGTCTCTGGACATTTCTTGTCTACTTGTAGAACCTCTGTGAGCTGTAGATGACCTTTTTGCAAATAAGCATTTCATTTGAATGCAGCATAATTTTATAGAAATTTTGTTGTGTTATGCTGTTTTGCTACTGAGCTGAAGCATGCTTTTGGCAACAAGTTTTGAGGATCTTACTCACCCTCATGATCTTTATGATGTTGGTTTGTAGGCAGACATGCATGTGAGGGACAAGGTGCTTGTTTTGCTGGATTCATGGCAAGAAGCTTTTGGGGGTTCAAGAGGGCGATATCCTCAGTATTACATGGCCTATAATGAATTGCAGGTATACACATACCCTCAAGTTTTGGTGCTTTCTCTGTGCAGTACATTCAAATGGTGTGGATCTATCAGCTCCCTCTTTCTGCCTCCTAGCTTCATTTATTCTTACATATCTTTTCCCTTTATGTATGCAGAAGCGACATGTCAATAAAGCAAAATACTTGCATTTTTCTTTTCTCATCTTCCTCTCTGCCACCTTGAATGGAAGTTAACTCATGTGGCCATTTTATAACTTCAATTTAAATGGGGCAATTTTGGAAAATTGGTAACATCTACTAAATCACTGAAATGTTAATACTGTTCCTTCAGATATGTGTGTCAGGCTGGATGTTGATGCTCTCTGTTGACCTAGGGAGTAGGTTGTGTGCATGACAGAAATTGGGCATGGAGTTTCCTCAGCGTGGTGGAGAGGACACTGTGCCCATCTTTACTCCACCTCAATCACAGTCTATACCTTGTACCTATACATCAGCTTCTTACTCTAACCAACGGTCTCCAGGAATGTTGTCCCCGAGACCTGAGCCAAATGACAATCTTCCAGTGATGAGGTATATTATCTCCAGTGCATCAGTAGTGTGTATATATATTTGTATATTGTTCATAGACAAGGCCTTGAGATTTTTTGTGTCAGCATGCTGATCAACCAAGGTAACATATCTTTTTGTGGCAGCATCTTACTTTTATTGCTGGATTCAGCTTGACAGATATTCAGACTTCACGGAGTCTAATTGAGGTTCTTGCAGAGATGCTGAGTGCTTTAGCCCCAAATGATCGAATGGTATCCTTTTTATGTTGTTTCTATTCCATTCTGGCAAATATTCAGCTCCTTTTGCAGTTGCATAAGATTAAATATACTGTTACTGGTGCCTAGAGTTCTGTTGATGTTTTGGAGCCTTGAACTTTTTGCGTACTGCTGTTTACAAAGAATGTTACAGCAAAGCTCTGTTGCAATCCTTGCAGGCCCTGAAGGAGGATGTGATCATTGAGCTTGTGGAACAAAGTCGCTCATACCAGCGCCGTGTCATGCAGCTAGTCAACACAATCTCGTATGCACTGTCTCTGTCTGCGTCTCTGCTTTTCTTTAGGAGGCCATGTTGCTGAAGAGTTGAGCTGAGTGTTGGTGGAATTGCATCTGAGAGTTTTTGCTTGAATGTTTGGTCAGTTGGTTCACTGGGTTGTCAACACATGAGTCATTATTCCTTCTCTCTCTAAATCTGCTTCAATACTCAAATTCATTGAGCACTCCATGAAAATAGTGACCACCATGATGCTTTGTTGCCCTCCTGGGAAGCAATTTGAGTGCAATATTTTCCTCTGTCTCTCTTCCTGTCTCTGCGCATCATTTTGGAGCAATGACTGTCCAACATAGAATTTTATAGCTTAAATGTTTTGGGTGGGTGGACAGGGATGAGGAGTTATTGTGTCAGGTCCTGTCTCTGAATGATGATTTGCAGCATGTTCTTGCCAAGCATGATGCTATTGCTTCAGGATCTCCATTGCCAAAGGATGTTCGAAGTCAAGTTTTTCCTGTTTATGACAATGACAAAGAGAGCCCAGGAGACCAGCTGTCTCATAGGTATGATCAGGTTGGCCTCTTTGGTGACCAACACTAAACCATATTCACTCCTCAAAAAGTAGATCTGTTCCCCCTCCTTCCACAAACCATTCTGCTGGCTGTGCAGAGAACATGTCATATTTTGTCTTTTGCAAAGGGCCCTGAAGTAATAGCTGCCATACACTCATTCATTTTGTATCTTTATTCTTTTGTTGCAAAGGGCCCTGAAGTAATAGCTGCCATACATTCATTGGTCAGTTGGTCTGCTCTGCAAAGGTTTATGGCATTTTTGGCTGAATGTTTAACCTATCTGGGCTTAATCCTACAGATCTCCATGAACATCACAAGAAAAATCCTGCAACGAATTGCCAGCAAACTTTGTATGTTTTCTTGTTCAGCGGAATTTTCATGTTGTTTTATGGCAGGCCCTCATCACACTCTCGCCCAGTTTCAGGAGTGACAGGGACTTCACCGACAAGACTAAAGCCAAGTGCACCTCAGATAGTTCCACCCCCTCCTCAGACAAGCAGCAAAAAATCAATTGCGGTGAATTCTGGTGCTGTGAGTGCTAGTCCCCATGGTTCAGGAATCAATCTCCTTAGTGGTGAGCCCATCGTCCATTCCACAGAACAGCCCAGTGTCACAGCACAACCCACCACGACCACAGCACAACTCACCACGACCACAGTATCTCTGGTTGCGACTCCTCCGATTGAAAAGTACAGAACCCAGCTTGCACTCTTGGCACTGCCTGCTCCTGAAGATGAGACAAATCCCTTTGGAACTACTCCTTTTCAGGCCATCCCAAGCACAGAGCCTCCTTCCTATGCAACCTCACAGCAACTGTGTTTTCTGACTCACCAGCATTCTTATGGAAACATGTCACCTCCTTCCCACTCCTTCCACCAGCAGCCAGTGTTTCATCAGTTGGCAGGCATAAATAATTATGCTGCTCCATGTTCAACAGCCTCTTTGGCAATTGAGCATGTACTCACTCCACAGCAGCGAGCTTTGATTTATGGAGAGACAATTCCAGCATCACCAAAATCTCCCCCAGGGCAACAAGCTCCAGGGCAAGACTCAGCAAATCAACAACCACCTCAAGGACAGCAGCTGTATGGGCACCAGGAGGTACCTTTGCCACATACCCCACCACCGTGGCAAGATGAAGTACAGTCTCCAAAGCAGCAAGGGGGCTACCAGGCTCTCTCTCCATGGGGAGGCGTCAATGGATCCCAGGCTTGGAATACTCAGCAACAGGACATGCTGTATGGTCCTCAGTTGAAATTGGGGTCTGCAATCCCACCACCACCAGGGCAGCATGTCCAGCAACAGCAGTCAGGTCAAGGAAGCAGTACCACATACAGAACAGTGTCTAGCAGGAACCCCCTGGTCAATCTATCAGGGCAGAAACCTAATCTCTCCCTCCAGGATGCAAGTCAGTATATGCAAAACCAGTCGATAGGAGGCCAGTACAAGCAATCAGTAGCTATGTCTTCAACATCACCTCCTAAGCCATTCAATCCAGCTGACAAGCTGTTTGAAGATCTGGTGGATTTGAGAAGTGTGAATGCAAAGTTTAAGGCTGCAGGAATTGTGGGTAGCCTTTCCAGGCCAAGTACAAGTAAGGCTGGGCCTTGATGTCTAGACAAGTAAGGTCTGGATGAGTCACAATGAGAAGAGTCAGGTGCATGGGATTGAAAAGGTTCTGTTTACCCTCCCAGTTGATTCTTGTGTCTTATCGTTTAATTTTCATTGCCTCCTTTGTCCTTGTGTCTAGAATCCCTGCAAAGGAATGTTGTTTGTTTGAAGTATGCTACCTGTCTTGCTTTAAAGTCTAGGGTCTTCATGAGAGTAACTGTGATTGTGGGTGGTTTGTTTGAAAATTTGGGTAGTGATCATACCTTGTGCCTCATGTTTATTTTGCACATCCTAGTGTATCTGATTCCTTGTAAGTAAAAATAAGCCAGTTTGAAGTGAAGGTGTTTATCATGGTAGAAATCATGAGGCAAGGAGGTTGCTGTAGATGCGGATTGATACATTCATATTGCAAATTGTTGCACACATTTCAACAGTTTTGAAATTAGGCTCTGAACAGTAGATATTTCTCCATACTCAAGTGTGCAGGTGCATGGTAAGTGCATGCTTTTGTCAGATCCAAGCATGTGAGTTGTTGGGTCACATATACCACGTCCTGTTCTGCTTCATAGATGGTCCCTGGTTTGTAGGTTTGTGGGTTATCTTTTTTTTCATGATTTTTCAGACTTTGATAACTTCATGTACCTTAACCAAGACTCTTTTGGTAGTGGCATATACCCAAAAACATCTTGTGAGTTAAATTGCATGTCTAAAGGCTTCTCTTGTAATTTCTTGGATCTAGCTGTGAGACAAAGTCCTCAAGGTTTATGCTGTGACATTTTTGACAAATGTGCTCAACCAGAGTATGCAGGTGTTGAAATGATTAGAATGCCTCATGTTCATTCCAATATCTCAAATGACTTCGGAGCTGGGGGTTATCGATAGTCTTGAGGCTTTGTAGTTGTAAGAAGTTTTTTGTCTTTCAGGTGGTCAGTCTTATTGTCTTTCTGAAGGTAAAAGGCTACCCTTTAGAAATTCCTCTACAGAGAACTAGAGGGTTGGTTATTAACAAGGCTACCCTTTTTGGAAATTCTGCTTTGGGGTTTTCAATATGATTTTGTTTCAGGTCTTGTCTGTGGGGAGCTTCTTGTAAGCCCAGTTGTTCATAGTTTTTCCCTGTTGTCCTTTCCTTTAGTTTTTCTTTTCCCTTTCTGTTGGTCTGTTTTTTTGTCTTGTCCTTGTTATGGTCTGTTTCTAGCCAGTAGTATGGCTGAGTCTTCCTGTTGCTTCCAGAATTGTAGCAGAAATTGAGTTTGCAGGTTGGTGCTTGTCACCAGCCTTTTACCACTGTGGGAGCTGATGAAGTCAGTGGGGAAGTTGTGTAGTTAAGTCACTATCATACATACTACTGTTGATGGTCCTTGAACAGGTGTGAATAGGTGTGGGACTGGCACTTTTATTCATACCCATGTGTGTGTTTTTTGTTTCTTGGTTTGTTCAGTCTTTCTTAGTTTGGTTCTTTCTGGCTTCCTGAGAAAGTGTTAACCTTGCTGTTTTTTCTTCATCATGAGAATGGAGATTTCTCTATTCTTATGAAAGATATACATTTTATTCTGGAATGGCACATGTATAGCATGCCAGTGCTTTGCTGTGGGCAAACCATTGTTATGATTGTCTTGGCTAGGGTAAGTAAGATGGGTGCTCCTAAAATAGCCTTTTTGCAGGAGGGATCGACTCAGTTCTCTTTTGAATGATAACAACTGTGAATGGATATGCAGACAAAGCTTTTAAAGACTTGCAACAGAATGTGCAGGTGTCTACTTTCTGGCAATGGTTACAGTTCAGTCAGGGAACTTCAGGTAGACAGGACATCCTGGAGTGGCTGATTATGTTCTCACTCTAGAGTCTATTGTGAGAGTAAGGATTGTGGATTCCAGTTTAATGGAGGACAGACAGATGGTGATCAAGCACAATTTAGGTGAATGTTACCTCACAGTTTCTACACAAAAATGATTGCTACAGATTGCAAACTACTCGGGTAGATATTCATTTCAAACCACCTTAAACCATCTTCAGACAGGTTGGACAACAATGGTGTCAGGTAGGCAGAAGAGATTTCATGCTTACAAGGTTTTTGTTTTTGGCAAAGATTACTTGGAGATCAAAGAAATGATTTTATGGTTTGGTGGATGGAGCAAAGGGTCTTGTTTCACTATTTATCAGTTTGTTCAAGCCCTTCGTGTCATTCCATTTATCCTTCTTATATCCTTCTCTCCTCATTCTTCTGTCTTGATATGTAGCTTCCCTGGTTCTGTGCCAGTGATTATTTATGCCTGTCACTATGCCTCAAAGCAGGCGAAAAGAGGTGTGATTGTTATTCAGAAACATTTGATATTAATTTGTTGCACCTATGGGCTCATTAGGTTGGACAAGAGTCATTTCGGTCTATCACCAAATCATACTATAGAGGAGCTGCAGGTGCGCTACTGGTGTATGATATAACAAGGTGATCTCTTGAATTTCTAAGTATGTGGAGGAGACTTATTTTCTTGATGTTATAGCAATCAGGGAGGTGGCCACAATGTCATCTGCTGTTCTTTGTCCCTCTTTGCTGATTTGAGTAATGCAATGTGCAGGAGGGAAACGTACATTCAATCATCTTGCAAGCTGGTTGGAGGATGCACGGCAGCATGCCAATTCAAACATGACTATCATGCTTATTGGTAACAAATGTGACCTGGCTCACAGAAGAGTAGTCAGCATTGAAGAAGGTGAACGATTTGCTAGGGAAAATGGCTTGATATTCATGGAGACTTCAGCAAGGATAGTTCAAAATGTTGAAGATGTAAGTTAAACTTACACTTGGGCTGTGAGTATGTTATACATCCACTTGTAATCCCTCAGGCATGACTTTCAAAGGATGAACAACTAGTCAAATATGTGACTTTTGACTGCAATTAAATTTGTGGTTAGATGTATCTCAGTATGTTCAATTCCTCAAGGTTGGAAGAACTTTGTTCATGTCTGCACTAAGAGTTCATTGCTCATATGTGCATAAGGACTCAGGGGTGTGCACATGTATATTACAGGCATTCATCAATACTGCAGCAAAAATATACCAGAAGATTGAGGAGGGCAGATTGTAGTGGCATTTAGGAGTCAATGTTGCCCTTGTGATTCTTGTAAGATTGCAGTGGTATTCAAGAGTTTGTGTTGTTCCTATGATTCTATTGGTAGCTTGAGTTTTGAAGCATTAACTTACATTTGAAACATGAAGTGGTCTTGTGGGTTGTGTCTTGTTTGTTTTGGGTTTTGTGTATTACCATGATAATATTATCATGGTAATACACCGAAACAAGGCTCGTAGAATATGCTGAGTAGGATAAGCAGCTTGGACTTGGGAAATGGTGGAGAATATTATGGCAACTGCAAACAAGTGTTGAGTCAATCTAATGGCTCAACTTCAGATTTTAAGAGTACAAGCACAAAAGTTTCAAGCTCACAGCCATCAGCAAACAACTCTTCTGATGGCTCTAGCAACGGAGATCCAAGCCAAGGAAAAGTCTGGGCTTCTTAAAATAATGGTGTTGGGAAAAATCAAGCAGCAAGTGAACTTCAATAAAAGCTGGACTCTTCACAAAATTTTGTCCAGTAAGGTGGGCACGACAGTCATAGCTTGCACACATCATGAGTGCAACTTAGCTCTGTAGTGGCTGCTGCCAAGCTCAAGAGGGTGGTAACTTGTCAGCAGTCATCTAACAAAAGAAATTATGAAGCTGCCCTCAAAGGAGTTGAATCTCTCTTTGTTGAGGTAGAGCAGAGGCAATAATTTAGGGCATTGTTTTGGTTAAGGTGGCCCTTGTTCCATGTATCCTTCCCTTAGCCTTTATGTGATTTCCCCCTGTTTTCAGCAAATTGTAAGGCTCCCTATCTGGTGTACAAACCAGATGGGGGATATGTAAGTCGATGCTTTTTGTGTTCTATTCTGGCACACAACCTTTTTTTCTTGCTCTGATAAGCCTTTTGCCTAGTCGCATTTTTGGATTGGTATTGTTGTTAAAATCTGCAATACAAATTGTCCATGAGACTTGGTGGGGTAATCTATCTGTTCATGGAGTCAATCCAAATTACTTGTTTGATAGCATATGCATTTCCACAGTTAGCTCTTCAAACTGGGTCGAATGAGGATCTAGAGTAAGATCCTAAATGTCATAAGGTTGTTATTGAATGGCAAAGTCTTCTGCATGCTACCTCAATATCGTGCACAAGAAAGTCAAGCCATTATTTTCCACCACATCCATAATGTTTCCCTCCCCCAAAAGCAAGAATAAAAATGTAGGTGGAAATAATCGTCAAACGCATGATCAATGCTTGAAATGGGAATATATAGATAAAATATGTCACATTTAATTAATTTATTTATTAATGCCCTGAACCCAATTAACTATAAATTTTTAAATAATTATTTTAATAATGTTTAAGAAACAAACCTAGTAAACAAACTTCACCCTTAGTAAACATGTACACCATATAGTGAACATTTTCAGCAATGAAGGTAAACGCAATGAAATTATAGTGAACTTAATTCACTTTTATGGTTCCACAGTGAAATAGTCTAGTGAACTACACCACACTTTCTTAGTAGTGTTGGGTGAATTCTTTTATGGTGTATGATATTGATATACATCAATTAAATTTAACACCATTTATAAATTTAAATAAATTGGATGAAATTCCATTCAAAATATTCTTTAAAAAAATTATTTAACAATAAATGCATAGTAATTATTTTAAAAGGAATAATCACTACCATATCAAAGAGAAGGAGATTTTATAAATGGGCATTGCATTGGTTTTTTTAGTTTTCTTTTGTTTGGTAATGTTTCATGAATCATAAACATGAGGCTTTATGGCTATTAAAAAATTGTAAGTTATATATTTTATGTACACATTAAGTCTATCCAATCTTCTTCATTTAATTGTTGGATCAAAATTAATTTTGACTCGAATGAAATTTGAGTTCCAAAATGTTGTCAAGCAAATTTAAAGTTTTTTGTTTGTGTTTAGGATAGCAAAAGGATGCCATCGAGAATTTAGCTTATTAGGTACTATAATATTCATTTTTTTTTAAATTGAATGAAAAGTGTACCTTTAGTGTGATTTCACCTTTCAAGTATTGCATCATGTTATTACCCCTTTGCCCCAAGCCCCTGTACTATTTTCCTATGGTCCCATCATTTGCATTGTTACCGTATTAACAATCCACTTGTGCCAATTTAATGGATGTTGAGATTTTCTTGATGTGCAAAATCTAATGGGGTTGGGGGTCCTCAAGAGGTTTAGCGATGAAGTTTGACACATAATTGTTTTCACAAGTGGCATCATGAATTTCACCACCTTTTAAAAAGGTCCCATTTTTTTTCAAGTTTGTGGCACCACTATGTTGTAAGCAAATAAAATCCTTACATGTTAGAAAAGAAAATATTGACAATAAACCAAATATGAGTCTGATAATGGACCCACCCATTGGAAACGTAGGCATGGGCTTGCTAACGATAAAAAATTGTCCTATGTTGGTTAAACACCATAGATGTTAAGAGATGGTAGTATAGTCATTGGATGATAATTATTATCAAATGGCAAAATTATCTCAAGGAAATTCTAGAATGAAAGTGTTTTTTGATAGTAGTAACCTTAACATAGTGAACTACTTTTATGGGATAGAATATTCAAAAGTTAATTATGAGAGGAATTCTAATAAAATTAATATTAGTTACTAAAAATAATATCATAGTATAGTTCATTTAGAAAGGCATCTTAGTAACTATGTAATTACTAGTGGTAAATATCCTACTTACCATCTTTTATTTACTAAGGGTGAAACCATATAAGTCAATTAGTTTAAGTGGATAATGGATGGATGGATTTCCTTTAACTAGGATGTTTGGAATGGATTAGGATAAAGAGATTTAAGAAGATAAGGAAATCTAGAAGGATAAGGATTCCACCTTTGTGTGGTGAGCATCCTTCTTAAGTTCCTTATTTATTTCTTGGGAGGAACAAAGGATTTCATTAGAAGATTAGATGATTAGATACAATAGTTTTCATGAATCATTAACATTAGGAGGATGTTTGTGTGTGATGTTCTTGTGTGAAAAAAGGAAAAGAATATGGGAAATAGTTGTATTTGTCTTTATGTATTGGAGCATGACCTTGAAGGTTACATGGATTTTAGTGTTTCTTCTTGGTGTGTGTTATACTTAAAAGTGTGATTAAAAAAAAAAGAATAGTTCATATCAAGTTTATATAAAGCTTTGTTATTCTTATGTATTGATTCTTTTTTTCTATAAAATAAAAATATTTTCTATTTTTTATTTTAGTTTTGGAATAGAAAGTGCATTCTACCACATGACAATAGTTCCGATTGGAAGAAAACAACAAAGAGGTAAACATGAGATTTGAAGTTTGTAATGAAGGTAATGTTGTTGCAGATGGTAAATAGCAGCCACAAAAGGTTTATAGGCGTTACAAATAATAGGCAACAACTATAAAATGTATGTAGGTGTTGTCCACGGTAGGCAATAACTATCAAAGGTCTATAGGCGGTTGTGGGTCTTCTTTCAAGTCTACAAATGACGATATGTGCTTTAATAGCTGCTATAGGATGGTAGCTACAACATGATGTTAAGTAGACAATAAACAAATCTTATTCTCAAATGTTTTCACATTTTTTCTTATTTTTTTTTTTGTTTGACAACCTTTTTCCTTGATGGTAATTAGGTTGCCAAATTCCATGGTTTAACAAGGTTCAAACTAGTTTTGGTTGCCATTGATTGTTCAAAAAAGGTGGATTTCGACTTGGGTCCTAAACAACTAGTTGATATTGCACGGTGACCAAAATAATTGGGTCACCATTCAATGTCTAAAATGTCAAAGCCACAATAGGCCATTGCATGGTGATTAAAATAGGTTTGGTCACTTTATGCCAACCAACCAAATCCAATGGTGATTGAACTTATTTTGGTCACCATTTTGAACCTTAAACTTGTTCCAAGGCAATAAAAATCAATTTTGATCGACATTGAATAACCATAATCAATTTGAATTGCCATTGAGATATGAGAATCAATTTTGGTCACCATCGGGTGGTCGAAATGTCTTTAACTCATTCCAATCATTTGATGGTGATTAAAATTGATTTCGGTCGTCATCTTTTGTGTATAATGAGTTTGAAGATGTAATTTGAGAACCTTTTTTTTATGTGTATGATTCAAATTGTCTTTTGATAATCAATGTAATAAACTTGGAAGAAAACGTTTGGTTCTTGCAACAATTTGGGTTATCCTTGTGTTTTAAACACAACCAACCATGTCAAGTAATCAAGATTAAGGCATGAGAGGATACTAGGTTGAAACAAACATCATACTAAATGACAATCACAATTGAAATGACAACACCATTATTACATGGGATTATGAGGGAATAGATGTCATGTATTTCCCAAGCTGGAAAAAAAGAAATGGGATTATGAGGGAACAAATGTCATGTATTTCCTAGGCCAGAAAGAAAAAGAATTTCATGTGGATATCATTTGATTATTAGAAGATTTGTTGTACAAGTAGATTTAATTGACTTTGTATGTTAATATCGAACAAGTCAAGAAAAAGGAGCAAATGTTGATAGCTTGGAATTATAAAGGTGTAGATTTGTTAATTTATTGGCCATGTGCATTTGAAGGAGTATATGATTTTGATGTTGTCAATTTGTTAAAAGGTCTAATGTACAAGGACATCCCCAAGGAACTTCGTGTTTATGACATACAAAACTACTTGAAAAAAATGACCATAATTAGGAACAATGTCCATAATATAATTGCATACTTTTGTTAAGAATGCAAAAATGCACGTTTTTGTAAATATGTTATAGTGGTATTTCCCCACAAGTTAATATAAAAATTGTACACCTTGCCCATATATATTTTTCAAAATTTTCTTACTTCAACCTCTAAACATTATTGTGGGTGATTTCACATACCTAAGCTACTTTTCTAGATTTTGAGAAATGATCCCCCTATCCCAATTCAAAAATAAGGAAGTAAAATAATACAAAAAGGGACAAAAACAAGGAAAAAAAGGCATGCGTGGTGACCAAAGTTGAAAATCTTGATTTGTTCACCATCGAATGGTTGTGATGTCATTTTAATCCTTAACCCTTTTCATTTTTTGGTTGCCAATAGATGACCGCAATAGTTTTGTTTATCATTGGATAACCGCAACAATTTCAATCACTAGATGTCCATACTTGGCAAATAAATGTGCATGTGACGATTCAATGGTGACCAAAAATTATCATGGTTGTCAAATGGCAACCAAATTGGTTTAAAATTATATGAGATTTAAAACATAAAACTTGGCTTCTTTTTTTGCCCTTTTCTTTTTCCCTTTTGGGTTTTGTTTTCAATTGCACACTTGCAATTATTGTTTAGAACCTTGACTAATTTGAAGGGGCTGAAATCTTGGATGTGTGGGGCCATTTGTTGGCCTTTTTTTTTAAATTGAAAATTTTCAAACTTGATTTTTCAAGACTTTAGTTTTTCATAACAATTAGTGCTTTGAAGCTTTGAAGGTTTTTTTAGGCATCTTAGAGTAAAGTGAGGTCATCCAATCATCCTTTAATCATATAATTTGACCTTAAACCGTCAAACCTTTTATCGTAGACATCGAATGACCCAAATGCATGGCATCTTAGTTTGCCATCACAAAAAACATGTTTAGAAGTTTTTACAAGATGTAAAATCAACAGAAACTGTTTTTGAAATAATTGATATAAGTTTTTTTTAAATGTAACTTCTTCTTTTTTAAAGTTGGTGAAAGTTATTTTAAATGTGGTTGATATAAGGTTTAGTTTGTGAATTTCTCAAAAGGTTGACATTAAAAAATAAATTCCATTTGATAATATATGATTTAAAGGTTTGAAAGGTATCACCCTTTAATCTTGTGATGCAAGTTCTTGCCTTTGTTCTAATTCATCTCATGTTTAATTTACATCACACCTTGTTCAAACAATAAAATCATTTAACTTTTGTTGATTACTGAATTCCTTGTTGTTTAAGTTTTTTAGTTTTTTTCAAGTTGTGTTTTGTTTTGTCTTTAATGCATGGTAGCCAATAACATTTCATGAATAGAAAATTAGGATGAAACTCCTCCTTTATTGCAAACATTGTTACAAAGGGAAGTAACATATACCTTAATTTCAAAGCTAAACACCAAATACCATTTTCACCAACAATATTGTTAGTTTGTTCAACATTGTTTGTTACAAATCTTAACACCCTCCACATTCTTTGCAAACATGAAAGTGCTTCATGATCCATAAATCCCACCCTGGCATAAGATGACCCAATCCTAGGCCCTTTTTTTCTCTTACCATATATTCAATTCATGTCGTAACCCTAACCTTGGGCTTGTGACTAAGACAAGGGCTTGCAAAGGTGCGGGCTAAAAGTGAAGCCCATGAATCACATTTCATGCTCTCAGGAATGTAGGAAAGTGTGAAGGAATGAACCCCCACACTTCCAAGTGAACTCTCATTTTGGGAATTGGAATTCAGATGGACTCATGAATCTTTAGAGGGCAATTACAAGGGGCCAAATTCATTGGATTAAAGAGTTATTTATATTGCTGAAAATCTCTCCAAATTTATATGTCTAAAATGGGCTTGCATGACCCATTGGGCAATTAAAACATGAGTTATGGCCAAAAGAAAGGCCGGGAGTCAAATTGCCAATTTGACTTCCAACCACTAAAAGTCAAGAATCATCATAATTCCCTTGCATGCAGGTGACGTGTTACATATTGTTAAAAAGATATCGACAAGGGCTATAATTTTGCTTCAAATCTCATCTCAATCGGAGGTCTTCGCACATAATTATGGGCCTCCAAAGTTGCAAGAGTCCCAATTTAAGGAATTTTGGGACTCCAACTTGGGAGTCTCAGGACAAAATGACATTTGGGTGCTAGCCCCATGGCCATGTGCAATGAATACTATAAAAGGGAAGGTGGTGGCTTCCCCCAAGTCCGGGTCATGTTGAATCTTGTGAGTCTGTGTTTGCCTATGACATGTCCATGCATTGAAAATGTTATTGTTACACACTAACCAACTTGTTATTTGGTTTGTGTAGGTCCATATGAATAATTGACCCACTTTTCATTAACCTAATCCCCATTCCGAAGCTCTAGCATGCCCTTTTGCCCCGAAAGTGTTGTGAACCAAGGAGTGTGCCCCAACTCCTTATTTTTTCGTTGTTTTCACATTTGGACTCGCAATTGAATCTATCAGGGAGCTTGGGGTTGCATTAATCCAAGTCCTATTCCAATTACTATGAAAGGTGGGAAAAAGGTGGGCCAATAAATATACTCAAGGGGAATGAAAATAATCTTGTTAAATCATGTTTAATCAATGGTATAATTATAAGGTGCATCTTTTGTGAAACATTTATTAGTTGAAGAAACAAAAGATGTAAGGGTATCTTTCTTCCTAATCATTTGGAGGTAGAATTGTTAACCAATGGAAATTGAAAAAATATATTTGTACACCACAACATACCTTGGATCGTTGTTTTAAGACTAATTTTGATTCCTTATCACTTGTTTATTATTCTCAACAACCATTTGAGTATTTCCTTTTCCCTAATTGAATTGGGCGTCATTTCCCATTCATATCACTTTGTTTTGTTGCAATGTTTTCAAATAAATATGTCATAAGTGAAGACCATGTTGCTTAAACATGTAACAAGTGTGACTTTATCAAGGGTTGTTGTACCCTAAATGCCGAGGCATAATTCATTTTCTTGACTACAAAGACGAAATATGAACTTGTGCATTGCATTATGATTACTTACTTGAGTTAGATGGGATTATCATGAAGGCACATCATTGCTTCTTCAACTACATACAACACCATTTTCTTAAACTATAGGCAAAAGGAAATTCCCCCATGTAAGGCTTCAAAGCACATTTGTGACCTTCTGCTTTTTGTCTCAAAAGAAGCGATATAGTTGGCATAGTGGGAAAGATTATTGGCTTGTCTTCCTTCACCAAATGATCCATTGATAGTAGACAAAATTCATTTGTCAATTAAACTAACTTTTGCACTTTTTTATGTACATGAAGTTGAGCGCCACTTTAATAAAAGATTGCATCATGTAAACATCCATTGTGAGAAAATATTGATTGGGCTTCCCAATAAGGATTTGCCAATGAGAATCTCCAAAAAAATTCAAAGTTGCAATTTTGACCAAAACCCACCTTCATATTGTGCACTTGATGTGGACAACCTATATGAATGGAAACCCTTTCACCAAGGTGTTGTTCAAATGCCCATGCCTCCATTTCTACACACATGTCAAAACATGTACAACTTCACTTTTGTTTCCTCCATCAAGTTTGGTTAGGCTTTGCTTCACTCCCTTTTCTTCCAAAAACATCAATAATCAAGTAAACTACACATACATTAAATACAAAAACTACATTCACTAGCCCACAAATGAGTCCCAAATATTGACTTTTAGAGTTGCAAATAAATAGAAAAAAAAACCTTTTCTAGGACTTGAAATCCATCACTTTGAGAATCCCAAAGTTTGTTCCAAACACCTTTTTTATTTACATAACAACTATGGAAGAATAACTCAATGTGAGCTTATTTAGGACAACTCAAGCAAAGCAATCTTGCAACAAACCTAACATCCCTATGTATCGTTGTGAATCACATCATTGTACAACACTTAGCAACATGTGCACACTTATGGTGCCCTCCTTCAACTTCCTTGTGTGCTCCATGTTTAAGGACAAACTTTGATCAGAACAACGTGAAAGACCTATAGTCCAAAAAAAAACACCTATCAAGGTGTTCTGCAAACACAATTTAAAGCATTTACAAATAGAGAAGGAAAAATGTAAAAGGAGACATGTATTTTCTTTAGATGAGAATTTTCCTAATGTTGAAAGTCCCTTGAGTGTTTCCTTAACTATTCATCCAACTTTGGTACATCTTCACGTTGGTAATTATCCCACAATGCTCCCTCATATTCATTTTCCATTTTCATATTCAATTGGTGGGATCCTATATTCAATTTGTGCTTCAGGTTGTTTGCATGTTGCAAATGAAATAGCACCTTCACATTCTACTTTCAAAATTTGCTTTAAGTTAGGGTTCAATAAGCTTATATTCATGTTGCAGCCTATCAACATTGTCCTCAATTGTGCTTTCAACATACAATCACAACCTTCTCAAAGAAAATGAGTTGAAACAATAATGAACTCATTACAACCCCATCAAAGGCTACTGTAACAAATGTTCAAGCCCATTGTTTGTTGGCCACTATCACAAATGACTAATGCACCCAACTATGGTAACCACTCTAACTAAGTTGATTGTTATGTTACATCAACACACACTTAATAAGTGGTTCGGATCCACAACATGATTTAAATGAAGAAGATGATGATGACAAGATGAAACATTATGAGGAAATGATTGGAGGGGCACAAGTTGTGGACAAAGATTATGAAGAAAATGTTTATCAACTTTATTGGGCTGCTTGAGATTGATAAAAAACAAGGAGGTTAACAAAATGGGACCTTTGAATCATATGCAACCATGCAAATATTTCAGATTAATTGATCATTGTACAAAGATAATTGAACCTTGACCCCCTTTAATGACACAAGGGTGAAAGCACATTACAATGACCCGCTTTGGGGCACTTTTGGGTCTAGTATTATAATACATACAATATAATTGTTCCAAAACCATGCTAAATTTAATTATGGGTATCAAATTTGGTTTTTAGGTGCTATAACAATTATATTAACAAAAGTAATGTTATGTAGTGTTATTATTCAAATAATAATAAATACTCATTTTCTATATTGAAACTTCCATGAATATATTTATAATATACATTAGTATAATAAGGCCACAATCTCATTTTGATTGCACTAACTTTAGGGCTTCATTAATCATCAAAATAATCAATTTTCATGAAATAAAAAATGGCCCATCTAGCTATGCTTGTCATTTTTTATGTGGATGTGATTTGTTGTCAAAATTTCAATTTACCACACATTTATCACATCTTTGTTGAGAAAACTCATTTTTTGAGATGAAAAATTACAAATTAGTGACATGGTATCCAAACATGATTCATATTATGTGAAATGACATGGTTCAACATATATACCTTCAACTTTCATAAAGACTAAAAACAATTTTATTTATTTTTGGAATATATTTGTGTTTTTGAATACACAAGTACAATACATTTGTTTCCACAAATATGCTCCAAGCTTTCACTTTATAAAATGAAATGAAATATTTTCTTTTCTAATTTCTTGCCTACGTTATATTCAAACATAATATGCAAAAATATTGTGAAAATCTTTCAAAAGTTTGAGATGGGATACACTCAAACATGCACACCCCCATAAAGTAGTACAATGTGACACTGCAAAAGGGGTCACTGTAATGTGCTTTCACCCATAAGTTGAAGTTTAATGGTCTTTTTAGAATTGGTGAAATGTGCAATTGTGAGGTAAGAATGCATCGAGCACTAAAGGGATTGAACAAATGTGGTATTTCTAAATACTACCTTTAGCACTTGTAGAAAACGCAACATTCTTGTTATTCAACCCATGAGAAAATCACCAAACTAGTAATGAATAACATGCCATTTAAGATGCAGTCTAGCACTTACCTCTGTAGATTCATACAGGTTGGGTCAATCTTTGGCACTTGGTAAATTTGTGTTTGTCCTCCAATTTTGTGGGCACCAATTTTGTTACACCCTAGGAACATTCCCATGATATCCTGCTCAAGGATTTCGATTCATGTATTCTTTCCAAGAATTGTAATTTTAGCAAATGTATCTAGGAGTTGGTTGTGCACTTTCACTATTTAACCGACCTTTAGAGTAGGTATTTTGCCATATGTAGTCTACTTGTCATCTAATCGAATTTTTCTTTTTTAAATTGCATCACTAGTATGCATTGTAGAAGGGAACTTGTCAAAACAAATAATTTGGAGCAGATTTGTTGATTTTTAAGTTTTAGAAGGTCATATGAAGTTGTTTGGAGACTATTTTGAGTTCATTGCAAACTAGTGGTCATCCTTTGTAACTTATTTCAATGTTATAATATAATTGATGTAACTTTTTTCAAAATTGTTGTTTAATGTTGTTGTTCTTAAATTTTGTTGACATCATAACTTTAGTGTTGCATCAAAATATCAAATTTCTAGAAGTCATACATGAAGAAATCCAAAACCTTGTGGCAGTAGCATATTACTAAGATTGTAAACAAAAACAATTATGTTGGTATTTGCTAGGTTGATGTGAAGTCATAGAGGATCAACCCTTGGATTTTCAAACCTTCAAAATTGTGGTGTTATTCCAATTCAGTATGGAACAAAATTCTTGGCAACCTTCGATTCCACAGAGTTGTTGATTACATGAAGGTTCTCATATTTGTTTTAAATTAAGAGCTCTTATTATCTACTTGCATTTGCTTTGATTTCTCATATCCTACACCAAATCATTATTATTTATGAAAAGTATGATAGTTTTGCATAGAAAAACTCACCAACAACCCATTACCATGTGCTTTGCAGTTGATGCATTAACATCATAATGAACATAGTTAGTTGATATCACTATGAAAAAACCTGCAAAGAATCATAAACATAAGGTAGATTGGCCCATCACTGATCATTTATTTGCCTATGACTAAACATTTATTTATACCTTCACCATATGTGTTTCACTTTGAGTGATTTAAAGTGTTATGGGAACGTTACCTCAAGCTCCAAAAATCATCTTTGAAGGGCAAAGGAAAAGGATTAATGAAAAAATAACAAGAAGAAAAAATAAGCTTTGCAACTTACAAAATGTTTTTTTTTTTCTTCTCTTTGAACCCCTCCTACTTTCAAACCTCATAACTTTCCTATTTCATATTCATTTAAAATGATTTAAAGAGTTATTGGAACACCACTTCAAGTTCTACAAATCATCTTTAAACTCTAATAGCAATATAACAACATACAAGGAGTTTTGTGGGTGCTTAATAAGCGGCCTTTGTAGCGTTCGATGGTTTGTTTTTTCTAATTTCTTGACCCCCTTTACTTTGGGGGGCTGTAACTTTCTAATTTCTAATCCATTTTCAACAATTGTTGATGTGTCAAATGCACCAAGAAGAGGGGTTCAAGTTTTGTTTGGACACTAGAAACAACAGAGCCCTCCCCTTGGATATGGCTTGCCATGAGGGCTTAAGTGTTCTATCATTGCCGATCTACCTACTAAAGACTGAAAATCACAAACAAAAAACAACCTACACATCAAAGATTCATGCATGTGCCAATTTCCATATGATAAACATTCATAAACACAAACAATATATATGACATACATACACATGTAAACTTCAAAATGTTACAAGTTTTGTGTAACAAATAAGTGGAACCCACTAATACACAATATAGGAAAAAATGGTTGTCTAATTTGCCTAATAGCCATGATTTTTTAGCACATTTGAGAAGTTGCACACATTATGACAAAACATCAATCGTTGATTAAATAGACTCCAAGAGGTGCAATGCAAGTAGGTGGACAAGATATAGGCTCTATAGTTTGAGTGGCTATTCATTACAGGTTGTTGAATACAACAAATTACGTTGTGTTTTGTTTTTTTTCTTCACCATTATCATCCCCATGTGACAATAGGGTCACCCCATTGTTGAAAAATTGAATCCCTAAAACCTAGTTCAAATTTTATGTGTATTTGGGGGTCACTTTACAATACTCAATTTTTCTTTTGCTCAAGAGGCGAGCATTTCAAAGATCAAAGTGCTTCATGTTTTTTAAAATGCCTATTACTCTTTTTGAAATGCACATTTCTCATTTTTCAAATAGGGTAGAGCGACCCATCATTGATTATTAACCTATCATCGATCACTTTTTGCAAATCTTTTTCAATTCTTTTCCATTCTAGGTGATTTAAAATGTTATAGGAAGGTTGTCTCAAGCTCTACAAACATCTTTGAAATGCAAAGCCAAAGGAGTAGCTAAAAAATAAAAATAAAAATTGAATTACAAAATGTGTTTTTTTTCTTTTTTTTTCATTTTGACTCCTCCTACTTCATTAATGCATAACTTTCTCATTTTTTGTTCAAACTGAATGATTTAAATTGCTTTGAAATCTCCATCTTAAGCTCTATAAATCATGTTTGGACTTTATAGGCAATTAATTATTATTTAAAGATTTTTTGAAGGGATCGTAAATAGGCTATGAGTCATTCAATCCAAAATCTTTTGTAAAAACAACCCCCCATACTTCGGGGGGTTGTAACTTTCTCAACTCCAATTCATTTTCACAATTTTCAGTGTGATAGATGTGCCATGAGGAGGTCTCCATCTAATTCATTGGGCACCATAAATAATGGGGCCTTCTTACAAAAATTACGAACAAAACCTACCTTAAGTGATCATTCATGGGCTCTACCCTAGTGGGTATCATAGGATAAAAATAAGAAATAAAAACCAAGTCAATTTTTTATGCTTAATAAAGTCCTTGGCAATGTGTTTTACTAGAATTGGGTCCACCTTAGTTCCATTTTCCATGGGGCCTTATTTCGATAAAGCTAGCTACCCCTACATTTATTGTCTTCCAATAGGCCTTCGATGAATCAAAACTTACATTGGTACCATGGTAAGATATCCAAGAAAAAATTGGGTTATTTAAGAACATTTTGGGTGAACCAACGTTTGCATTGGCACCATGGTACAAATCTCAAAACCTATTTAAATTATTTCTAAATATTAAAAATATCCCATGCTTAGACTAAATCTTGGTCTTTGAGTCTAAGGCACCCTTCACACATGTATTTAAGGCCTCTTGTAGTAAGGACCTTAACATCTATGTAAATGTTAATAGAAAACAAAAAAGTTTAAATTAGTGTTAAATTAGCACAAAAGTACATTCACACATCATAGTAGTGTTAAGTTATTCTTCTAAAAGATTTATATCTCTAAGTTTAATGATTCACACATAAGGTCATGATAACATAGTGGTACAAAAGAATTTTTAGATGTTCCCTTTTGTGGCCATCCCTTTTTAGCATTCTCAACTTTTCCTCCCTCTTCATTTTCCTCTCATTGTCTTCCCTTTTCACTATTTCATTGTTTTTTTGCTTTAAAAGCTCATGCATTGCAAAAATTATAGGGAACATAAGAAATGCTTGGGAACATCATAACTTTGAACGAAACTTTGTAATCAAGATGTTCACAAAGGGAACAATGAGGAGTGCTACCAAACATTAAATTACAAGACCTTTTTGTGAGCTGCTATGTAATTTTGGCATTTTAATGGGAAATTTACAAAACTTTTTTTTGGTGGTATCCTACCATTAGCCTACCACCATCCTAACTAGAAGTTATCACCTAGTGCCACATCAATTACCAATAAGGATTTAGTGTTAGGCAACACGGTCGGTATGGATTGGAGAAAAAAGGCCCTTCTTTAACATTGATTTAACTTGAGATAATAGAGGTTTGAAAGGTGCTTAAATCTAACATTTCTTGAGCTTAACACAATTACTAAACAACCTCACTAAAAGAAAAGTGAAGGTACCAAACACTATTATAATTCCTAATTTGTTTTACTATAAATTTTGGTAAAAAAAACCCATTTTGGATAGGCGTCAAGAAAACCTTTTAGTCATTTTGGACAAGTCATTTTGAACCTACCCATTGTGATGGGCCATGTACCTTTTGACTAGGCTTAGGTTGGCATTTTTTATTACTCAATACAATAGTCAAATGATTTTTTTATTGGTCAAACACCATTTGGACTAGGTAAATGCCATGTGGCATTTAAACAATGGCCACCCAAGTTAAACCAATGGCATCTAAAATTGGTCACCCAGGTTATGCGATGTGGCAATCAAATATTGGCCATCTAAGGTATGCCACATGGCATTTAAACATTGGCCATTAGGTCATACCATGTGGCATATAGACATTGGCCACTAGGTTATGCCACATGAATAAAACCTAAACAACCTAAGTTAAGCATAAAATTAGATACATATTCCTAAGGTCCCTATGTTTAGGAACCTACAAACTAAGCTCCTAGGCCTAGGTCTAAGAGCCTATAACTAACAACTAAGTAAAGAAGCCTAAAATAGGTTAGGGCAACTTAAGCTATGACTTTTACTAGGTTTAAATGTACACCACTTAAATTAAACCTACACATAAATGACCTCGATAGGAAAATTGTATTTCATTTTAAATTTGGCCTTCAAGCTTGAGCCTTTTCAATTGGCTCATCCCAAATGGCCTTCATTTTTAAATTTTTTTAATGTATTGGATGCTTATGGTGCATCTATTTATATTGATCATCATTTGGAAAGGATGACAAACGATATGGGACAAACTTTTGGGAAGGAGAAACATTTTCATGTCCACACAACATTAAAATGTTTTAGTTGACACAACATTGCTCCTAAACAACTACATAAGACACATAAAATAAATAAATAAGTAAGTAAATATGTATGTTAATTAAGTTTAAATAAAATTTAATGTCTAGTTATTTAACTCTAATTAATAATTATAGCCACATTATATATAGTCCTTACAAATTTGACCTAATTCATTACATATTATCAACAATGTATTTGTAATAATTAATATTTAACTATTTAATTACACATTCAATAGTTAATTTTAGGTAAATAACTAGTTAACCAACTAGTAATTTATCATAGGTCAATAGCCCACCCTAACCTATATAACTAGGTTACCTATAAGTTAAAATATTAGTAAATAGATGGAGCATGAGTAGGGTATGTATAAATAGTTATGCCTACATATAAGTTATTTGTATTTAGGTTATTTAACCACATACTTACATTATATAAATTGAATAGGTGGCTAATTTAACCTTTGAAAAAATAATTATGACAAAAAAAAATTATTAAAATAATAAACCAACCAAAAAATGAAATTATTTATGGAAAAATAACCATGACTAAACTAATTGAGGATAAAATAATTATGACAAAATCAACCATAACTAAACTAGAAATGGTTAAATAAACCATGAATAAAATAAATATGGTGAAACTAACCATGAATAAAGTAAATAGGCCAAATTAACCATTGGATAGATATTTTATCATTAAACTAACCATGGCCAAAGCATAAATGGCTAAAATTAACCATGAATAAAATAAATATGGCTAAATTAACCATAAGTAAATTTAATAATGCTAAACCAACCAATGATAAATGTTTTATGGCTAAGCTAACCATGGGTAAATTAGAAATGGCTAAACTAATCATGGCTAAGTTAATATGGCAAAACCAACCAATGAATAAATATTTTATGGCTAAACCAACCATGACAAAAAAAACTTATGGTAAAAATTAATTATGGCTGAAATAAATATGAATGAAATAATTATGACTAAAAATAAAAATGGTTACACTAACCATGAGTAAATAAATTTGGTTAAACTAACCACTAATAAAGTTAATATGACTAAACTAACTAATGAATAAATGTTTTATGGTAAAACCAATTATGAAAAAATTAAATATAGCTAAAATAAACATGAACGATATAATTATGGCTAAAATACTTATGGCAAAACCAACCATGGTTAAATTCATTATGGCAAAACTGACTATGGCCAACTAGTCATGGTTAAATTAATTATGTTAAATTAATTATCGTGGATAAATTCACTAAGGCTAAATTAACTATTGTTAAATTGACCATAATTAGATTAGCTATGGTTAGTTTTGATCGTAATTAGTTTTTCCATAGGTAGTTAAACTATAATTAATTTAAATATAATCAATTTAACCCTAGTTAGAGAAATCATACATATATAATTTTAAACAATAATTAATTTGGTCATGATTCATTTAGTTATGATTAACTAACTTTTACATTTTCCAATTTTTAAAAAATTGATCAAACATAATCAAAATGTTACATGTAGTCCCAAGATACCCAAATAGTATGGGAATTTGCAATGGCCCTTTTGACTAGGCCAATGGCCATTCTAACCAACTCTACTTAATTAATCCCATTAATTGAATATAATATGTGGCCTTATTGACTAGAGCACTTGCCAATTTGATTAAATGTTCGATTTGACTAATTATCAAATTGGTCATTTTAGTCAAATTGATTTGTCAAAAGTTACCCATTGTCATTCAAGCCCTTGGCCTCTAGCAAAAAATACATGTCATGTAGTCATAAAGACCCATCTAGTCATAATTTGATTAGTTTGAAAAAATAGGAATTATGGTAGAGAATTGAGGGCGTTGATTCACCTTAGCTGATTTTAGAATATTAACATTATAAACATCCCATCTTGAGACTAAAATAGGATCTTTGAGTCCAAATTTAACATTTCTTTTGTTTGTGATTAACTTTTTAAAGGCCTATTCAAGAAGGTGGAGGGACTAGTGTAGGTGTTGGCGTAACTTGGAATCCTGTTCAATGTGAATATATTATGGTAATTTGGGTTTAACAACGAATAATAATAACCATGTTTTTATCTAAATGTTAAAAATTATCATTATTTTTGTTTTTCATCATTCAACAATGTATATCATGATTTGTGGTGGAGCAATGAAGAGATGGCACTTGCTTATGGTGATGTGAGATTTTTGGATGTGTTAGGTAATGTTTTTGTTGTTTTCCTTAGTTTTTCAAGTAGTGTGGATGTTGTTGGAAAATTGAATGGAGCTTTTTTTATTCCATGACCTCCCCAACAAAGTTCCATTTTCGAATAAAAGATTCACACCTTGGTTTTCTTGTTTTGTTTTTGGTGTTGTTTAGAATGGGTAGGTGTTGCATTGAAGGGAAAAATGTTCATGTGGTGTGAAATTCTCAAGTTGTCTAGCTATTGATTTTTTTAAATGTTCGCCTAATAAGAAATTTTATAATTAAATGATTGAGATTTGAATAGGTCTTCTATATTCTTAATGGCATGAATGGAGGTAATAATAAGCTTTAAAGGATTATGAATGGTTGATTTGTTAGGTGTGTTAGTTTAGTTGTTCAATTAGGTTTTAGTTAATTAAGGATAAACTAGGATAATTAAACTAATTAATTAATCTCGAACCAGTTCATGTGTGAATGGGGTTTGAGATATTTGTCATGGGATATAATCCCACAAATGTGAACATACTTTCTCCTTTGTAATTTTCTTTGTTATGCAAGTGTTTTGGTATTCTATGTTTTGGGTTTGGATTTTCATGTTGTTGCAAATGAATCAATCTTTTGAATCACCAAGAGTCTAGTTAATTGTTTTTGTGTTACAATTAGGCTAGAGTTGTTTAACACTAAGTTTTACTGGTTTTTTGTTGTGTGTGTGTGTTATGCACGAGATTTGATTATTAACAAGTGCCAGGTAGTTGTGTGTTGTTTGTGTTATTACAGTTGTTTGTGCAAGAGCTTTATTTGTGGTGCAAACATTGTTTGCTCACGAATCTTAGTTTGCTTACTTGGTGAAAATAGTGTTTTGTACTTGTTTTTAATGTAAAACTCCATGAGGAATTGAATCCCAAATAGGGCTTGAGTACCTTAAAGTTGAAAAAAGAAAAAAAACAACATCATAATAAACAAGGAAGGCCTTGTTGTTGTCACAAGGCCCCCCTCACATCTTTCTTTCTTGTATTTTTATTTGTTTTTCTTACTTTGTTTCTATTTTGTTTACATGTATAGTAACAATCATGGCACTTGAAACCACCACTGCCACTACCTAGCCATTGGTGCCAATTTGCAAGAAGTAGGCGTGACGAGTGCCCCTAGTCAATCTTTTTGTTGGCGGCGTAACTGCGGTTGTAGCAAGGGAACAAGAAAAGGTAGGGAGAGGAGATCCTTGTCATGTTTGCCTCTTTTGTTGAAGTTGTAGCAGGAGGCAACAAACAAGAATGGAAAAGTAGGAGCTACAACATGTAATTATAGCCCAAGGAATAGAAGGAGAACGGGAAAAAGAAGAAGAGAAAAAAAAAGGAGAAAAAATAGGGGGGTGGAAGTGGAGAAAATCAAATTCCAACCACCATCACTAGGAGCTTGCGGTTTCTTTCGAACCTTTGAAGTTCAGGTATAAATGGAGGCTCATGTGCCTTGGGGGAGGCCTAAGATAAGAAGGGTCAGGGGGTCCAATCTAGACTTCCCTTTTTATTTTTCATTTTTTTCTAAATTTTTGAACCTAGGGTGCAAGTTTGGCACCAATCCAAACTTGTGAACATATTTTTCATCCATTTGATATATTTCATCCAATTTTTGGATGAAAAAATCATCCATATAGTTAGGGGTAGGTAGTGGGTGAATAGGGGCTAGTGATTGTGTGGGTAGCCTAATTAATGGACAACCCACCTTTGAACATACACTGAACAATTTGACCTTTGAGACTGAACAAAAAATTGATTTTTAATTCATTTTCATTTTGAAATTTTTCAGAAATTCATATCTTTTGCATATGCAGTTGGATTTACAAACCATCTGCACCATGAGTTTTTGGAAAGCAAATCTTCACACATGTGAAGTGGTAAAATTTTTGGAGACAAGAAATTTTGGAGATCAAAGGCCATTAACATTTGTGGAATTAATTTTCATTAATTTTTGGAAATTCATTCCTTGCCTATACAAAAGAAGAATTATAAATTTTCTATGGTAGTTAATTCCTAGTGAGGAACATTTATAATGTGGGAGTTTTTAGCTTAGTTGGAAATAAGTGCTTTGTAAGGTTCATTTTAAGGCATAGGGTGGTTTGTGGCAACTTTTTCATATTAAACATTTGGCGATTCAACATTGTGTTGGTGAGTTATATTTGTTGCACCTTACAAGTGGTGGAATGTGAAGCCACCAACAAATGTCGAGGATTTGAATTCATGTTGTGATTCTTGTGTGGGAATCACAAAAAAGGAGATTTGTGTTGCATGAATTATGCATCTCTAGTTATGTTTGTTGGCTTGGGCTTGTTGGTTGTTAGCATGTTGGTTGGGTTGTCATATGCTTTTAGGGGGTAAGCGGATTACCAAGGTGTGTGCCATTCAACTATAACCTGGGGTTGAACACATGTTCTTAGGTTGACCTTTTGGTAATCAATGTTTACAGTTTAGTGTGAAACTTCAAGTGAAAGGCTATGTGCCTTCCCACATGTGCCATTATTCTCATAATGAACCTAGGGGTTGTGGTTGGTGTGGTTCATGGCTAGGCATGGGACAAGGCTACCACCCAATCATGATCATTAAATAGGTCCTACTTGACTCCCAATTTCCCCAAACATGTTGATTAAGTTTTAGTTAAGGTTTAGGTTGTATGGGGAGGCACAATTGCAAATATGTCTAGATTTGATCACCAAGATGTCCCATTGCTTATTATTGTGGTGAGATTGGGTTGATGACTAGTAGACCACCTTGTTGTGTTCATAATGTGCCCTAGTTTGATGGCCCTATGAAATGCTTTTGTGGGTACAAGTGCATTAGCCATACAAGTCTAACATACATGGGTTCATGTTATGAAGTTTATGTTTTGGGGGTTTGGTTAAGCAACAACAAGTTCAACATCCTTGTAAAATTAGTTTGAACCATCACATGTGTGTCATCATTTTATAATTATATTTTAGGGGGGAAACCCAAGTTAGGGTTTAGGGTTCATCACAGAGGTGACACAAGATTCAAGAGATAGGCACATTGTTACTAGTGATTTCACTAGGCAAAGGGTGTGGTTCTAACCACCCACACCACCTTCATCATCATTTGGAGGAAATTTTTTAGGTTTTGAGACATATTTTTCTTTAAGGTTTGTCACCCCACCACTGTTGTGGGACATGGAAGAGATGTATGTAGCCACCAAACGACCTTGTCCATATTTAAGGGCGAGTAACACCATTGAGCCAAATGATTTTAGTTGAGAGTTTGATAATTAATGTGATATGTAGCAAATGCGTAATCCCCAGTTATTCACACCTTTCATGTCATGGAAGGGTTTGTTTCAACATTTGGAAGGGCCACCTATGGATGACTCATGAATTTAAATTAAGGAGTGGTGACTACATTAGTCTTCCAAGTATGTTTCTATCACTATGAGATTATGGCCCCAAGTGGTGCAATGGCAAGTCTTGGCATTAGTTTAGTAAATGGAAGCAAAAATGCCAGTGGTAGTAGAGCCATCGAAAGTGGTGGAACTACCAAGGGTGGTGGTATAGTGACATCCATGAATACCTAGGGTCCATTGCCCACATTTAACCCAATTGTGGAATTCTTCCAAGAGTTGCAGTGGAATTACCAAAGGCTTAAAATTGAAAGCTATGAAGTTTGCAAGATTTCCAATGTAAGCCCCATGAGAACTTGCAAAAAACCTATGCATGATGCATAATTTATTCATGGTGACATAAGGTGTCACTAGAGCCAAAGCAATTTAGTTTTGGTACGGGATCCTATAAAAAGAGCTTAAGCATTGGGTGCAGGATGCCATTTTATTGCAACCTGCTTAACCCACTTTGGCCAGTGTGTTTCAATTGTTGAAAATGATTGAAATGAATATGGTGGAGGAACGAATGGTCACCCTTGGGTTTAACAAGAAAAACCTAAAGAATTTTCTAGCACCATTGACGCGCTCCTAATTCCTCAAGGGACTCAAATGTGAGTCCCAAATAGAAAACAACGGAAGAGTAAGGAGTTGGGCACGCTCCCTAGCTCGTAACATTTTGGAGGGGTAGAGGGGCGTGTTGGAACTCCCGGATTGGACTAGGAAGAATTGACAAGCTTCACTTACTCATACGGGCTTGCACAAAACCAACACAAGGTGGTTAGTGCATAGTTTAAGCACTTTTGGTGCTAGGATGAACCACAAGCAACTCGGACACACAAGACTCACCACGGCCCGGACTTGGGGTAAGCCACCACCTTCCCCTTTATAGTATACTATGTGGCTGCCCACGAGGCCCACATCCAAATGGCTTTTTGTCTCGAGACTCCCAAATGGGGGTCCCAAAATTGCCAAGGTTGGGACTCCCGCGACTTTGGGGTGCTATAACTTTATGTGCAGACCTCTAATGGAGATGAGGTCTAAAGCAAAGTTGTAGACCTCGTCGATAGCTTTCCAAGGTTATGTTGCACACCACCTGCACGTAAGGAAATCAGGTCCAAATTGTCAATTCGACTCCTGGCCCTTCTTTCGGCCATAACTTGTGTTTTAGATGTCCAAATGGGTGATGCGAGCCCATTTTGGACATCTACGTTCCAAGAGCTTTCCAAGATACAAAAAAATTCTCAAGACATTGAATTTCACGCTTGCAATGGCCCTTTAAAAATTTGGGAGACCACAAATATTCTAACTCCCAATGTGGGAGTTCCTTTGGGAGTGTGAGGGTCTATTCCCTCACACTCTCTTGCACTCCCGAGAGCATGCGGCATGACTCCCGGGCTTTTCTCTTGGCCCGCAACCTTGCAACCCCTTGCCTTGGTCGTGAGCCCAAAGCTAGGGTTGCGACAACCATCAAGTCAACAATCATGAGGTCAACCCGCCAAGGTTACATCACCCAAGGCCAAGGGGGCCAAACCATATTTAGGTGGTGGTTCCACATCCTATTCAATTAAACAAGGTGAAGACAAATGTTGGAGGTGTGGTGGGCCTCACAAGAAGAAGGATTGTCCTAATCCACCATAGGCCACAACTTCCAATCCTAATTCCGGCCAACCATGTTCCCATTGTCATGCATATGGGCATGATGCCGATCATTAGTTCACACTTTGCCTAAAATTATGGCAAGGCTAGTCACATTACACTAATGTTAGTACGAGCCAAGGTTTTAAGAAAGGCCAAAAGGGGAAAGGTGTGGCCAACAAAGGGTCGGCCACCAAGCTAACTCAAGGCCAACCTAACACCATGGAAGTTAGGTTTGCACTATAGGAGGCCATAATCACAAGCATGGCAACCCAAGTGAAATCTATTGCATTTAGGTCAAGGAAGGCTAAGGATTAGAAAGATGGCCAATCATATGGGCCAAATGTTGACCTAAGATTCTTTTGTGGAGTTGGTTTTTCAGCATCAATGGCATTAGATGAAGCAATGCCACATATGTCAAGAGATCATGAGTCATGCACAATAAATGATCAAAACCATGTTATGGTTCCAATTTTAGTGAGATGATTTCCACAATTGCACCATTGACAAGAGTTAGTATGCGGATGCCAAAACCACAAGGTGCTAATGAGAGATTGGATCCTTAGCATGGTGAGGCTCAATGCTAGGTGCAGCTCCCACAATCATTTGTGTTGATGGACACCATTCCCGATCCCATGGGGGTGTCAAATTCTAGTCAAATGTCAAGGAAGGCACCTAGTTTTATTCCTAGGTCCAACACACCCACAAGTTTGATGGGGGTAGCCAAAGTAGTGTGTCAAGCACCATTATTTTTTGTTGAGACATTGGCATTTCAAGTATTCAACTAGCAACCATGTTTTGCTTCGCAGCCACATTATGTGAAAATGGTGGATTATTAGATGATGGTTAGGTCGAAGGACACTTTTGTGCCTCCTACAGATCTCCATCCATTTTTTGAGGTTAACCACATGGAGGTGTCCAAAGTTCAACCTAAATATTGGCATGTGGCTATGGCCAAACTTCATGACCTTTTAACACAATTAACTAGTGATCAAACTAGTGTCATTCTTGGGGTTGTTGTTGTGCACAATGAAAAAGGAATGTTTCAATTGAAGGGGGCATTAACACCATGGTATCGACCCCTCAAGGTGTTATTGGATTCTAGTGCTCAATTAATGATGCTAGGCAAATCTACTATTAATGTTCTTAGATTGATTAATGCTAATCTTTGACCCATGCCCATATCATGTTTTGACATCTATGGGCAGGTTAGAGAAAATATGAACGTTAACCAAGTAGGAGATTGTGATTTAAATTAATCCTAACAAACTTGCAAACTACACTACTACGTGGGCTTGAGCAATAGTCACACATGCTATGTCCTATGATGTGTTGATTGGAGGTGTGGTGTTGTATCCCCTAGGGGTTACCATTGATTTTTGGGAGGAAACTATGTACTACCTTCCATGCTGGCAAACATGAGTTAATCACAAGCCTTCATTGTTAATGAGATTCATTGGGGGGCAAGTGGGAAAATCTAACAAGTCAACTATGTTGGTTGGATGTTAAGGCCTTCCACATGGACTTGAATTGTTGGAGGATAATGTCCATGACTAGGATGCACCTCCAAATAGTAAATTGGCGATGTCAAGGCCACAATGGATGTTAATCATTCCAGTTTCTCCATAGGCCCCATGGTGTCCTAGGATCCAATGGCCACCATGGGGCACATTGATCGAACTCCAGGCATTGGCCAATCATTATATTTATTAAGCTTTGCACATTCTACCATCACCAAGCCCATAGTCACTTGTGAAGCTTAGTAATGGGCCTTTAGGTTTAAGCCCATTGGATACCAAGGTTATTCAATGGGATATTCCCAAGCATGGGATATGCCTACTTGAGCTATTTGAAAACATTCATTTTGGATTAGTTGCAATTCTACAATCAAACATCTTAATATGGAAATACCATTATGTGGAGAAGGATCCATGAACCAAACAAGTTTCCATGCAACATGTCATGATGTTTCAACAAAGGTATCCCCATTTGTTACCAACATCAACCATACATGGTTATTAACGTTCCTTACCAAGCAATATCAGCTTGTTAGGGGCTTCAAATTTCACAAAGATTAGGCCCATTGATTTGGTCATTTCTAAATGGCCGTGCCAAGGTTTTTCACAAGTAGGTATGGACTAAAAACTTTCCGATTCCAGGTCAAGTTTATTCTAGGAATTAATTTGTGTTGTGCAACATTTGCAAAAGTCACATATGCATTCATGTGCATATTTGTTGGAGAATGTCCCACAATTGAAGGATTTTAAGCCAACTATTTTGGTTGGATGGCAACAAATTAAAGCTTGGATCAGCGAGCTAATGTAGGTGGATGTTGTTTGAATTGGTTCATGAGTTCATTGCTTCTAATGGATGTGGATTAACCTAGCACCACCAAAGGTGATCCAACAAACATATGAACTCGTTCTTAGGTCACCCACATGCTTAGTGGATGACGTATTGGATCCAAGATGCCATTCATGCATGGTTTGTCATGATGACCAACCACCTTTGGTTGTGGTCAATAGGGTTGGCCTTCCACAAGCAGCCCTACCAACATTTTTGAATTTTCCACATTCTCATGCATTTAGGAATGGAGGCCCATGGATGGTTTGGGATTCCCATTCCTCCAATATGGAATAACCTAATGTAGATGAGAAGGAATAGGCCATGGGGTTTTGCATTAGCACCACAACTGTGTAAGGCATTTTTGAGGGAGCTTGTAGGCAGATTTTGGGGCAAGTTATGGATTTCAAGTGCTTCACATGAATTTTCAATTTGGTTTTAATAGATCAGTTATGTTATGGCTAATCACATCACCCACTCCACCCCATCTTCCACTTATTGCACCTTTTGTTAGGTCAACTATGGTGATGCAAGGGGGGGGGGGGTGATGTTACAACATGACAAATACATCCCTAGCAATTATGGGATTAAGGATTCCAAGGGACATTTATGGGTGTGGAATAGGAAATTGGTGATGTGGGGGCACCATGATGTGATGGCACCTTTCCACATTTTGCATAACAATCATAGGCCTTGCCCTCAACCTCGGGTGCTAAGGATGTTCCATCACCCCACCCCCGAGGTATAGGTGAATGTAGAAACATGAGACCCAAGAATTGGCACTAGCAATTATAGGAGGTGAGTGCATGAAACACGACGGATAATACAAGATTTCACTGGATGTTGCTTTTAGTTTGAAGGAATTGGGTCAAGTAAAAGGACAAGAGATTCGAATCATATTGGAAGATGATAATCCAATTTTCAAGCAACCTTACAAGCTTAATGAGGTGGAGTGAACCTTGGTTCAAGCTTGAACAATAAAGTTGTTGGATGTTGGTTTGGTGGAACTATCTAAGGTTGAATATGCTTCAACAACAGTGATGCTAGCCAAGGACATTTTTGGTAATTGGACTAAACATTGCATGTGTGGGGATTACCGTCCAATGAATAAACAAACCATTCAAACAAATATGCCATGTCCCTATTGGTGGACTTTTTTGATGCCTTTAGTTAGGCCAAGGTTTTTAGTACCTTGGACTTAAGGTCTAGCTAGCATTAGTTGCCATTGAGGTAAGGTGATAAAATCAAGATAACATTTTGGGGAATTGACCCCCATGGGAAAGATTGTTTGTACCAATGGAAGTTTTTGCCATTTGGTTTGAAAAATGCCCTTGTAGAACTTCAAAGGGTCATGGATTGAGTGTTGGCGTTGCCAAATGTTACATTGATGGCACTATTATTTTTAGCCTAACCCAAGTAGATCACGTGCACCATTTATGGCAAGTGTTTGGAGGACTTAAAAAACATAACCTTAAGTTTCATCCAAGCAAGTGTTGGTTTTTTCATACTTAGGTGGAATACGTAGGTCACATGATTTATCTAGGTGGATTGGGGGTTTAGAAGGCGAAACCATTTCACATGTGCCCCAACCAATAGATGTCAATCGATTATGAACTTTTCTAGGCTTGTGTAATTACTACCGGAGGTTTGTGAAAGACTTTAGTAGCATAGCCAAACCTTTAACCCAACTGACATAAATTGACCAATAGTTCATTTGGGATGAAACACAAGAGCAGGCCTTTCAGAATTGAAGGCCATGTTTCATCAACTCCCATTTTGAGGTGACCCATTTGAGGATGACCGTTCCAATTACACACTAATTAGAGCATTGTAGGGGTTGGGAGCTATGTTTACCCAACTTGATGATGATGGTTGAAAGTTTGTGGTTGCATATGCTAGTTGGTCCAACAACAAGACATGGGCTAAGTACAACTCATATGAAAGGGAGTGCTTTGTAGTTGCGTGAATTGTTTCATCATTCAAATGTTATCTTTATGGTAGCCCATTCACTTTGATTATCGATCACCAACTTTTAAGATTCCTTATGGAATCATATTAACTCATAGGAAAGTTAGTTAGGTGGGCACTAATTTTGTAGGAGTATGACTTTTATATAATTCATAGGCCTAGTAGGGTTAAAAGAGATGTTAATGGGTTGAGTTGGAACCCATGTTCCAATGAAGAGGATACCATCGAAGCTTGTTGGCATGGTGATGTGGATTTGGAGGCGGTACTAGGATGGCATGCCTTTGATACCTTTGTACCTTATTGGGGTGTTCTAGGGATGTATCTCCAACTAGTGTGGATGATGGGGATCCCCATGATGTGGACATGGAGTCGGAGGGTGTTAAGGGGGTAGGATGAGTACATGATTTTGGATGAATAAGGCATTTAGGATATGGATTGATTAAGGAACTTTGTTAGTTTGAATTTTGAATTTTTGTTGGTTTTGATCATGATGAAGAAATTAGGGATTGTTGAAAAGGAGAAAGTTTTGGAAAACAAAAAGATTCTTACACAATTTTGCGAAAGAAAAGTGAGAGGAATTGTAGGTACTTGTAGTGGAGAACCACAAACTTTGATTTGAGATACCACAAACTATAATTGTTTTATTAGGATTTTTTCAACAAAACATGGGATTTTACTATAATTTTAATTCATGTTTTTAGTAATATAGAGAAACACCAACTTCTATAATGAATTTTATATTCATATTGTTGTGTGAACTATTTTATTATGAGAATATGATGAAATGAAATGTAATATTGTTTTTGGAGTTTTTGTTTATAATGTATTTTGCAGTGCAGATTCTGGTTTTATGAAATAACCATGAATTTGGTGTGTTAATGAATGGTAATTTTTAAAATGTTGAGAATTAAGGCAAAAATAATGAATGTATGCATGTGCAGTGCAAATCTATGTTACGGTAATGTGAAATATTTTGCAAAAAATTAATTTCAATTTTATTAGAGGGTAATGGTGTCATGGATATTTATGATGATGCACTTGTCATTGCATATTTACAAGAAAGTGAAATTCCAATTGGAGTAACACCCAAGGAAAGGGATCATGTTGTGCATAAGGCCAAACAATTCAAGGGTGCAATCATGGTAACACGTAACACAACAAGTGTAACTAATGTTTTGAAAAAAAAACAAACATGTTTAACAACTTGAATTTTTTTTGAATGACATATTTTTGACAAATTTTTAATGCAAAAATTATCAAAATACTATAATTTTTAAAATATTTTTTGTGGAATATTCTAAAAATAAAACATTCCAAAAAATAGTCCCAAAGGGGTGGGTGTGGTTCATGCTATCCCATTTGTAGCCTCAAGTGGGAAGGTGGGTAGATCCTTTTTACAAATGTGGGTAGATGGACAAATGAAGGTTGTGCCTTGCCCAAAACAATGTGAGAGCCTTTTGAGGCATGCTCACGAGGAATCAAGGCCATTTTGGGGTCCAACAGACATATAATTTGCTCCAAACACAATATTAGTGGTGAGGGATACAATTGGAATTTTACCAATTTGTTTTCAGGTGTATGGTGTATGATCAAATTTGGGCATCCTTCAATGCACCTACACTTCACCTACAGCCCTTACCAATTATGGGGCTTGGGTACCAATGGAATTTGGATTTTGCTAGCCCATTGAGTTTGACACTTTGACATAATTGATATGTTTTGGTTTTGATTGAACATTTATCCAAGTGGTTGGAGTTGGTTCCATTGTTGAATTGTAGTAATGAAAGGGCAACATATTCATTTTTAGATTAAGGTACTTTAATAGGTTTGGGCTCCAATAAAAAATTTCACTAACTAAAGTACAAAATTCCATGGGGAATTCTAAGAGTTGTGTGAGAAAACACATATTGATCATCGAACGACTTCATGCAATCATCCTAAGGTAGACGGGTTAGTTGAGTGAATGGTGTAGACGGTGAAAAAGGGGTTTGCAAAAGTATGGTCTCCATAAAGGCCATATTTGAGATTGAGACTTATAGTTACCATGGTTAGTTATGGGGTATAGGTTAAGTTAGCATACTTCTCCTTCATTTTTTTCACCATATTTTTTATTGTTTGGTCACGAGTTCGAGCTACTAGCTTCAATTTGATAAGATTTGATGGCAATAATCAACATGAATGATCATAATGTGTGGATTTAGGAATGTGAGCAATGAACCACCTTGTTCCAACATGTTATGCCCATGGCTATGGAAAGTTTGGCAATTGCCCAACATTTGGATACTTTCCGTTATGTGACTATATGTGGAGGTGGTTATCGATTTCAAATTTGGAGGGTTGAGTGATGAAATTATGTTTACTTGCAATAAACAACACCAACTACTTTGGATGTGATTGCAAGACATGTTATTTTATGTGTATGAAAGGTTTTACTGTCACAACCCCATTTTGGCCAAGTGTGGGGGTGAAGCCCAACACTTCCAAAGTTGAGGATTTGGGGCCCTCCGGGACTCCTGTATGTTTAGAGCTCAACAACAAGGCCCAAAACACCTTGCATTGAGGTGTTCTTAGTGTCATTGGAAAGGTTTTGAAGTGTAAATATCGAAAATGGCCTCGTATTGATCATTTGGACATCTGTAGTCTAAGTTATGGGCAAAAGAAAGGCCAAGAGTCAAACTGGCAGTTTGACTCCCGACCACAAAAAATCAGGAATCGACCTCTTTTGGACCTCTGAATTGAGAATGCGATACATCATTGAAAAGCTCTCAACGAGGGCTACAAGTTTGGTTTAGACTTTGTTGCAATCAGACTTTGCAATTGGGAGTTATGAGCTCCCAAGGTCCCAGGACTCTAACCGGGACAATTTCGGGACTCCAACTTGGGAGTCCCGGGAAAAAAAACCATTTGGATGTAGTTTCGGCGGGGTGTCGCAGAGAATACTATATGGGGGAAGGTGGTGGCTTCCCCCGAGTCCGGGCTGTGGTGTGTCTTGTGGTCCAAAGTGCTCGTGGCTTGTCCCAACACCCAAGGGTGTCTCGAAATGTGAACTAACCACTTTGTGGTTTGTTTTGGATGCAGATTCAAGCTTGATCTACTAGTCCCTCTTCCTAGTCTAATCCTGGGACTTCTAGCATGCCCCTCTACCCCCCTATAGTGCTGGAAGTCGGGAGCGCCCTTCCGAGTCCCTATTTTCGCAACTACACTTTGGTGGGCCCTCAAGTGGGTTCACCCCGGGACTTGGGAGTGCGTCATTTACCTTCTGGACTGTTTTTGTTAGAAGGTTGAGATGGTTAGACATGCAAAAACTATGTGTGCAATTGTGCACTATGTCATCTTCCCAATGTGGATGACCTAATGGGCCCATCTTTAGCTGTGGTTCTAACTGGCCTGTGATGTATGTTGTGTGAGCAAGCTTTAGGAGCTACCCCTATGTTGATTTGTGATAAGTGTTATCGAGGTTGGCATATGGGATGTTTCATGCCATTAATGGAAGAAATGTTAGTTGGTAAATGGTTTTGCTTTCGATGCACCCAATAGATGTAGGTTCCCTAGGGTCACAAAATAAAACAAATATCAAGTTTTTTTCCATGGTAATTCACATTTGGTTGGGGATTTGAAGGATTACAATTAGGCAACTAACAATGGGGTTCACACTTACATTTGGCCTAGTGGTCCTTTTGCCTTGGAACCAAAGTGTTCATCCATGATGGATTTCCAACATGTAGTTTTGTAATGTTATTTGCCTTAAAGGGACCTTAGTCCTAGATTGGGGGTAGTATGGATGTGGTGTACAATTTAGATTATTTTTATGTTATGTGTTGTGAATGTGGTGACAACGATAGTTATAGGCATCAACATAAGATCACACAACAAATTTGTTCACAACATCAAAATTTTAAGTTATGTATACTTGAATTAGTTTCAAGGATTTAAATTGTGCTATAAGGATAGAAAATGGGTACCTATTGATGTGAAAACTTCGAGTTTAATTTTAGTGTTCCTTGGAAACCATCTATTGTCTTGGGTTTTGTTTACTTGTGCAAGGGGAAATTTTTTGAGAGGTTGGGGTTTAGGTCCAATGTTGAGTGTCTAAAATCTCTAAAAGGACAATTGCAACTATCTACCATGAAATGTTGGGAAAACAAGATGGAATATTCAAATCATAATGTTTGGGCAATCTTGTGGGTAATTCTGAAAGTTGTATGAAAGGTTTACAATTTAGATTGTAACTTTGACACCATATAAAAGATCAAGATAGCCTATGAGAGGAAATTTGGAGTGATATGATCCATTTCATTCTTAAAGGTTTTGAATTTTATTTCAAACCACGTATAACTAACAATTAGATAAAAAGTCATAGGAATGTAAGGTAGGTTTTAAGAAAATGTTGTTGACTAAAAACAAAGAGTTGGTGTGAGTTATTCCTACCTTAGGTACATATATGTATTTTGACCATCTGATAACAATGTGTGTTTACATTTGCTTTCTTGTTTTGATTCCATTGGTGCACCACAACCTTCAAAGGGGTCAAATCCAGTGTTGGTTGGTTCTATCATTTTTCATAGCTGGAGGGCAAGAATATTGAATATTTTGTGTCTCACACTAGAATCAAATCATTGAATTTTTAATTTTTTTGACTTCTGTTTACTGTCAATTTGCTTGGGTTAAGCAATGCTCCCATTTACTAATTTCCAAGGCTACTTTTATAATACCCACTTAGTATGCATAAGAAATTGGGTTTTTAAATACCCAACTTGATAATTGTCTTGTATAATGTGAAGATAAATTGTTGTGCATGAAACTTATCAAATGAAAATACTCATTTTTGGTGCACTCCTCATAATCACCAACCCATACTGATCAAATTCAATATAAAATGGGAGCTGAAAGTGGAGCTAAAATTCAAAAAAAGTAACAAAATAAAAAGTCACAGCTCAAAGGCGTAAATGTTTGAGAATTCAAAAACTTGTACGGACTTAGGACGAGGCTAGTGTTCCCTAAATCCAGATCTGGATCTGCCCCCACAAAACCCAGGGTTAGGTCCAACCTTGGACCTGCGCTGGCAGGCCTTAGTCCTTGTTTCAACTAGTATGGTTCAGGTTCAAAACCAGTGTTGGCTGGTTATTGAGTTTTGGACTAGTTATCAAGCTGATTACTAATAACCTACCAACTAGCTACTGAATTTTTTGATAACTAGTTAAATTGATAACGTCTTGACATTGAGTTTTCAAAATCTAATAACCTACTTGGATGACCCAATTATCATCGATGTAGGTATCATCTTAAAATACTAATGTAATTTATTTATTTATTAAGCATATAATAAAAAGTTAACCCTACAATCAGTGTATAATTGCATAATAACCCCCATCCCCACTTTCCCTTTTCAAAAATTTGTATTTTTAAGGATGAAGTTTACTCTTTGAGCTTTTCTTAGGGTGATCTAGATCACTTAATGAAAACATAGTTGTTTATGAAGTTTTAACTTTTGGGATCATCACAATTATTATGTTAAGCACTTCTTATTCTTAGTACGGAATATTTTAGAGCTTGATTTGTCCTCAAAGTCATACAAATTTTCATTTTAAAAAAATAAAAATTCTTTGCTTCTCATGCCCTCTTCCCTTAGTTTTCCTTTTGAACTTTCCATTGTTTGAATTTTGTTATATCCAACTTACTTTGTCTTCATTCAATTAACTCATGTTCACATGGACTATGAAATGGGATGGTAAGTAGGAGATTTTTTAAACCTGAGTATTGCCTTGTAATATGTTATGGCTATACGGGTGCAACGCATCATTTTTCAATGATGTTGCAGATTGTCTACAATTGCAAGCAATTAACATACATACATACAATTGTGATGATTAATGATTATTTGAACCCTCTGATATGAAGAAGCCAAATCTTTACTGTCACATTGTGTTCCTAATAAACCTGGGAATACATTTCAAACCCCAACAAGTCTTTTCCAAGTAAGAACCATTAAACATGGGAATTGGTAATGATCCAAACCCAGAACTTGGAATCTTTAACTTTTAAGAAGATTCTTTAGACCTAGAATTGACAAGTCTTTAGTTTTATAAAAAATTGAAACCCATACCGTCTGATTCTTGTAAAAATCAAGAACCTGTGAATACTGGACAAGACATAGAAAGGTCCATGTCAATTTTTGGTTTGCATCAAAGCACTAGCCAGCCCATAAGAGCCTCATCAGGTCTTTAGTATGTATAAACCAGATAAATAGGGTATCGATCTGTTTGATTTGTTATCATTTGATAATGAATAACCTACCCTTTGACCCTTGTTGATATCCAGTCATTTTCTCAATAATTGTGCAACACTGGTCTAATCTTTTTTAATTCATAGAGAAAAATGTGGTGGGTGGGCAAGAAGAACTTTTTTCTTTCTGTTCCAGTTCACAAGGTAACCAAGGCGGGTAGCTCAATTTCTTTGTGGATTTATTTGAAAGGGCAAGTTGAACTCAAATCCTTCAATTTGAAGGGCAGCGCTGACAGGACCCTTCACTGGGGAGAGGTCCGAAGTCCGACGAACCCGGCCCTTCAAATGCGAGGGCTGCGTGCAGGCTAGTATACATGAGTATCGCGTCATTCACTGGGAATCACCAGGGAGCAGGAGGAGGAGGACCTCATCTGAAACAACAAACCGTGGTTGTCGTTGTCATCTTAATCGTCACCGAACTATTTCTTGCTGCCATTTTTCAGTTGATTGTCGTGTTCCCCCAAATAGCCAAATTCAGAAATTAGGCTCACTGAAGTTTGCCAGGAATTTTCATCATTTTTATTGCACTTCATCGTCATAATCCTTCTTGTTCTTTTCATCTTCTTGTCACAGTTCTCACCCTAAAAAGACAAACCCACCAGAAAAAAAAGAAGTAAACAACCACGCCGGAAAACAAAAATATCCATTTTTCTGAACCCTTTTTTTGTTTGTTGTATATCTGCATTCGCCAGCAAACAGAACAAACAAACCAACAACCAGACGGACTTGAAAAAGAGAGACTATGTGGACCACAGATCACACCTGGTGGACAGGTAGATTCAATAATTGAAATCTATAGATTGTACAATGTACTGGACGGAAGATAGTAGTATTAAAATCGCATCTGAATTCCACTGTTCAGTCTGATTGCCACTCGAAATGCTGTTTAATTAACAACACACAGATCCATCGAGTAAAAAAGAAGTCCGATTTGTGCAGTGGTTGGGGACGACGGATCAATTCATCGAGCTACAGATTGAAGTAGCGATCGATTGCACAGTGTACTGGACCGGAGATGCTATCGATTCTGATGTATACGGCCGTGTGAATGAAGTCGATTGAGTGTGTACATTGGTCGACTGGAGATGACACGCTGATAGATCCATCGAGTAGAAAGTACGTAGAGCTACTGAGGGGAAGAAAAAATTTCATATTTTGTGTTTAAAATGATTTGATCAGGTCTCCCCGCCATTGCTTCTGTGCGTATGCGTGCGTCTGTGTTTGTGTTTTTCCGCCTTTCTATTGTTACACGCGCGCCGAGTTTGTGCATATACAAGGGAAACTGTGGCTATCGAGGTTTGCGGCACTCTTCTCGCGATCGGCACCACGCGACAGTCTACGGGTCCGGCGTTGGGTTGCGCCGCTACTCGGTTTTCATAATCCGTGACTCCCCCCAACATGCTGCTGCAAAACACCGCGGTGGGAGTACGAAGACTGGGCGATGGAGAGCTGCCTTCACTGCCACGGCCCTGGAGTTGTCTTCTGCGAACTTACTATTCTTCGTTCCTTGTTGCTGCTGCTGCACCATGGAACCGGAGCATTGCAGCTGGATGGACAGCCCTGTGAGAGAGGGTGCGGCGCTGTGCAGCCCCTTCAGCGGTGGGAAACCAAGACCCCGCTGGTTCACACTCGTCTTCTGTCTTCCGATTACCATGGCTTGGTGCCTCCTCTGGATCCTGCTCATCGCTCTCTACGCCATCGTCTCTGCTCAGAACAACGCCGTTGGCAAGTCCTCTGAGCCTGCTCTAGCTCATAGCAATGCTTGATTTGATATTTTCTTGCTCCTTTTTGAAGCAGATTGCGATTTGGCGGGGGGAGAGCTCAGTAGACCGAGTTCAATAGGTAGAAACCAAAAGCCTATAGAGGCTATGGGCATTCAGTCAATGCCCCTGTGGGTTTTAATGTCTCTGACTTTCTTGCTTTCTTGCATCTGCTTGCAAGTTCAAATAATCCTGAATGTGTGCTAATGTTTCCGATAGTATGGAGGGAAACTGGAGGCTTCCGTATCTCTGGGGAAACAGTAGGCCAGGCGCATCAGACTTAGGGTTCGAAGATTGTGTTGGGAGAGGCGTCTTGTGTAGTTGATTATTGACAGTGAAAGCAACTTTGCCCTACCATTTTGGATTCTGTGCATACTAGAAAAGAGATTACGCTCCTAGATGGAACGCTCAACTGAGCAGTAGCAAAGCTTTCCCGTGACAAGCTGCTCCTCTGCTTGTAAACTATGGGGAGATTCTCATGGCAGATGGTCTCGTACTTTGAGAGTAACGCTCACGAGGTTATGACAACACTCACTGTTGTCATATTTGTTCTCATTTGTCCAGAACTGAGATAACGGGTACCTTCAAAGTGTTGTGCTAGAGTTTCCTCTGCTGCTGTCCCATAGATATGATTTTCTCACTATCTTTCTGGCAGATTGGGCTTGGGATTGCAAAATCTTTATCATAGTTTCTGCTGCTGTTACTGTTTTAAAGCTATTAGTTGCTAACCATGAATTTATACAGTCCATCTGTGGGGGGAAGGATCTTGAATATATCTGCAACCCCAAGTATCATGCCCCTGAACTTGTCTTGACTCCCATTCAGTTTTGCTCATCTCTCTAGCAGATTGCAATCACTTTTGTCAAACATCATGTTTTGGCCAATGATATAAGTGAAAGACAGTAGACTCAGTGTCAGTAGGGAAGGTTTGCTAGGGCACCACATCTGTTAAATCCAGGTGCCCTAAGATGAGCTCAACAAGAACAGAAATCTCATGAGGAAAAACAATAGATTGAAATTCATTTGATTTCTGTTTTCAATACAAAAGCAAATTGTGAAAGCATGACACATTGATAGTTTTTGGAATTTGAAGATGGTGTTGTCACAAAAGTCACATGGGTATCACTAGCTTTTGTGGCAGCTGAGAATTTATACTCATGTTGCATTTTAATCCTTTGATGCCAGCTCTTCATATATTCATGAAGCAGAATTCACCAATTGTTGAATGTTCACCTGCCAGGAGGCATGAGTTCAGTTCACAGTGTCATTCCTAAACCCCCTGCTGATGGGATTGCCATGCGTGTACTCTACAGACAATTATATACGCATAGACTGTGGAGGATCTGTTGACTTCACTAACAACATCAATGAGACATGGATGTCAGACAAGTATTTCACTGGTGGAGCCCCTGCTACTGTGCTGGATCCAGGCCAGTTTGTACAACAACAGGAGCGAACTGTGCGCTTCTTCCCTATTGCAATGGGAAAGAAGAATTGTTATGTGGTCAATGTCCCAAATGGACGGTACTTCATTCGCATGTTTTTTGTGTATGATGATTATGACAGGCAACAGCATTCACCAAGCTTTGATGTCTCAGTGGAGGGGACAGTGGTGTTCAGTTGGCGCAATCCATGGCAGGATTACTTTGCACAAAATGGTGCATACTCTGATCTTTTTGCATTCATTCATGATGGGGCAGCAACTATGTGTTTCTACAGCATTGCCACTGACTCACCTGTCATTGGAGCTCTGGAGCTTCTTGAAGTTGATGAGCTTTCCTATGATTCTCTGAGCACAGGTGAGAGTGTTATTTTGGTGAACTATGGCAGGCTCATGACTGGCTATGAGTCATTTGGGCCTGGGTTTACAAATGATACTGATGAATTGGGGCGAGGATGGGAACAAGATGACTTTTACAGCTTCAGCCCTAAATCCGTCCTGACAACAACTCAGAATATTCTGAACACCACACTGCCACCAAATTACTTCCCAGAGAAGCTCTACCAAGCATGTCGGAGCTTGGCTGAGGGAGGGAGCATCAATTATGTGTTTGAGGTTGATTCAAACTTGGATTATGCAATATGGTTGCATTTTGCGGAGATTGACCCAAGTGTCAAGGCACAGGGGCAACGAGTGTTTGATGTTCGTATCAACAACCAGGTGGTGCTCCCCAGTCTTGATATTTACAAATTGGCAGGAGGGCCATTTTCTGCTTATGACTGGCATTTCACTGTGGTCAACCTAACTGGGTCCTCCCTGACCATAGACTTTGAGGCAAAAATTGGGCCTCCATTGATATGTGGGCTGGAGGTTTATGCACTGCTGACTGCAGACCTGACTACAAAGGTCACAGAAGGTGAGTTGTACTCTAAACCAAGGCAGCCTCAACTCTGGATCAGGAATATCAAGGCATTTGAGATTCTTAAGTTTCTTGGTGCATGTAGTGGAGCAATGTTGTGAGGAGTGTTCAGATGAAAGTTGCCATGTCTCAAGCAATAATTTGCCAAGTTTGAACAGATACAACATGCACCTGTCAGAACTGTGCTGACATCTGACTTGACATGAACTTGTCAGAACATCAGCATTTGTTCATTCCCTTCTGTCCAGGGACACAGAAGATACATTTTTATGGTGAAGATCAGCTGATCTTGATGCTAGAAAGGAAGGGCAAGACTAGAACATGTTTGGAAACAAATACATCTCTAAAATTTAGGTGGAAATAAAGAAAACAGAATGCTGGAGAAGTGCTAATTAAAGTATGCTCTCAAGGACTTTGCTTGCAGCCATGGCCATGCAGGCATTGAGAATGTCTCTAAATGTTCCAGAAAGGATGGGTTGGAATGGAGATCCTTGTGCCCCTACTAGGTGAATTTAATCAACCCACCCCTGTGCAATAAGAATTGCATCTATATTCAGTTACAGCCTGATTGGTTTTAACAAGAAGTGAATTTGGATGCTAAAAGGGTGTTCTGATCTGGATGTCAGGTGGGATCCATGGGAAGGTGTGACATGCAACCTAGCAGTGGACAAATCAGGGCTTATAATCACAAATTTGTATTTGCTCCCTTCCTTATTCTCCATATCTGCACTGTTGCTTAACCTTCACCCAATTCTGCAATCATTCCATGACTGATTCCAGTCACTGCTTGGGAGCTCTGTTATCAAGCAAATGATTAACTCTTGAAAGAAGTCTTAAAACAACAGTAGATAAGTGAGGTTATTATCTGGTTCAGCATTCAAAGACCAATTCAGGTTTTTTTAGAAGAGGGGTGGAGGTGTTTTGCAGGCAAGGTAATGCACAAACTGATTTGACTTTCTTTTTGGTATCGTTTGGGTTCCTTGGTATGGAGAAGTTTGCAATACTTATGAAGACATTTCTTTTTGGCATCTGTTGAAGCACCCGGTGATGAAGTGCCATCATCAAATTGTCAGCATCATTGCTATGAAAATTTGTGATTGCAGCAGTTGCACTCCTTGTCAACATGTTGTGCTGGTTATGGTGTGCAGAAACATCTCAGGTCAAGGTCTACAAGGCTTCATCAGTGATCAGATAACTCTCCTAACTCATCTTACCACACTGTGAGTGGCACCTCTGCTGCTTCCCATTGTTGGAAGCACGATTATTATTACGGATAATAAGCCTGCCATGCTTTTAGAATGCTTCTGGAATTTGTTTGAACTTCGTTGATGGGGGTTTTAAGAATCTAAGATACGAGATGATGGAGTGACATTGCATTGTGTTTATGAGGAGAGCTGTAAGAGGGCACTATAGTCTTACAGGATCTTTTCGCTCCTTACTACACGTCTCACAATGGAATTTTACTAACAGGAATCTAAGCAACAATATGCTAGGAGGCAGCATCCCAGCAGGGCTAGGCCTAAACAGCCTCACCAGTGTGTAAGTGATTTTCACATTTCTTATATGGATACCAACCTATCTTGTGACAAATTACTGCTGCTGCTCAGAATTCAGAACACTCCTGAGGCTTAGTCAACTTTCAAGAGCTTTGGGTTCTCCTGTGAGGACTTACATTCTTGTTGAGCTGGTGAGAGTTATAGTCAAAGCATATTTACAGCCATATTTGATTGAATTTTTGAGTTAGGCTTTGGGACAATGGTGCTAGAATTGTCTTACATTTGAACATGCAATTTAGCCACAATGATGTTTCTGCATGCATCTTACACCACAGACACCATCAATTTCAGCCTGGATCTGCTACCTGATTAGCAAGCCTGGATTGATGTTCACATGCAACCTGTAAAGATTGCAATGGGCATGGTGACAGGGACTTGTCGGGAAACCTTCTCACCGGAAACATTCCAGCCAGTCTTGGGTCACAGCAGCTGCGACAACTGTAAGCTTTCAGGTTTCCTGAACCCATGTTTGTTTCAGAAACATCCCAAAGTCTGATCTTGACCTGTTCAAATGACAATCTCAACAGGAAGGATCCACTAGTGTATAACAAGAGGATTTTGATAAAATCTTTCTCATTGTCCACTGCAGATTACTGAGCAACAACCAATTGTCAGGGCAGGTTCCAATTCCAATCTATTCCATGGGAGTCCATGGTGGCTTCATTAACCTGTCATCCAATGCAGGGCTGTGCGGAGTACCGTCATTGCCAAAATGTCCACCTTTCTGGAGAGGGGTTTTGTCTACAGGTAGCAAGATAGGTATAGTAATTGGGACTTCGACCGCAGTGCTTGCAGTGGTAATACTGGTATACTTTTATCTCAAACGCCACAGTGTTGAAGACGACTACAACTTCAACCTCCCAAATCAGCTTGCTGGTAAGCATCTGTCAACTGTTCTGCTTTGAAATGGCTATTTGTGATGATGCTAACAAGATGTACCTCTTGTTGGAATGATGGCAACAGCAAGGACGAAGTGGTATCAGAACCATCGGATGAGTGTCCATGAAGCAGAGGATGAACATATCTTGCAACCACACTTGTCTACAAAATTTGGCTTCTCCTCCAACATTGCACCTCTCTGATTTCCAGAAGTCTGCAACAACAGAACGAACATATCTAAATTACAAATACTCATTTCCTGAACCTTGATCAAGTCATATGGGAGAGGTTGAAGCCCAATGTCTGCTGCTGCATCTCACATTTTGTGATGTGACCAAGAGGAATTTTTGGGTGGCATCACGGTTATGCTAAAAATTGGCAAATGGATGCTGCCCACTGTATGTTGGATGTACACTACTTATACTGAGAATTTGTGTTCAAAATGACATAAATCCCTTTAATATGCAGAGCCTATTAATGTGAATCAGGCAAATTTCTGAACTTTGAACTTTGTACAGCAAGATTTCTGAACTTGCCTAATGTCTCTAATTGTGAACAATTTCCAATGTAGCTTCAGCAATGTGCATTCAGCATTATGAAGAATGCTGATATATTTGCTTCTTTGTCCATATGGCATCATGAGCTTTAGCACTTTGGCAGAGCAGAAGCTGTGATGAGACATGGGGAGTTAGTCCCAAAGCCTGATTCCAATCACTCATGATCTTGGAAGTTTTCTGTTATAACACTCAAACCTCTGTAAGCAGAAAAAACAAGATCTTGAAGGAGCAAATTGATGGTGTTTGAGCTAGTAAATTTGTGCATACAAAAGGTGTGCAACTCCTGTACTAATTTTATGCTGTGGTTCAGAATTTGCATTTGAATCTAGACTGTGAATTTTAAAATGGAAGTTCTGTATTGAATTGCTAGATTGTCAGACACTAATTGTATGGTATGAATGAGAAGAAAGATGGATATTGTTGGTTTTGTATTTTGTCCTGCTGTTCTTTCCAGATCTGAGTTCATACCAGTTGAAGAAGAGACTTTTTTTAACTCTCACTTTGAAGAAAACAAACTATGTGAGTGTAAATCAAAAAGTAGTTGAAACTCCTTTAGCAACAGAATTTTCCATTGACAATGATGAGTGTTGTTTGGACCCCTGCCTTGCAAAAGAAATGCAAAAAATTGTCATGTTTTGTTACTCTCGTTTTCGTTCATGGAATTTCTCGTTCTGTCGTCTCTCGCATTGTCGCAAGACAGAAACAGATACGTTCCATCGTCTCAAAGAGCTTGCTTTTGGCTTTTTATCAACAGAAAGGAGAGAAGACAGACAGAAAGCGACAGAGATAGCGACAGAGGGAAGCCAAAATTAGGTCCGTTGTTATGCTCTTGTGTAGCGGCATGCCAGGAGCACGGTTTTTGCACGGTTGTTCCAGCCGCAACAACACTACACGTGTGGTTGCTTAAGAAGTTCCACATGGCAAATCTTCAGCTATTTTCTTCACCCCACTCTCCTTGCACATGAATTGTTGCGTTCCATCCGTTTTCTTTTCCACAGTTTAATTGTTGTGCCAGGATGCAAAAGTATTCTTCTGCTGCTTGTCGATTCCCTGTTGTTTGCGTTTTGTCAGGCTAGTATTTACATGCCGTTAGTCTCTGAGTCTGTGGGTGCAAAGAAAATTTGGCCTTCCTTCGGGCGTTTTGATGTGGGAGAGAGGTGTGTGGTATTTTTGTAATCGATAGGTCGGATCGGTAGAAATCTAGCCGCCGAATAGATTGCTGAAGCTGGCGATTTCTGATTTGGGACCAAAAGACTTCGACAGGGGAGCTCGCTGCGCACTCTACGTGAGTTTCAGGGCACGTGGGTCTTGCAATTATTCTGACGTACTCTGCTGCTCCAATTCAAGCCCGAGAGATCGCATCTGATTGACAGAGAGTGTGTTGTAGATTCAGCATCCCGTCCCTGAGAAGTCCATCCGCCTCCCACTAAATCAATGGAGAGGGAATTTGGGACTCAAGATTATAACATGCAGTTATGAATTGGTAGATTGTTGAGCGAGGGGGTGACGGGTAGGAGCACTAGCGTCCGTTAGTCTTGAATGATCAGTTCCATGGCCAAGTTCAGCCCAGGTTTATGAAATTGCATAATTTGGGACTGATTGAGGATCATGAAAACAATCCTGAGAACACAACTGATTCGGGAGTGATCATTGGCTTGGAGGCATGTTGTCGCAGCACAGGGCTAAGAACTAGCAAGTTCAAGGATGGCTGATACTACCGGACAAGGTACAGGATAAAGCAGGAAGGGTTACTGGATGGTCGCCGGGGTACCAAAGTCCCAGGCAACTTCCTCCAAAGCACCACCTTCCGCACTCTGTTCATCGGCGGTCTCGTCGCTGCAGGTTAGAGAATTTCCACATTGACAGTTTGATCTGTGTAGAAATTTTGGAAAGTTGAGGAGTGTACTTCCTGTGTTCAATGAATTTCTGAGTAATTTGCAGATCCCAATTTGCATTCACTTCTGTGTGAGTAGGTTTGAAATTCTTGATGAGTCTGCTCCATGTTGGAATTCCACTAGGAAGTTTTCAGTGGTCTCTCTCTGAGTCTTCTGCGTTCCAAAATGATGTTCTTCAATTCTTGTCATTGCTGCTTGTTGCTTGGAATTTATCTTCTGAAAACTGACTCCATCTTGTGTATGACAATTGCGCAGAGCTCATGAGAAGTCTTGCTTGCAATGGTAGGGAATGTTGCCATTGTGAGCTAACACAGAACGAAACCAAATGTATTTTTGATGACTAGTATGGTAGAAACACACTGGTTCATCCTCCAGTTTGGGTCAAATTTTGTATTTTGATCATTAACATAATTTACCCCCTCTCAGCTGGATGAACAAGGACATTGCAGAGTGGTGTTCTCAGAGTTCAGTGGAATCCTGTTTTAGGTGATCCCCCCCTCTATCCACATTCCATGGGAATAGTTTTGCCCAAGGTGGAACAAGGGCGCTGTCCATAAATTGATCTCATTACCACAGAGCAAGAGGAGGGTCTAATGTATATTTATGTTGCTATTGGTAAGAGTTCATGCAAACAAATTCTTGGAGAAAGAAGTTCTACCTATCCATCAAGCTGTCCATGATGCAGATCAAGTCAGACAAGGCTTCTTCACCTTTTTGTCTTCTTCCAACCCAATCATGCTAAAGTGTGAAGAATCCTCCAACATCATCTTGGCCACAAGGTAACTGGCAATTGACCATGTCTGAAACTTCTGAGCTTCTTTCCCTATGTAACAGGCTAGCTTTCCAACATAGTACTCTGGCCATATGTCTTTTGATAACCTTTGCTCTACTTGCTCAATTGCACGGTGAGCAACTTGAGGTTGGCTGACAAGATGCATGCTGCTGTTAACAATCAGAGCAGAATTGCATCCCCAAAACAGAACTGATGGATTTTTAGCTCAAGGCTCACCCATGCAACATGATGGACAATCATGTCAAAATTGTCATGATTAGATCTAGTAACCAGTAGTACTGATGATCAGCATACTCACAAAGAGAGACAACCTTCATGCCTTGAACCTGTGACATATGCTTTACCACTCCACTGAAAGAACCCAAACAGAAAAATCTTTACTTGGCCAAGAGTCACCATTGTGGTAGCTCCACCTGGTGTTCTTTGGACCACACCCAGTCACAATCTGCCAGTCATGACCGTCCAGGGCAGGGTAAACAACCTTGAGAGGCATGTCTCCTATAAGCTCTTGCCAATTCTCCTCAAACAGGTCCATTATAGCTGTAGCTGGATCAGGTGTTGCAAGTGACAAGAGAATAGCTATACAGTTGTCAATGGCAAACCACTGGAAATCCATGAGAGCAGGGCTTACATTTCTGATAAAGTAACCACCTTTCATTGGTAGAAAGTCAAACACCCAATCCAGAATTGAATCTTGAATCCCATTGAACTTATTGACTGCAGTATCGGAATACTCTTCTGTTTTATAATGATAGATGTTGTTGAGCTGGGCACAATCCTGCCAGAAGTATTTGCACATGTGAAAGCCTGATGCATGCAAGTCACTTATCAATACTCTGAAGAGACTCTTTCCCTTCCCCCTCTGGTTCAGCAAATCTTGGCTGACCACAATGCCATGAAGAAAAGGGGCTGAATTTCAATTGGATAGCCATAGATACCCTGCCACACCACCCACATGATATTTAAAGCTAATGCGAAAATGGAACATGTCCTTCATAGTCATCAAGAAATTTCCAAAGAGGATTTCAGCAAATGGCACAACTTGATCTGGTTGATTCATCAGATGGATCTAACATGATGGGCATTGGAGTTCTATTGTATGCATTGAAGAAGGTGCTTGACACTACAAAGGGCTTGGTGCACCACCACGAGGCTTGGTCATGTTGTTCCCATTGAACCACCTTCTGAACAATGTATGCTTGGAGGCAGACATGATACTAGGCCCTCCAGACATTCTGAGCTTTTCAGTCTTCAACTGTCTGAAAGGATGAGGAGATGACGAAGAAGGAGCTGAGCCTGAGATGAACTCAGCAGCACTCTTTCATCAAAGTTCTCTTGTTTGTTGGTGGTGTTGTGTATTGTCCTCCACATCAACTACATAATTAGGATGATTTGGAGCCTCAACATTTGGAATATTGGACATTTGATTCTTGACATGAATACAGCCTAAAACACACGAAATGCTCTTGACATCATCACTCTTTGAAATAATTGCAAACTCTAGTAAAGCAATGGAGACACAATGATCATGTGTGAGGTAAGGTCCTACATGTTGTGGACCTAGTTTGGGACTCAAGATGGAGAATGACACAAGATGATTAAAGAATTGCAATTTCAAAGATTTGTACATTGTAGCTTCCAAAGGTACCAAATCAAGATCCATTGATGAGTGTGGAACAATGTTCTCATCATTTGGCATAATTGCATGTATGAGTTGAGAAATTTTGAAATCCAATGGTGCAAGTCCTATGAGACTCTCACTTCTAAGCTCTCATTCATTCAAAGACGTTAGTAACATCCTCCATCAATGAACAACAACCTCTTTGGAATAAAAACTATTAAATGAAATCTACGAGAAATAAATTCCAAACATGTGAAGTGCAAAGGTAAAAGCATGTGGAGTGCTCAACTTCCATAAACACGCATAGCAACGATGGCATTAACATGCATAGAAACAACAACAAAACATTGCCACGTAGAGTCACACACACAATCACGATGAAATGAATGATGAAGAAAGGTGATACTAACTGTTTGACCGCAACATAAAGAAACCCTAAAAGAATGGAAATAATCTAATAGGTCTTTAAGCAGGAAATCCTTCAGTCATGGGACTTCCCCTATAGTAAAACCTTCTACCTCAATCCAAGATGGTGCCTTGCCTAGAAAGTTCAACAAAAATGAAAAACTTTACAATTAAGGTGCCTCTTTTCCTTTCAACATAATATGATGTTTTCAAGCAAAATTCTACTGGGTTTTTATGTCAAGTAAGGATTAAGGACCTTAAACCAAGTGGATTTGGGATTTGAGTCTTAAATTCAATTCATACACTAACATTAAACCCAAATTTTTGAAACAACCCCATTTTCAATCCTTACCTTACATAGAAAGGCACTTAGAAAAACTTCTTAAATGTATTTGGAGGGTACCTTATATCCATGAATATAGTGTGACATGTACTTGACCCAAGTGTGAACTAGTTACCTAATTAGTTCAATTTGAAAATTGAAAATTTATTGATTTCCCATGAAAATGATTATTGAAATTTCAGTATCTCTTACACCTTAGGTCTAGAAATTGCAAAATTATTCACAAAATCTTACTCATTGCAATTTTCCAACAATACCAAAAATGCATTGCAATTTTTAATAAAAATAATTCTTGCACCATAGGTCTAAATATTATGAAACCACATCAACGCACCCATATCATGGAAGTTGGCTCCAAGAATGCAATGTGAAGTGTTGTCATTTGGGAGATCTTAATGTGACAAACAAACAAAAAACAAAAAACAAAACAAAACAAAGCTAAACCACCTTCCATAAAAGATAGATGCCTCCTTGAATAAATAGGATATTATGCCTATAAGCTTATAAGTAGGCATAGTATAGTAGCATCATTCACACATAATCATATGATTATATGATTAATCCTATAATCATAATCATATATATGTTAATTTTTGGTGTGGTAACATATGTAATGGCAGGTAGCATTGCTGATGATGTGGCATCCTTGTCAGTGTGTGGTGTTAATTTGGTGTTAGCATTTGTGTATTCAAGTCAACCCAAAAGCTAAGGTTTTGAGGTGCTAATTCAATGTTATGTAAGAGGCCAAAAATGACCTTTTAACTCAATGTTATATAAAGCAATCTTGATGGTAATAATCAATCATAATTGTGGCTACTAACCAGTAACATATATCATGATGGTGTGAATTTACCATGACAATGGTAAGCTGCTTTACCTTTTGATATCTTAATTTAGCTTAACATTAACCTAGGTGTGAATGGGAATCAAATTATTCACTAACATTTTAAGTTAATGCTAACTTTAGCATAGGTATTTTTTTCTTTATAATGATATTTAAATGAAGGCTACATAACAATATAAACCTTAACATGAAGTTTGAATCATGCTAAAAACCTTTTCCAATGCTTCCTGATATACTGCATATGTTTAGATAGTTTATGTTCATAATAGATGGCCTTAAGCTTTACCATGGGTAAAACTTACAAATGGAAATGGGGTGAAAGCACACTAGCCCTTAAAAAATTGTAGTAACAAACATAGAAATTTTGCATTTGGTGCTTTTTGGTAAATTTGGACATCATATCTTGAAATATTTTTGTTCATTCAAATATATTGCATTAATTTTAAACTTAAACTAATTTATTTGAAAAGAAACTCCCACAAACATTTATGAATTTGAAAATATGAAATATATTTGTGTCAAAATTTACATCACAGAATATGAAATTTGCAAATATATTTCAAAACGAAGGTTACGGGTGGAGTTTTGTAATGAATTTTTTTGTGGTGAATGATATTGATGTGCATGAACTAAATCTAAAATGACACACCTTCAAGTCCCAAGTTAGACCCAAGATGGACCTTGGTTTCTAGAACAGCGGAATTGTGGGGATTTGAGGGCACGCTCCCAGCTTTCAACACTAAAAGGGGTAGATGGGCGTGTTGAAGCTTTGAGATTGGACTAAGAAGAGGGACAAGTTTTAGTTACTTACTCGAACCTGCATCAAACCAACCAACAAGTTGGTTAGTTCACATTCTGGAGCAGCTTTAATGTTAGGACAAGCCATGGGCAACCCTAGACTCACAAGACTCACCACGGCCCGAACTCAAAGGAAGCTACCATCTTCCCCCCATATATTCTCTGCATTACTCCGCGGCACCTACATCCGAATGGCTTTTTGTCCCAGGACTCCCAAGGAGGAGTCCCAAAATTGTCTTGGTTTGGACTCTCGAAACTTTGTGAGTTCATAACTCTTTGCTTAGACCTCCGATTAGGATGAGGTCTAAAACAAACTTGTAAATTCCCTTGAGAGCTTTCCAATGGTGTGTCACACTCCACCTGCACATACTGGGGTCGGGTCGATTCCCAACTTTTGGACTCTGAAGTCCCCATTTTGGGAGTGTGAGTGTCATCGTCACATTCTTCCAAAAGTGGGGTTGCAACATAAAACCATTCAATATTTTAAAATTTTAGGTTGAAAATCCATTCAAAAAATGTGTATTTGTGCACCTTTAAAGCAATAAATGCATAATAAATTATAATTTTTGAGAGAAAAACCATTACCTTAAAAAAAATGAAAAGATTTTAAAGGTGGGCATTGTTTCATTTTTCATTTTTCTTTGGTTTGATAATGTGTCATGAATCACAAACATGAGGCCTTGTGGTCGTTGAAAAAATGTATGTTATATATTTTATGCAGATTGATTTTATCCAAGTCTTTTTATCTAACTATTGGATGAAGCTTAATTTTGATCCAAATGATATTTGACTTCCAAAATGTTGTCATGCACATTCTAAATGTTTCTTCATATGTTTAGGATTTCCAAAAGATGTCATCAAGATTTCAACTTACTACACACCTATCATACTTGTTATATATCACTTTATTGGGTAAAAGTGGCCCATCTATAGTGTGATTTCACCTAACATTCCCATAATGCAAGGCTAGATTCAAATATGGTTTCATCCTAAGTCCTTTTCTTTTGGGAATGCTTTTACTATTGGGTTTTACTTTAGAAAAATTTCCTAGTGTATTTGGAGGGCATTTATATCCATAAATATACCTCTTAGAACAAAGGAGGAACTTATATCTTTTTTTTTAAAGTGAGATTAAAATGAAAGGAAATTTATGCTTACTTATAAAGTTTACAACTTGATGAGGGCCAAAAGGGTTGTGCAAATCCAATGACGTTAATTGGAATGTTGAAAATGGGTTTCGTTGTTGTAAAGTGATGGCAGAGATTATTGTTGGGGCCATCTACATGACAAATGCTTTGGATCCAACATTTCCCTTAATGAAAAATAAAGATTAGTCATTGTTAGTGTGTTCCCCACACATTGATTTCAATTGCATTGCAATAATTGCATGTCTTTTACCATTACCATTCATTGTAGGAACTTTGAAGATCTTTCACCACTTCACATAGATTCAAGCATACAACATTCACTACCTATATAGATAAAACATAAAAAGTCGGGGCCCATTTATAGGTTGAATTTGAACATTGAAATTTGTTCTTGAATGTTCAATATGGAACTTCATAAAGGATAAACCTTAAAGATCTTTGGAAGTAATAAAAATGTATAGGTGTCTTGTACCTAAGTGATTTTGCAGATCTCGGTGCACCTTTAGTCTTAAATTTGTTAAAACATGCATTCATTGTTGTCCTTGTGGTTTGACGAATGCAAATAGTGGTGCAATGACAGGCTCTAGGGGCAATGTTGAACATCCTAATGCATAATCACTCCTAAGTTCCAAGGTGTTGTTAATCCTTTTTTGCATAATGGAATCTGTTGAGTTTTCTTGCTATGTTTAGTAGTCACATTAGTTAGAGCTTTTCGAGAATGTGGACAATTTGTGCAACACAAGATTGTTAATGTTCAAACCAGATTCCTTGATTAAGCATTTGACATTCAAAAAGTGCATAAAAACTACACCAAGAGTTGTTGGTGAGTAGTATTCAACACAAATTTGCCCTACTAATGCACATACAAAAAATGAAAATTTTATGGTTGCATAGAGCATGATATTATTGTTATTTTGCTTACAAATGGAGATAAAACATAGGGAAAATATCACCTAAAGTTCGTTGTGATTTTGCATTAATTTGTTGAAACAAGGGTACCATATGATTGATTTCAAATCTTTCAAGTCTTTTTTCTAATTTTTAAAGGTCAACAATTGCCCTTGAAATCATTAGTTAGATTCTACCAACTAGAAAAAGGTTAATGTCATGCTCACCATTATGTTATGGCCCATCAAAATTGATGTTCATAAAACACCATTCATATTGATGAGCTATGCTAAGGTAACCTCCCTTGAAATTGTTAAGCATAGAATTGTCCTATAACCATTGGACAAAATAGACAAAACAATATTGTTATCATTGGAAATAGTGGACAAGAGGAAGTGTCATTGTAGGACAAAATGGCAATGTAAGGCTAAGCGATTCAAACTAGTTGAGAGTTTGAATTCATGTTCATGGTGGGAAATTAGGAAAGACTTATGGGAAGAGTTTGGAGTTGGTGATCATTAGGACATTGAATAGTTTTTTTAGGGTGAAAAGAAGTTTATGAGAAAAACTAAAGGAGGATTTTTTATGAGAATATTTGTGTTTCATTGTATTTTTTTTTTGTATTTTGTTTCCAATTTCATATAATTTGAACTCCATTTTCAAATTAATGCAAATGTTGTATTGTTATATTTATGGATTTTGAAATGGATTTTTGTTTGGGTTTACATTTTCATTTTTGCAGTTGGTTAGCATTACAAATCTTAAAGATTTGAATTAAAAAATATGTTGAACCATAGAATTACAAAATAAACCAGTGTCAAAAAATTAACATTTACCATTTAATGACCATCCTCAAGAATGAATTTTGAGGTAAAATATTCAAAATTCTAGTTTTGGTTGTTTTGATATAAGCATAGAAAGGTTATTATGTAAAAGGTTTTTGTTTTCTCTAGTTCTATAGATTTAGCATTGATAAAAAAAGTTGTCAAGATTTAAATATGAGCAAAACATCTCATATCAAATATTGAACTATGGTTCAATTTAAAGATTTAGATCTATAAATCAATTTTTTTCCCTATAAAAGTGACAGAATGAGGATAAACATGAATTGTATGGTAACCCAAATTTAACAAAGACAATTAAATCACATTACAATTCAACAAGATGAATAAAAAAATGTAGCAAAAATGGAATTGCAATTATTAAATGGAGTTATTCAATTTCATACTCCATAAAGAATGCAATACATGGTGTCAAAAATACCCAAGACAGAGGAGCAACTTGCAAGGTACAACTAGATGCCAATGGCAGTAATTATGTAATCTTGGGAAGCATTTATTATTAGAGTAATGAAGCAACCCAATATTTGAAAAAGGTTACCATTGAAGGTAGTACCTCTGGAAATTCAACTATAGTTACAATGAAGGGTACATGAAATAATAAAGATGAATTTGTCATCTTGAAGACATGGTAATTTTTACAAATCCTAATAAATATTACATGTACAAGAAAAATTGAAGTAAGATCCATAAATAGAGGTTCTATTTCGCAATCTACTTCACTTCAATATTGTCAACCCCATGAGGAATGGGAAGAAGACTTCAACAATGATGAAGTTGAACAAACTATACCACAGTATGCCAAATTCATACTTCAAATAAAATATTTGGAGGAGTAGGCTTTTATAATTGAAGCAATGAATCAATCAAGAGATGGAGATTAGAGTTGAATGTAACACTCCACCAATAACAATAATTAATGCAAGAATGAAAGCATTGATGCCAATGTCTTGCAAAACAATGAGTCTAAGGTTAGGTACAGTCAGCAAAATGTACTTCTACAAGAACAAGTATGGAGTAGATCTAATCAAGGTGTAGATCAAGAATTTAGACCTACACCTAATCATTGTAATTTTTGTAAACAAGAAGGACATGCTTTATACAAAATGTCCTTTTATTGATAAAGATGTATAGGACACAATGATTAATCATTTCCAAACTGAAGTATAGACTAAGTTGGATATGGAGGAGGAATAGAACCCAATGATCATGCTTTGAAACATTGCAAACTTGATAAAAGAACAAAACTTTCGATTAAAAAAATAGTCACCCTATAAAAAAAGTGTGAAATGCAAAGGACTCAATTAGATGTTAAAGTACTTCAACCAATTAAATAACCACATTCTACTCTAGAGAAAGCTAGGATGATTATAACCCATCTTGTTCTAGGTTGTGCAAGAACTATAGCTCTTAGATGTAATGGACATGTGAAAAAGAGTATGGAATAGACAAGTGGTAAACACTACAACTATGCAATATGATAATGTATCGTTTCATGTTAGAATAGTTGATATAGTTCCACAATTTCTTACAATAACAAAAAACATTACATATGGTATGACCACAAAAACTACATATCAAAACAAGTTTGTGCATGTCAATAAAAAGGATATCCAATATCTAAAGGAATTTAAAATTTTTGTTATAGTGCCAATGGAGAGTTTTCTTTTGCACAATCTAAACCTATTGTGACAACTTGAGGGAAACATTCACATGTCATTAGAGCAATACCAATTAACCATGCACCAAGGAGATTTATAGTAGCAAAACCTTATGTATATGTACCTATACTTTTAATCACATGCATACCATCACATAACATAATTACTAACAATTAGTACCATCAAAATCCAAGAGGAGACCTTCTAGAACCCATAGGAAGTGTTACAGTAACATTTGTGCAACTTATAATATCATACTTTAAGCATTACAAGAGACCTCTTAACTATGATGAATACAAGAAAGATTATGATTTGGATGTTCATATAAAAATATTCAAAGCCACTTTCAAAGCTAACGGTGAACAATACACTAGTAGAGAAAACATCATTTGCAACTAAATTTTAATTGCAAGCGACACAACGACTAAAAATCAACATAGTAACAAACGACAAGTTGTAGATGACCACTAGTTGTAAATGATAGATGAAATATTTTTTCATAGAATACGAGTATGGAGATTTTATACGTGTCCAAGGATGAGTTCTTACAACTACACTTGCGACTATAGTGCACACCAATATGTTCACATGTGGTAGCCTAAAAATGTGACACATGGCATCATTTGGATTTTTCCAAAAAAAATGTCAAATAGATATATATACATTTTTCAACCATTCGGTTAAAGCAACTAGATTTTGCCACGTGGCAATTAAAAATTTCCCTATAATAATTTATGATACGCCATGTGGCACCTAGGTTAAGCCACCTCTACCCTAGTTAAATGCCTAAAGTACCTAGCCTAGTTTCAGGCTATGCCATTTATAATACGCCATGTGGAACCTAAGTTAAGCCTAGGCCACCTAGCCATATGTCTACCTTAGGTAGGTAAGTAGGTCAAAAAATTTTACAACAAAATCCTATTTTATTTTAAGTGTAGCCTTTTGGGTGGGGTCAATGTGATTAGTTTTTCCCATATGGCAATTGAAAAAATTGAATATGTTTACTCCACCAAACCAAGCTAGTTATATAATTTGTAAACTTGAAATGGAAGACAAACAATATGGGACAAAATTTTAGTTGTAACCTAGTTGCAACTATTCCCTAGCACATTATTACATAGCCTACCTATTAAGTATCATAATTTTTTACTTGGTACTTATTTAGATAGTATTTATTTTAAATACTATTTATTTTAAGTACCTATTTAAATAGTCAATAATTATTTATAATTAAATAACCTATTAGGTAGGTGTGTAGGTACTTAGTAATTAAATAGGTATGTATGTACATAATAGGTAGGTACATAAGGTGTATGTACATACTAAGTAAGTAGATAGATATGTACGTAGTAGGTAGGTAGGTAGGTAGGTAGGTATATACATATAGGTATGTGTGTATTATTAAATAGTCTATACGTGTAGGTAGCATACATACCTTATGCAACTATAATGTGATTACTTTGGTTGCATGTGCAACTAAATATATATATAATGTTGTAAAAAATACAAAGACATCATGAAAAATCAACCTATTAGAATTATGAAATAGGTCATGATTGCACCTAATTAAAAGGAAGATGAAAATCCATCCAAATTTGAAAAATAATTGCATAAGCAACCATTTGTAGTTGGAGGTGACATTTAATTACACATTGTCGCAACCCTACTTTGGCCAAGTGTGGGGGTGAAGCCCAACACTTGGAAAAAGTGGGGATTTGGAGTCCTCCGGGACTCTTGAATGTTCAAAGCTCAACAGCAAGGGGAAAAACACCTCACATTGAAGTGTTCTTAGTGTTGTTGGAAAGGTCTTGAAACATACATATCGAAAATGACCTTGCATTCTCGATTTGGACATCTGTAGCCCAAGTTATGGGCAAAAGAAGGGCCAGGAGTCAAACTAGCAGTTTGACTCTTGACCACTAAAAGTCAAGAATTGACCAACTTTCGATGTTCGATTCAAGAGTGCAATACGTCGTTGAAGAGATCTCAACGAGGGCTACAACTCCAGTTTAAACCTTGTTGCAATCAGAGGTCAGGGCGAGGAGCTATGACCTCTCAAAGTCCCGAGAGTCCAAAACCGGGACACTTGGTTGGATTTCGGGACTCCAACTTGGGAGTCCTGGGAAAAAGAGCCATTTGGATGTAGCCTTAGCGGAGCGTCGCAGAGTATACTATATGGGGGATGGTGGTGGCATCCCCCGAGTTTGGGCCGTGGTGAGTCTTGTGGTCCGAAGTGCCCGTGGCTTGTCCTAATACTAAAGGGTGTCCCGAAAAGTGATCTAACCACTTGGGTGGTTTGTTTTGATGCAGATTCAAGCTTAATCAACTAATACCTCTTCCTAGTCTAATCCATGGGCTCCCAACTCGACCCTCTACCCCTTTTTAGAGTTGGAAGCTGGGAGCGTGCCTCCAAGTTTCAACTTCCGCAACTTGACTTTATGAAACCCTCAACTTGGTTTCACCTCGTGACTTGGGAGCGCGTCACACATAGTCACACAAGGAATGGTTGTGAATGAGAGGATTTCTATTAATGAATAGACAAATAAATAGCCAATTTGTTTAATCTTGTATTAAAAGACAATGCATCAGACTAATGCAATAACTATATGTGAGATCATCCAAATTGTAAATTCATAAATTTATAATAAGCTTTTTATAAATGATATTAACTAATATAAAATAATCAATAAGTGTATTTGTAGTTCAATAATCTGAAGCACAAATCAACAGAATGAATGGAGGTGTCCTATGAAAGATTACAAAAACTACCAAACAATCTACAAATAAGACACACAACTATCAATTTATTGACGACCTTGTTCCAATTTGGACTACAATTTTATCTATGTATTGCTAGACCAAAGATGAAACAAAACACTTTGTAAAAGCACAAGGAATTTATATAAAGAAGGTATTATGTATAAAAAACATAAAGTTCATTATATGTACCACAAACTTCAAGAGCAAAGATTATAAACGTGGGAAATTAGATAGTCACAAAGCTAAGTACGTACTATATAAATTGTCATCATATAATCCATAATGTGGAGACATGCAAAAGAAAAGGAGGAACCCACTATAGTTAATGAAATTAATGCACATGTTGGTAAACCTCCAAGACCATTAAACTATCCTTGTCATATTTGTGGGACATTGGGCCACAAATTGACAAATTGTCAAAAATTTAGTGAAATGCAGACCATGTTTAAAGACAAAGGTAAAACAATAGAAAATAAACATGTAGCTGAATTAAAAATTGTTAATGTCTCAATTAACATGGTTGATGTTCATGTGACCATTTAAAGTAAGGTGATAGAAGAACATGTGTTAAAAAATCAAGAACCAAGAAAGAACAAAATTGTAATTGATTAGGAGGTAGATTATATAATGTTTGTAACATTATATTTATTTTTGCAATTAATGTTTTTGGTAATGTATGGACATCACATCCCATATTACTTTTGCTTGGTTTAATCATGTTTGATTAGCTTTAAACTTCATCTAATCATTAATTTTGAAAAATTCAATTAACATTGAAGAATTTGAATGTAGGAATATATTTGTGACAAAATAATACTCGTCATAGAGTTTGAAAATTTGAATATATAATTCAAAACTAGGGTTGTGGATGAAATTATTGGATAAATTTTTTAGGTGTATGATATTAATATACATTAAATATATAACAATTTAAGACTTTAAAGCTTTTGGATGAAATTCCATTCAAGAAATGTGTTCTTGTGCATTTGTTTAATAATGAATGCATAATAATATCTTATTTTCAAGAAAAAACCACTAGCATATCAAAGAGAATAAGATTTTATAAGTGGGCATACATTATTTGTTTCAATTTTCTTTTGTTTGGTAATGTTTCATGAATCATAAATATGAGACCTTATGGCTTTTGAAAAAATATAAGTTATATACTTTGTGTACATTGATTTTACCCAATCCTCCTCATCTAGCCATTGGATCAAAATTAACTTTGAGTTCCAAAATGTTGTTGTACAAATTATAAAGTTTTTTACTTGTGTTTAGGATAACCAAAGGATACCATCAAGATTTTAACTATATTGTGTATTATAATATTTTACATCACCTTTTTTGAACAAAAGTGGTTCACCCTTATTGTGTTTTCATCCCCATATATTTAGTTTTGACAAAGTCATTAATAAAAAACTTGAAGTAGCTCTTGAAGATAAGGTGTATCCCCAAACTTATTATCACCACACACAAACTCAAATACATATAGATGAAACACCAACAAAGGTCAAAGTATAGGACCTACAAATTGCAAGATGGATTTTAACTAAATACCAACAACTTTTGAAAATTAACGTGGGGATAAAATACAATCCATAGAGGATTAAGATCAATGCATAACTAGTTCAAAATAACATGAATTCGTTAAAAGAGGTGTTGATTGAGGACAAGGACATCTTTGTTTGGATGTACAAGGATTGAAAGGCATACCCCTATAATTGGCACAACATTGCATAGAGTTGTTTAACTAAAGAGTTCATTTTATCAATGATATTATTAAACATTTAATTGACCATTTTCTATTGAAACATGTTAGTTCCACTACCAGCTATTATCCATGGGGAAATGGATAATAATAAATTTATGTTATGAATCTCATTATTGAATTATTTAGTGTGAATAAGATAGATTGGGATGAACTTTTACCTATTGTTTTTTTTTTCTTACAAACAACTTACAAGGTCACATGGTATATTCCAATGAATTTGACGCACTCCCAAGTCCCGGGGTGAACCCACTTGAGGGTTCACCAAAGTGTAGTTGCGGAAAGTTGGGACTCAGAAGGTGCTCCTGGCTTCCAATTCTAGAAAGGGGTAGAGGGTCGAGTTGGGAGCCTAGGGATTAGACTAGGAAGAAGGTTTAGTAGATCAAGCTTGAATCTGCATCAAAACAAACCACAAAGTGGTTAGTTCACATTTCCGGGACACCCTTGGGTGTTGGGACAAGCCACGAGCACTTTGGACCACAAGACACACCACGGCCTGGACTCAGGGGAAGCCACCACCTTTCCCCATATAGTATTCTCTGCGACGCCCCGCCGAGACGACATCCAAATGGCTCTTTTTCTCGGGACTCCCAAATTGGAGTCCCGAAATTGTCCCAAAATGGTTTCGGTTAGAGTCCCGGGACTTCGGGAGCTCATAACTCTCGACTGCAAAGTCTGATTGCAACAAGGTCTAAATCAAACTTGTAGCCCTCGTCGAGATCTTTTCAACGACATCTTGCACACTCAATTAAGAGGTCGGATGAGGTCGATTCTGGACTTTTAATGGGAGTCAAACTGCCAGTTTGACTCCCGGCTCTTCTTTTGCCCATAACTTGAGCGACAGATATTCAAATGGCCAATGTGGGGCCATTTTTGATATCTACGCTTCAAGACCTTTCCAATGACATCAAGAACACCCCAATGCAAGGTGTTTTGGGCCTTGCTGTTGAGCTCTAAACATTCAGGAGTCCCGGAGGACTCCAAATCCCAACTTTGGGAGTGTTGGGCTTCACCCCCACACTTGGCCAAAGTGGGGTGGCGACAGAATTGGTCTACTTACTACATCCTCTAATACCCACATAATATGTTATTTTGACATTTAATGGGGACTAAAGATATCCAAATCTTATTATGTTTTCCATTAGTAGACAATTTTTTTTGGAGAAACTGCATATTGACATACTATAAACATAAGAAACCACTGTTAATTAGTAATGGAGTTGTGCATTTTAGAATCAACAAAGGTATCCAAAAGATAAGTTTAAATTTAAGGATAATCTATTGTGGTTCCCAAAAGGACAGAAAATGCATCTTGGAAAATTCACCAAGAAGGGGTTTGGTCCGTACATAATATAATTATGTTTACCAGATAATATTATTCTTTTAATCATAGTGTCCACCAGCATAATTCAAACCCTATACTTGTTAACATGAACAAGTTAAAACCTTATTAGTTTTTGGATGATGAAGCATAAAATGCAAAAGGTTTTACACCTATATATTGGGAAGGACAAGGTGATGTTGCAATTAATGACAAATATGACGACAATCATGATGAAACAATACATATTGTACAAATTTAGGAAATCAAACAACAATGCAAAAATCTTGTAGAATTTTTTTCTCTTATGATTGAATTGGATGACCTTTGTTTTCATTTATTGTTAGATGACAGTAGGAGGTGTAGAGTTTCAAAGGTGGAAACCTTAAAAGTAGAAGTGACAAATCAAAAGACACAAAAGTTACAATCACCAATTTCCCATGACCACATTTGTGAATAGTCATTATCCCATACTCGCATCGTTTTTCATCTCTTTTATCTAAGCAACATGAATGACGAAAGATTTGTTCAGAAATTGAAATAATTGTGAGGGAAAAGGAAAAGGCAAGGAGAAACATTGTGAGTGAGCAAGAAAAGGAGAAATAGTGTGAAAAAATGGTTGTTGTAAAAGATGAAATGAGGAAAGAAGTGTAATTCCACATTTAGGATTCACAAATCCGCAACTTTTTAAAGTTCACTCTCCATCTTCTTCTCCAAACTATGACGCAAGAAGGTGAATTGAGGAGAATCTACATCATCTAGCAAAAATAAGGAATGAAACTTAAAGGTGGTTGCATGTGCTTTGGAAACAAAGGCTATTTTTTCTTCAAGTTGCATTTGAAATGGTGGTGTTATCAAACTTTGAAGATGAGGAAAATCTATATTTTTTTCTTCAAGCACTAAAATAATCAACAAAACCAACACCATCTTCATCTCCAATTATTTCTTCCCAACATTATGCACCATGTTCCTGAAACCCTAATTGTTCAATTATTGTGTTTAAACCAAATAAGTAGGATAAAATGGCTTGATAGATTAGGTCAATACTTTCATCAGAGCCACAAAGGTTGATATTCACACCCATAGAGTAATCATATACCCAAAGTTATAGAAAGTCACTACCAAGGTGAGGATGGGAATTATAAAAAAGAGATGGGCATCTAAGGTGGGATTGGTGGGATTGTTTGAAATTGTCTAGAAAACACCATGCCATGATTTGTTGGAGTTTTTCCATACTTAGCAAAAGAAAGAGGAGACAATTTATGCTATAATAGGGGAGAAAGTAGTTATTGTTGATAAGCATGTCATCATAGATGTGTTTAAAATTTCCAACATTGGTTGGAAAGAATTAAAACATGCAAATACATAAATTGTAAAAACTATTTGTCTTGCATTGTTTTGCCTAAAGCATACATAAATGCAAAATAATGGAGTGTTAGCAAAATAAAAAAACCCTATGATCATTTTCTTGTGCTTATTTAAATAGTCTACCATAATATAAGGTTTATTACTTCCATAAATAATGATGGCAGATTAGGGAAAGTTTGTAAATTGGGTAAACACCATGTATAGATAGTTGCATAGGGAATTGGTTATGTAAACAACATCTTAGACAAAATGCTCAAGGGTAGAATGAAAGTTGATCTCAAGAAGGCTGTATGCCATTTTGCATTGGTCATAAAGGTATAAATGCAACATTTTTTTCCTGAAAACAATCCACAAATATTAACCATGCAAGAACTTACTAAAGCACAACAAGCCTCAACATCCAAGGTTAATGCTTTAGAATTAAAGAATAGGTTATAGATAACCAAACGTCCTTTAAGACCATTTGGCAAATCACCAATGACAAGTCCAAAGCTAGAAAGGCAGGGGCAAAGAACAAGTCAACATAATGTATTAGATTTCAATGAAGAGGAAGAAACTTTGAATTTCAAGAGAAGGTAGATGAAAAGAACATTGAACCAAATTCTAGAGGTAATATCAACTTTTACTATCCAAGGCAACAACCTCAAGAGCAAGTAGAAAGACTAAAGACACTATAACTTATTCCCAAGTCAAAACTACATGCCAAACAAGAAACATGCATTCCAAGCTTTAGTGGAATGCTTCACAACTTGAATTTATAGCAAAACCACAACATGAGTAGAGGAGACAATCTGCATCTCTAGAACTAGACTTTGCTAGATGGTTCCCACCTCATTCACAATCTCCAACACCTCTTCAATTTGTGCAAGATTTGTCATATAGCAAGAGGATAAGCCATCCTCATCCACATGTTTCTATGAAACATGAGCTTCAATATTTCAAATCTACAAAAGTGTAGTGCCATTTGCTAAAACATCTAAAGGAGGTATTGTAGTCTTTCAAATGCCATAGACCCCTAGATTGTTGTGTTAGGAGGTATGTGAACATTTGAAGGTTGCTAGAATGTTCCAACACTTGGCACATTACAACATGAAGATGGATTAAATAGTGAATGAGTTGTCAAGATTCAAGCTAGAGCGGACTAGACATGAAACAAAAAAGTTGGAATTGGATACTAAACTTAAATCTACACCCTAGGAAGTGGAAACTATGAAACATATGATCATGGCTTAGGAGTTTAGACAAAGAAGGTCTTAAGGGCAAAAGGACAATAACTTTTAACGAAATGTTGATGAATTTATTCTAGATGAATCAAAGGAAGCATGATGTGTAGTAATAGTTAAAGTCGATGGATAAAATAAAAAAGAAAAAAGATATGTTGAAGCAAAATCAGGAAAAGGAAAATGGTAAATACTAATTTATAAATTTTAACATTAATCATTTAGAAATATTCATTTTGAAATTTTGTACTTTAACTCGTTATTTTCAAACATAAAGAATATTATCAATAACAATTATAAAATTCAGAACTAAAACTCAACCAAAAATGCATTGAAAATACATATATGCACAATTATCACTTTTGTAGTGTGATATTTAAACCATATCATTAGGTAGAAATAGAAAATATGGAAAAGAATCATATTATTGTATCCTTGCTCTTTATCATCAAAATTATTTTTTTACTTTAACATGAGCTTTTCCATATTTCAAATTACTTCCTCTTCTTTGAATCATAATTCTCCTCATGTTCTTTAATGTCTAGGCATTAACAACACTTCTTTACAAATCCACTTCTTATTCTTGCCATAAACCCCAATTTGAATCAATCCCCATAAGTCCTAATCCACTTAACCTACAAAGTCTTGCTACACCTATGTCCACCATGTTAGATGTTGGTATTACTTTGTTTAGTCTGTCCAACATGGATAACACAATTTTGCCCTTAATGGAGTCAAAATGGAAGATATTTTTGTTGAATAAGAAGAATTTCAATTAGTGGAAAATAAACATGTGAAATAAAAAAACTTGATAAAAGTTGAACACCGTTGATGATGTAAATCATTGGCAAAAAGTTGGTTTACCATTGTGAGGGTTTGAACTTCAAAACCTTATAATTATAACCTATGTGCATGTTTAGAAGGCTAGGGTAGGAGGTTAGACTAATGTAATTCACTGAGGTTTGGTTAGGGTAGTTAATTAAGTTAACACCTACCTACTTAAGTGCCTTTTTTGACTGATTAAAACCTATTTACTACCTACCTACCTACTAATTTTTATTAAAAAAATCCAAAAATTATTTAAATTTAAATATAAAATTGACTTAGTTAAATGGTTAGTCATTTTGTTAGTCATTCTACTAGTCAAAATGATAAGGTCCAATTTGACTACCTAGTTGCGTTGGACATGTCCAAATTAACAAGGTTGCTTGTTTACTCATTATTTTTGGGTATTTTTAAAACTAAAAAACCCAATAAAACAGCCATGAATTATAGTAATGATAAGCAAAACCTTTTACTATATAAGAGGGAACATTGTATCGCATGGGCTATGGATAACAAATTTCAACATTATATAATCATAGAAGATATTATAGGAACTCCATGAAGGTTTTGATGGCCACTTCACATCGGACATCATTGCCAAGAAGATCCTTGATGCAAGATATTAGTGGCCCACACTGTTCCATGACATTATAAAATACTGCAAATTTTATGACGTTTGCCAATGAATGGAGGTTTAACAACACAAAATTTGGCTAAGTTGGTCACTATTTTACTAAAAGAACCGTTTATGAAATGGGGATTTGATTTTATTGAATTAATTGAACATACAATACAATTCACAAATAACAATATATTCTTGTAGCCATAGATTATGTTAGCAAATGGGTGGAGGATAAGGCATTTAAGACCAATATTGATGTTGTTATAGCAAATTTATTTATGAATATATTTTTGTTAAGTTTAGTTATCCACTAACCCTAATAACAAATTAGAAAATTCATTTTATTAATGATGTTATCAACTATTTGATTAATCATTTTTTGTTGAAGCATGTTAGTTCTACCACCTATTATCCACAAGAAAATGGGCAAGCAAAATTGACTAACAAGTTCATTGTTAATTTCATTATTAAGTTAATTAGTGATCTAACAAGGCAAAATTGGAATGAACATTTACCTACTACATTTTTTCATGTATAGAACAACTTACAAGGTAGCTACATGGTATACTCCGTATCAATTGGTGTATGGATTGCATCCTCTAATGCCCACATAATATGTTCTACTAACATGTAGTGGGGACCATAGAGATGCAAATCTCGTTAGGGTATTCACAAGCTTATTAACAAGTTGGAAAAACTTTAGAATGATAGATTACGTGCATAGAAAATTATTGGGTTGTGCTCTATGGGATCAATAGAAATTATATAATCGTGTGCTATGGAATCAACAAAGATATCTTTAAAATAAAGTTTAGATTTGAAAATCATATTCTCAAATTTCCAAAACAATAAAAAACACATCTTGGAAAATTTACTAGCAAATGGTTTGGTTTGTACAGAGTAAAATTTTGCTTACCAAACAACATTTACCAAGCAACTTTAAATAAGTTTGATCCAAAACTCGTGCTTATTAATGTGAACCAATTGAAACCGTACCAATTTTTGGATGATGAAGCACATACCACATATTGTCTTGAACTAATATATTGGGAAGGACACAAAGATGTTGATGTGAATAACAAAAACAAGGACAATAATGAAGAACCGGTCTACATGGTACAAATTGCATAGATTGATGAAAAATCCATGATGAAGCCAGAAGCATTTTGAGTGACAGTGCATGTGGATGTGTTGGAAACGATGGAAAACAAAAAATATGATAGAAGATGACTACTCACAAATGTTGTCATGACAAATCAATGCCACTAATTTGAGTCCCCCTTGATTAGTTGTTTTTCCTTTTAGGTTGCTAAAATTCCAAATCTCGTGCAATGTGTTGTGGGTAGAGGGCCTTGTAAAACAAATTAACCTTATGTCCAATGGGGCCGATGTCACTACTACTCCATTGTTTATGAAAAACCCTAAATCCCTGTCTACTGGAAGTCCAAGTGTCATCATTGTTAAAGCTTGCCCTATTTGCTCAAGTTTTTATGCTTGCAAACAACATTCTGATGTTGTCTTGTGGTTGTACATATCACTAGTTACATTTAAAATAAAAAACCACCCATTGTGTGAACCCTACTTGTGGGAAGCCCATAACTAATGATTGGATTATGAGTTTTGGTTTCAACAAGAGAGTCTACTATTGAAAAGGACTAAACAAGAAAAGCAAATTGTCAACATCACAAGGAGCATACAAGGCTCAATTTCACCAAAAAATAAGTTTCCTTAACAATTTTTTTTGCTCAATATAGTTGGTAGGAAATTGGTAACTTTGAGTTCCAATGACGATTCACATGTGATTATATGATTCTACTTCTGTTACTTGGTGGTGTGTTGACTCCTTGCTTCTTGATTTGGATTGTTGCTGCAGTTATGATAGGTGCCAACCCATGTTTGGTTTTGGTCAAGGGTTTAAGGTGTCCATACCTTGTGGTGATGAAATGGAATTGCAAATCATTTGACGCAGGCACAACAGCTAGATGGATCATTGAAGGGATATGGAGAAGGCAATCCCAGAACAGAGGCATTGATTCTATAACACTGCAGCACTTTAATAACCTGACATTAATCACCCAACACTGATTCGTGTTGGGATGCCTTGCACTTGTTTTGCATAAGGCACTTTGCATTTCCCTGATGCCCACAAACATTGGTTGTACCTTAAGGTGCTGTTGAAGAAAATACTCTGTTTTGTTCATTCACAGCAAACCTCCAAAGCATTTCAATGTCAGTTCTGCATTTGTTACAGCTATGAAGCTTTTGTGCTTAGTAGCAATTAATGTACTGGCTAGCCACTCAAATCACTCCAGTAAGCATGTTTACCGAACATCTATGCTTGCCATTTCTGTCTCCATACACTATTTGCTCCACCTCTCCACTGTGTATTGAAGTTCCAGGATGGCATTCAACCCACTGTTGCACCTCACACACTGCTGGACAACAGCTGTAGTGCAAAACAAGTCATTGACTGTTATGCACCACTGGCAGGTAGTTGAAATGAAAGACCATTCAAAAGCTCAATTGGAAAGAGCATGATGGCACAGATAGAGAAAAAGCAGAGATCATAAAGCACACTAGCATCTTCATAGTTTGTTGTCAGAATTCTTGCATATATGAACAAATCAAACATTGCAAGTCACTGGTACTCATCACAAAAGAGGATTGAAAAGGGAACAGAGTTGTCTGGATTTCCAACCAGTGTCTGGATTAAGAAGCAGAGGAATGAGGAAACAGTAGCCGTCCGGAAAGGAGAGGGTTATGGACCACTTTCAGACAGATCAGAGATTCTTCGAAAAAAGCATTGCTACAGCCAGGTGGCTTATTAGAATCTAGTGCAGGCGCGCATTTAAGCTTATCCGCTGTTTTTACCACCACTCCTTCCCCCTTCCTCGATCCGTCCAGAATCATCGCCCACCATTTGCAGTACGGTTGCGCTTCGGATTCAGGTTGCGCCACAGTAAAAGTTTGGATATTGGGTTGTGCAGATTCTGCAGAGTCGGCCGTCGAGTTTATTGATTGTTGGTTTCTTTCTCTCTCTCTCTTTGCAGTGCTGTTGCAGAGCCATCTCTTTGTGTGCTTTTCCCGCACCGATATTTCATATTCTGGATTAGAGAGACAAACCCTCAAATCGGATTTGGTTCCCAAACCTATTTTCATTCATGCAGGCGAAACTCTGTTTCATGAATCTGTTTTCCGCTTGGCGAAGAGAAGTTTTGGGGTTTGGAAGTCGACGTCGATTGTTGCCAGAAATCTTTTGTTTCGTACTCTGTGCAAAGCTCGTGTGCTTGCTTGCTGCAGTCTTCGACTTTTCCTTGGATTGTAAACTGCCATTTGGAGCCGTTCGTTCTTCGGTGCCGTGCCGGTGATTTTTGTTCAGAAGGAAAAAGGGTATCGACAACTCCTACACAGCTTTATGCCTTGTTTCCTAAATCAGCTCGAGCGCAATTCTCGCGCCTCTGGAACTTGAAGTAGCGGAGCAGAGGTCCAGATTAGTGCGGTGTGTGGTGCAATCAGGCATTTCTGCTCTTGGAAATGATTAAATAGAGCAGAAATGGACGTGAGGTAAGGTGGTAGCATTTTGCATGTGCAAGTTCAGATAGAGATTCCTGGAGAGAATTGCCTGCCGTTGCGGTTTGGCACAGTAGTAGTGTTTCTCTGGAAAAACCATGGAAGACGGAGGAAAAGAAGCAAGAACAGAAAAGCCAAACTTCAGAATCGCAACTTGGAGTTCAGAAGCAATCAGTGAGATTCTGCTGTTAGGTGATGAACATGATCTCTAGTAAGCAAGAACGTTCGGCAAAACCCGTGTGGCCGAGCATCGAGAAATAGATTGCTTGCGGCCATGTATGGAGCCTCGGGTGCTGCTTGCACTGTTCGACCTAACACTGGGGTAGACCAGATGGCGTCCGTCCCTTCGTCATCGCCGCTGTCTTATCTCTGTTCTTCATGGATGCTTTGCTACCCATGCCCAGCTGCACCTCCCCCCATCTTTTCTGAGTTTCGCCAAAGTAGGATTCACCTGCAGTGCACGGGAACTCGCTCTTCAAAGCCAAACCTATCATCATCGTCGTCACCTGGTGGTTGTGCTGCTGTTTGGCCACTATCTCAACTCAGCATCTCCAATGGTCCCAACTCGAGGCTTAATTCTTCTCTGCCATGTTTGCAACCTGCTGCTTTCTCAAGGCAGCAAACATTCCAACAGCCAAGGTTATTGAGAAGGCTTCCAATCATGCAGGCAACCAGGCACGAGAGGGTTGAAGGGACACACAAGAGGCCAGTGTTATGCAGAGTTGTGAATGCTGATGCTGATCAGGTGAATGGTGGGGAAATTCCTCTTGAGGTACTTGTCTTCCAGTCCCTTGATGTTCCTCTGCAAAGGCTTGTGCATCCTACTTGTTGTTCCACAGCAGCTTGCTGAACTTCCTGTGGAAAAATGCAAATGAAATATGTTGTTGCTGCAAAACTCATCTGGAACCATTCACTATGGCATGTGCTAACTACCTTGTTTCCAGTTTCATGATTTCTCATTTTATCTCTTCTCTGTACATTTTAGCTCAAGGTCTGAACCCTATGTGTGTAAAAAATTAGATTCACAAATATTCATGCAGACTGTCTTCAGGTGATGCATCCCCCTGCAAGTGCAGGCTACTCCAAGATGCTATCTAGTGGCCTAATGTAGTAAGTCTACTCATCAGACTTTATCTCCCATCACAGGTGTATGAAAGTCCAGAAGGGGAGGACTCATCACAGAGCATATTTCTGAACCCACCTCCATACCAACCACCTCAAAAAGGACAGCTGAGAAATCGTGTAGTATTTGGCCTGCTCATTGGGCTGACTGCGTTGGGTGTGGTGCTGGCTGGAGGCTGGGTGTTCACTGTCATTGTGGCTGCAATAATCTGGGTAGCAACAGGTGAGTATTTTGATCTGGTGCAGAGCAAAGGCATTACACAAGGGATGCCACCCCCTCCACCAGTCGCAACAAAAGTGTGCTCTGCAATCTGCTCAGCAATGCCTCTAATGACACTGTATGTCTTTCTCAATTTCTGTACACTTAACCAGTTGGGTCTAAAGATTCTGATACTTACTTGCAGTGGATTTGGACAAATGAACTGTTCAATTCCTCTAAGATTGTACTGTATCTACGCAGCATGGTTCTGTTTTCAGTGCTCTGAGAATTTATGTTGAAATACCAATCAGTGAAGAGTTGTGTTAAGAGATTCAGAAGCATTAAAAGCAGCACTGGACATGTCAAGGGACTTACAGGATAACTGCCATTAGGTTTGGAACATTATTTGTTTCTCTATCCTTTGGTAATAACATCTCCAAAGACGCTTTTGATTGCAGATATTTTGGTGGTCGAGTAGGAGTGGCTGTGACCACAGCATCCTTCCTATTGGCCACTGTACTGCTGCTTCAGCAAGGCCCACGCTTCTCTCAGCTCTCCAGTGCTATTTTTGGCCTCTTCTACTGTGGCTATCTCCCTTGTTTTTGGATCAAGCTTCGGTGTGGCCTTGCTGTCCCTGCCATTAACACCAGTAAGTTTTGTTCAACTTCTCTGTGCAGGACCAATGATTGAGCACATCTCTCCCTCTGTGCTTCTGCATTCTTGGAGAACGTCCATTGGACAAATGAATGCATTGTGGTAGTCACTATCATACATACTACTGTTGATGGTCCCTAAACAAGTGTGTGACTGGCACTTTTGTTCATACTGCTGTTTTGTTTGTTTTTGTCTTTTCTAGTTTGGATCTTTCTGTGGCTTCATGAAGTGTTAACCTTGCTGCGGGTTTTTTCTTCATCATGAGAATGGAGATTTCTCTATTCTTATGAAAGATATTCTTGGACAATGTCCCCAAACTTGTTTCCAACTGAAGATGTGGGTATGGGGAGGATTTGATGGGGTTTACTGAAGGCCCTTCATATGCTTAGCTCTAGACTAGAGCTTAAACTTACAGAAGGATATTGAAAAACAGTAAACAGATGCAGTGATCAAAGGTAGAGTACCACTTATTGGATGAGGAGCATGAGGCAGTAGAATTCCCCAGGTCATAGATGCCAGACTGAAAGAGTTAAAGCAAATTTGTCTACCTATTGGATAATCAGAGATGGTCTTAGTCAATTATTGCAATTCTTTGCAAACACCATGAACTGAGTCCTATGGCTTTGTGTGTTGTTCAGTTTCACTGCTGAACCCAAGGCCTAATGTTGCTGTAGTACAACTTTTGTTGAGATGTGAGACACTGAATATGTGCAGATGTCCTGCTATAGTCAGGGCTTGTCCATGCTGTTAATATCAATGTACTGCTGTCTTGGTTTGGGCCAGAACTAGCTGCAAGTTGGCCAGTATTCCTGGGAGGGCAAGCTCAGTGGACAGTAGGGCTCCTAGCTACTATTATTGCCATCAGCACTATCATTGCAGCTGATACTGGTGCCTTTCTTGGTGGCAGGGTATGTTTATTCTCACCCTTCCCATTTTCTCTCCAATTCTCTGACACAACACAACAGTCAGTAGAGCTCATCTTCTGCTCGCATTTTCTGTCTTTTGTTTGATATGGGCATGTAGATGCTTTTGGATTTGTTGGTAGGTGTGTGCAATGCCTGTTTTTCTGCCTACCCTCTAGTTGAAATGTTTTCTTACTCTTTGACTTGTGATTTATTTGACCACCAAGGAATCCATTGCACCAGGCATGTTTCATTACAGACAAATATTGGCTCACAGAGCAGTAAATAGACTATTTTTTTGGTGTCCTTGTTCCAGGCACTTGGCAGAACCCCTCTCAATGAAGTGAGCCCTAAGAAGACTCTGGAAGGTGCAGCAGTTGGTCTGAGCTCTGCAGTCACTGTTGCTGTGGTGCTTGCACACTTGCTTCAGTGGCCCTTATCCCTCACAAGGTTGACTCATCTCCCAGTGATGTTATTTCAATGGTATCTTCTGCTGTGCAGAGAGTAATTGGATTCAACGATCTATAGTGACATGGCAATTTAGGAAGACCCATATCTATTTTTCTGGACTGCACAACTGACAGTTTGTTGTTGGATGCATTTTGTCACAAGTGCGGCAGCATTGGCAATATTGGTTTTTATGGGATCTCTCTTTGGTGACTTAACGGAGTCCATGATCAAACGGGATGCTGGTGTGAAAGACTCGGGCAAGCTAATCCCTGGGCATGGTTATCCTTCTCACCTTGGTCTTTATGTGTTCATCATGCTCTTTAACATGTTGGATATGAAAGACTGACATACAATCAATATCTTTTGTCTGATGATCATAGTATTAAAAGTAATGCTGATGCTTGTTTGCAGGAGGCATTCTGGATCGAGTTGACAGTTACGTCTTCACAGGTGCTCTGGTGTACTCCTTTGTCAAGATTGGGTTACCATTATTTGGAGTGTGATAGTGTGGATTGTACACCTGTAACTTGTATGGGACTGATCATCTGACATTTTGTATTAGTCTCCTCTCAATCCACTGAAGTGAAAGAATCAGGAAGTGTGAAAAAATTGTTTGTCAAGTTCCTATCCAATCTAGGATGTCTCTTTTTTCAACAGTTTGTAGTCAGCAATCAAAATTGATTGGATTCATGTCTTGTGTGTGCTACCTCTCCTCCCCAGCATAGAAGTAATATCAATGGTTTGGTTTTTGCACAGTGCAATCAATTTCTGTAGTCCGCCGCAGAAATTTTGCTTCATTGAATCCTCTATTTTGCTCTTTGATGGCATTGTCAGATTTCCAATCCTTGTCACAAGGATATGACCTTTCCAGAAGGAAAGATAAAAAGTGATGGCTAGATTTATTATTGGCATATTGGACAATGAAATATGGATCTGTTTGTTTTTTCATTGAATGGCACACACTAATCACTACCATTGCTCATTGAATCAATCATTAGTGTGTATTTGGATCATGAGTTTGATTCCTTCAACTTAAGGTGTTACTTTGTAGCTTTAAAGGCAGGACACAGAGAGAGAGAGAGAGGGAGGGAGAAGTTGAAGTATGGTGCAGACTGGTGCAGGAAAAGAGTGTACAGACCAGAGCAAACTGGCATAGAAAGCAATATATTCTGTATGGCTTTTTGCAATTGGACTCATAAATTTAGCTGAAGTGATCAAGCTGTATCTTTCCACAATGACTTGAGAACATTAGGTTCAATCTCAGAAACTTACATTCCACAACATTAAACTTCAAATTTATCATCAATACTGCCCAGAATATAAGTGCTCAATTGAAATTATATTTTGTCAAAAGATCAGGTCAGAGATTGCAGTGCATGTCTGAAATTCATCTGATCTGGCTCAACTTTCTGTTCATGGACCCATATTGATCTGGATTCTCTATTTGTCCACATTGATAACACAAGTCACTGTAGCACAACAATTGATCCTCCCACCTGGAAGGCTGTACTTACCTAGCACAAACAATTTGGAGTAGCCCATTCTGCTATCACAAAATAATGGAATGGTCACAACGGACAGCAGCTCTCAAGTTTCCTGACATCAGGTAGAGAACCTAGTGCAGACTCAAACAGATCCACAACTTACCATGAAAGGCAGGACCACCGTTTACGGACAGTACAGCTATAATGGAAAAAGCCTGCCAGGACTGTACACTTGACTAGACTACAACCTCCCTGTCCATCTTTTCTTAATTACACTGAGAATTTGTGTATTGCTAAGACCGAGCTCAAAAACATGGTGCCTCTCCTCTACCTCACCCCCTTGATGAGGGACTAGGCCCAGCCAGCATATATCACCTGCTAAGCACCAACCACTATGCTGGCCACAACTAGCAAATTTATAATCCTTTCACCAGCATCACAACACTTCAATGCCTCAGTCTCAGGACCTTGCAGTGATGGTATGACAAGGGTACACTATCTATGGAGGAGTCTTCCATGTCCCGCATCAGTTGCCTGTAGAGCTCAGTGATATCAAGAATCCAGAGGCCTAGGATCTCAAGAACCTGTGAGCCAAGGACCTTGCAAGAAGTTGCAAAGATTGAGAGCTCATCTGAATATTCTCTGACATGGTGGCAAGGAGCTTGTTGTAACAGGCAGAAAACATGAGGTTGCACACAGTCAACAACAGTAGATTGTGTAACAGGAGCTACACCAAATAAGGTGGGAACCTGCTGTCTACAGGCCATATTTATTTACCAACTCTTCACACAGTTGGATATCAAGAGCTGCTAGATACTGTTCCCAGCTTCCTGCAAGCAACTGCCAAACCACTGCTTCACTTCAGCAATCAGGAAAATGAGGAGATTATTGAAGTCAGATACTCCTGCATCTTTGGTTTCATACCGAGTCAGAAACAAAAGCAATCAAGACCCTCTTGTCTACATACCTTCTTATATCCATGTAAAACTTGTGCTATATCTGTTCGAAGTTCTGCACTACGAATTTCCTGAAACGATATTCATCATATTTGGAGCTGTCAGCACCTAGACCCACTCCATGTGTCACATGTTGCACTCCACAACCTGCTTTAAAGCAAAGTCTGCAAATGCCAGAATCCAGGCATAACAAAGGGAAGAAAATACAAAAAGTGCATCTGAACATAAGGCTGACTCACATGCCAACTCCTGATTGCTTCACACATTGGCACAAAAGCGCTCACAGCCCCTCCTGGATTCAACCGAACCTATTGATCCCCAATAATAAAAACAGTCACTGAGACAAATAGCAGGACACAAGAGCAACATAGTACTTAAAAACAAGGAGTTTGTGAACTAATCAGTGCACCATGCTGAAGCTAATCACCACCAAAGAAATAAAATGTGCAGCAATGACAGTGGGAAACTGGAATTCACCATTGCACAGAGCCCCCTGAATGCATCCTCCTTCTCAACATCATCACGAATCCTGCAATAAGGCAACACATCATCACAAGAGGAACATCAAACAATATTGATTCCCATCTCTTGCTTCTTCCCTGGTGGATCTGCAAGATTCTATGCAGGTAAGTAAAGGGCACATCAGATTTTCCACCCAGACTGCAACAAAACATGCAGAGTGCAGAGCATGGTAACCTTCCACACAACCATATAGACTAGAATGATCCTAGACATCACTCATAGGCATGCAAACATCTAACAAATCCTTAGACCTTCCTTAAAAATCCTTACATGCGAAGTGCATAACACCAAGGTTGCATGAAGTGATCCATGTGTGGAGCCACCAGCTCTGGGCACACCCATCCCAGTCTGCCCAGGGTGATTGCACTGTTCTCCAGGAGTGACTTGTTTAAACCCTGCAACCCCTCCTTTTGCATCAATTTCCTGGATGAGCTGCACATTACACAAGCTCTCTTTGCACAATGTTTGAGAACAATCCCTTGCTCCATGACTTCTAACACTCATACCCCCCCTCACTAATCATCCAAGCACAATAATCTCAACCCTATTGCATACCTCATTATTGGAGAGAATGGGAACCAGACATGAGATGACATTCATGACAATCGGAGAAATATCTTGCTTGACCTGCAAGGCGCTTGTAAACAACAAATCTACATCAAAATGCTGATTGGTCAGCAGAAAGAATGCAGACACTGAGAGGTGTAATTGGTGAAACCCAACTTGATGAAAAAATTAGAACTCAGAAGAGTACCTTGACTGCCACTTCACCAATAGCCCAGCAAGCATTGTTGGCCACAGACACATTCTCCTTTGCTTCATGTCCCTGCTGTGCTCCATGCAAGATCCCCCCTCCCTTTACCACATTTGTGTGCAGAACAACCATCAAGATCTAACAACAGTTGCACAAAACATGTGAGAAAGATAAAGGCCTACCAGCTGTTTGGCTGCAAGGTTCAAATAATCTGCCAACCAAGGTTGCAAATGCACTGCACAATCCTGTCACATCATCAAAGCCCCCCCCCAGACATTATTGCAATGAACATAATGATATAAAGTAACTTGAGAAAAATCCTGGAAAAGTTTCGTTAACAAGGTCAGATGGACGATCCATTAAGTGCAACATAATGTTTACTTTGGCAAGGTCACCCAACAAGGCCAGGGCACTTTGGCGAACATCTGGAGCTTCATCAGCACAACACAGCAGAAGAAGGTCAAAAAGGTCACTCCTTGATACCTGCAAAACAATGCCACATTAGTCTCCAAATAGCCATAATAGACTCTTGCAACAGAATAAGGATTCAGATATAAGTTGCTCTCTGCACATACCCATACAAAACAGTGAATGAGAATATATGCAAAAGATAGGTACAAACCAAGCTTTCAATGCTACTGCCAAGCCCCTCTGTGAGACCTGAAAGCAAATCTAACGAGCAAACAATGAATTCTTTGTCATAGTTTACACCTGCTCTTCCAGGATCTGCCTGCAGTATATGTAACATCAAATTCACATCAGTAGCCATTGCAACTCCATGACCACCACAGACCTCTGCTTAGCTAACTTCACCAGATACTACATCAGATAAAAGGTCTCAAGAACCCATATCACTTTCTTCATCTCTCACATGATATCAAGAATGCTCATGCTGACAAACATAACCAGTGTTATTCAGCAAATGAGCCAGATTAATGAACATTTAAACACTGGAGTCTCCATGAACACAATCAGAAATGCACTGACAGCAGACTGGAATGGAAGTTTGAGGGAAAGGAATACCTTGGCAACTTCATGTGTATGAATAAGATTGATGCACCTCACAAACACCAGTTCAGCATATTGTGTGAACCCTGGACCTAAAGCCTGAAAGGATCCATCAATTTGCCACTATAGATAAACATACAGAGGAAGAAAAACATTCTGCAAGGAATCACAAAGAAAATCAGAACACAAACAGCCAACAGCATCTGCCAGTGTGCCAATTGCATCATACAGAATTCGTAGATTCCGTCGCTGCAGGAACAACCATTCACCATACCACAATTAGAATGACATTCAGAAAACTTGATAGCCACAGCTCTCTCATGAAGCTTCCACCCACTAAATGCCAAGGCATGGTGTTTAACAAACAGAAGAAAAGAATATAGAACGAAAAATGGCTTATTCAATCACCTCTCCAATTTCATAGACACAATGAATAATAGACCTGTCATCAGAACCTAACGCCAGGAATGCTAAACTTGGAGCTTTCAGCGGCAAGGGAAAATATCCAGAAGATGTTGTCAAACTTGCTCCAAAATGTCTCTGAAATTTCAAACTGCTGATCCACATCTCAGAGAGGAAGATGCTAATCACCTGATACTTTCCAAAAGCATACATGAGATGCTGCAAAATGAGCTCCAGACGTGGTGCCAACTCTTCTGCTGCCTCCTGTCATACAGTAGCAAAAATGCAGAAACCACAAGTTTCACAAAACAATATGCCTAACCTGTATCATCACTACAACAGGTTATTCAACATTAGTTGATTTCCTTCATGAAGAAGTAGCTCTTGGAATTGGATATCTTTGCATCTTCATAATGAACCAACAATGTGAATTGGTCCCCATTAATTGTGTGAATTGATCCCAGGTGATCACGAAGCCCACATAATACTGTGATGGGTGTTAACTGCCAGGTTCAGAGTCCTGTATGGTCCACTCATTCCATGTTCTTCTACACATCTGCACTGTTTGGTCACATGCATGCACTTACAAGACAAGTCTACCTGAAGGACCTCTGTCACCAAATAAAGTGTGGATCCAGAGCAATTCACAAAACATCTTGCATTTGGGAATGTGTATAAAGGGAAATTGGTGAAAGAAAACAAAAAGGAGGTCACCTCTTCAAGGGTTGCAAATGCAGAACATGCAGCCTCCTGCACACGCTTGTTGCTGTCTAGTATACGCCTGAGCAGACCTGTCAGCACTGTGTCGAATTGGACCTGTCCATCTGTGGTCTGTCCTATCGCCTTTAGAAAAGCAACAAACACCTTGTCACTAGTGATCTAGAAAACGTTGTGTGCCCTGACACCTATCACTACAGATCCAAAAACTGTCTCTGACACAGTGAGCCTTAAGCAACTAATGCCAACAAGCAACCAGGATAGGAATGGGATGCCATTCACCTGGACAATCCACTTGCTGTAACGTGAGAGTGTCCAACATGTGATACTTCTTACCAGTGGACGTTTATCCTCCAAGAGAGGTACAAAAAATGCTACAATCTGCAAAAACCAGCTGCCTTTCAGCTATTCCATCCACAAGATCAAATGCCCTTCCTTGAAACAGACTGAATCAAGGTTATGCACATGCAGGAAAAATCCAGATGCAAGATTGCTGAAGGGAGAAGCTACAGAGACAGGTTCCAAAATAGGAATGGGTTCAAGAAGAGGGTACCTGTGACAGATGAGGAAGAAGACCAGAGATGCATCCCTCAGCAACTGCACCCAGTGCCAATACTGCTGCCTCCTGTTCTTTCCATGCTGAGTCTGTGGTAGCTGATAGCCTGGCCTGCAAGAACCACCACCCATGTCACACTGACCAACACAGCTCTGCATCACAAACTATGTAAGACAGATCACAAAGTATGTCAGGCAAACTATGACTGGCAACCATTGACATGCTACTGCACAAGTTACATCGAAACTCAAATGGTGAATGAGTTCCCATGTCCAACCCAGGGACTGCTCATAGGACTCTTCAACACTTTTGAGTTAGACATACTGGGTTCTCCTGCTTGTCAGCACCCTGTATTCTGTGGTTTAACATCTGAGGCAACATCACTGCTGAATGTACAACAAGATAAGAACTACCTGGACAAGTGGCATCAAGATTGGGAGAATCGCATCACCAAAAACAGTTGACAAAATATCCAGACCAGCAGCACTGCACTTTCGCAAATTCCAGGAATTTCTTAGATCATCATCTTCCTGCATTCAGCATCCAGAACTGACTTCAAAATGCTACAAAACTAGAAAGTGAGTATATTATGCAAGTGATTCAGCAGTTTCCTCCCAATAATGATCACAATAACATATAATGCTCAGCAATCCTAAAAGAAAGTATCAGAAAAGTACCATGAACAGAAGACACATAAAATCTAATCATGCTACCAAATAAAGGCCACAAACCTCATCCTCTTCAGCTCCATCAGTACCATGTACACGTGGTTGATGAAATCTGGGTTTGATGTCCTGCAATATCCTCCATCTATATCAGCCACCTGTAACACACGGGAATGAAAGGCAGATGCAACACAAGGTCCAATTGGAGTTAGACAGAGTTGGGTTGTTGTACCTGTTCCCTATCAGGAGCATGTTCATCATCCTGCAGTGAAACAAAATGCTAAAGTTAGCAGATACAGAGCAAAACAAGACCACCAACTCCCTGGATATAGTTGCATCCGGGGTTTAATCATCTTTTCTACAACTAGGTTATCTTTTCAAGCTTACATACTCTAAGCATCTTATTGTGCTCTCTGTTTGGAGCATTATGTAGTTCATAACTTCTCCCAAAGAAGACTCTCAAAAAAAACAAGATGGTGGGATAATGCAGATGAGGTTAGTCAGAATGAACAAGCATTTACCTCAGCTTCAAGCAGAGCTTCATCATCATCAGCATACACCATGTTATTCAATAGTACCTGTGGAAAGAACCATCACTTTTGTGTTAGAGAACACAAAATCCTCCATACAATTACACCATAATCTGCAAAAAAGCTCCATGCTCACCAAATTTAGTGAGCACTGCATCAGCAGCTGGCTCCCTGAAGACACATTGTCCTCAGAATCTTATTTCAGAACACAATGAACCTGTCAAAAAACTGCAGGAGGAAGAAGTGTTGAAAACACAAAAAACATAAGCAATAAAAAATCACACGCAACGACTTCAATTGGAGGTGATGTGCATTCAAGCCTACAACGCCAGTCAGAAAGTGGATCCCACACACTACAAGGTGACAACTTACACTTATAAGACGTGGCAAGAACTCTCTCAGCATCTCTTGTGGAAGGTGTGCTTCACAGAATGTGGACCTGAAACAGCAGCGCAAAGCAATGAATCAAACAAAGCTAATCTTTCCCTACTCAGCCAAATTGATGACCCAAAAGGTTATATTCAAGATATCAAATACCTCATAAGTATCAATTTGATTGCAGATAAAACCATACTCACATTTTCAGGTAATCTATACTGAGAAAGAAAGGAAGAAGAAGACAAAATAAAAAACTGATAATTGTTTAGAATCGGACAAGTCCAGGAACAGTCTGCTGCAGGCACCAATGAAGCAGAGCTTTGTACCAGGTCATTCAAAGTACTGCCATTGCAAAATCAGAGAATCCAATAAACACAACAAAATTAAATGTCCACTAAAATCCCTGCTACAATTTTCTGGCACATCATGTACTGACAGAATTAGACACCTGAAACCTGATATTTCAGCTTCTAATCTAAGTTCCATCCATAGCATGTCATCTCACCCCACCATCTCACTAATACAAGCTTACCAGAACTCGCAGGACTCAAGTGACACATCCTCATCAGGATCACAATTAGCTTGCAGCATATATTCAATCACATTTCTCATATGTGGCTGCAATCCAATTTGGTCTCTTATCAGCATAGCTCGCAATAGTACATTCCTCTGAAGTCAGACATAGAGCCTTCTTACAATAACCAAAAGATACCAGATAGAATCATATCAAGTGACGAGACATCAGGATGCAAATCAGCATTCGTCAGACATATTTTATAATGGAACAAAATCTCAATTTTGTAACGCACATCAAGATCACAGTTTTTATCTGTACAGAACTTGGGCAGAGAGCATACTTGTAAGTAACTGGGTTGAACTTCTAGCAGTTGTACCAATCCAGCACAAACCTGCAATTCAACCAGAAGCAAGTTTTAAAACTGCTAATTTTTGGCCCTGTCATACCCCTTAAAGACTTGTCTCCAAATCGCAGAAAAGAAACAAACCACAGAACTCAATTTGTCCCTAAAACTGCTATTCACATAAACTATCAGAAAACTTTGCAGCATGACTTTACCAGTTTCCGAACTTCTGCTGCAGAATCATTAGCTAGGGAGAACAAGCCCTGAAGGTAAGTGTCCATGTTCACAAACAAGGCCTGCATTTGACAACATCATATGCAAACCTTAGGTAAATGTACAACCCCCTTGCCCTCATAACTCATCTACAATATACATCTGCATTTGCAGCATGGGTATCAAAATCTTACAGGAGGAAAGAGACAACAAACTGATTGACGGCACTTAATGCCAGTCTCAGCAGTACAGCATGTGGTGAGGCAAAAAACTGCATGGTCAAACCAGACATCATCTTAAAAGTTGGAATGTCACAAGAGTAAGAGCACAGGGAGTTTATCAGCTATGAAACTATTCCCAGCAAGAATCAGATCTTCATTCGACTTGATCCTGTCAAGATTGAGAAAAAGTACCATTAATTGTACCTGTTACAAACATAGAACATACCTGTAGCAGTCTTGGTATGAACACATTGATTGGCCGCTCTGATAGACCTACCACATCTTGGTCCAATGCTTCAGGCTTATCCTCACATATCTGCCAATTCCACAAAGAACCCATTCAGCATCCTTGGCTGATCAGCTTGGATCCTCAATTTGGTGAGTCACAACCACTGACATCCTCCTCCTCCCTTCTTTGTTATTATCCCTCTCAATTCCTCAGAGGTTTGCTTGTTGGCAGCAGCACCACAAATTAATCAATCAGCTAGTCCGTGAGATAAGCTCTTGACCAAACACGTAACTGAGGTGAAACAATATTTCTGAAGCAATCAAGCCTCATAAAAAAGAACAATGTGTAGCCCTGCATAGGACAGTTTAGAAGATGCAAAATACAGAGACAACGCAGGTGCTTATGCACTGTCATAGTCACCAAGACCTAAAAGTTTGCCAATATTGCTACAGCTTCTGCAATCAGAATCTTGATACATGGTTTTTTCAATAGCATCTAAGGACCAGAACAAAAGTCCTGTCAAGGAAATATCTTTCATAAGAATAGAAAAATCTCCATTCTCATGATGAAGAAGAAACAGTCCTGTCAAAGAAAGCAATAAGTAAATGGGCATGTATTTGTACAGGTTCTCTCTCACTGCATCCCATATGCAGGTCTCTCCAAGATTGTCTTGTTGACACCCAGGTGTGGCAGCACCATGGATCAGGTTGACCCAAGAATACATGGCAGATGGAAATTGAGCCCCAAGAAACACCACATGAGTACACATGATACACAGGATGAAATCATGACAGACTGGAAGAAATGAGCACCTTGGAAAGCGTATCCAAAGCACCTTCCATGCGGTTGTAGTCATTGCTACCAAGACACTGGACAAACGCCTGGAAAATTTCAGGCCAGTCCTGGCCATTGCCTTGTTGAACCACCGCACTAATAACAATGGCAACGGTGGCACGAACTTGTTTATCAGCTGCACCCAGGCATGGCTGCAATTCAGCCTTAATGTACTGTTGATAGCCAAGAGGCATTGCCTGATAGCTGGACTTCATATTATTCTTCAACATCAATCCTGCAGCTTGCCGCACTTCTGAGGATTGCCCCTGCAACAGACAACACGAAAGTGTGATGCCATGGTTCAAAACCTAGCCAAGAAAGAGCTTGTTGAAGGTAATCAGAGGAAACAAAACCATACTCAGATTGCTGATGATCGCAATATATCACCATCTTCTTTTTGACATCCTACATCACCTACAATGATCACGACTTCAAACAGCCTTTGACAGTCTACCACGGCAAGAGACCTAGATTCCAATGCAGAAACACGAAGCCATAGGAACAAGGAGCAACCAATCCAGGATTGGAAGGTGCAATATCCTCCCTTCCACGCCGAAGAGCATGCACACGACTACAACAAACATAGCTTACTTACCCCTTCCTCGCAATCAAAGAGACAAGAGAGAGAGACATTCGGAAAGGAAGGAGAGAGAAAAAGATAGAAAAGGGTCGCAGAATTCGGACCTCAGCTCGGCACAGGATGAAGGCAAGATAATTATTGAAATCCGGGAAGCGATTGCATCTTTGCAACTGCTGCCAGACTCGATTCTGATCGCCGCTGGGCACCTTGGACTCAAGAAGCAGTCCGCAAATCTCCTTCACGCCCTCCTCTTGCGGCTGCCATGCGTGGTGATTTGCCATCCCTGGCTCACCCCCCGCCACCCCCGCCCCCCGCCCCCCCCCCTTCCCTATCCCTTGCTGCACCTCCTCTTGCAATTGAGAAGCAGACCCCAAGATCTGGCCCAGCTGCTACTCCTTGAAATCCGTGAGCCACCACAGGCTAGTGCATGAGCACTTGCAAGTGTGCCATCAGTATGGGAAGGGGAAGGACGAGGTTCTAGCGTCAGTGGGGAAGGAAGATCTGGGGGCTCCGGGGAGTCATGAAGGAGGAGGGGACGAACTCGATGTTGAAGGAGTTCCGACCGAGGGCTCACGATTTAGGGCTTCCGGTGTTCGATTGCAAGTGACGACGGTCGATTTCGCGATGACGACGTACCCACGTACACACCCGGGGGCGGGGGCCCTCTCCTCCGTCTACTTCCTTCTTCGTAGTTCCAAACCGATGACGTTAGCGAACGTGTCGTCCAAAACGCAGTTCTGGAATCCCTCCTCTGATCACGCAGAACTCGGATTGTAGACGAACAATACATCTCCTGTCATTCCCTGAACACGAGGTTGCATCTCTACTTCTTCCACTCGTTCAGACAAAGGGAGGGATTGCCGGAAGTGAACGACGTTAGTTTCCCTGCACAAAAGACAAAGATGCAACAAGCCCCATGCACCCAATCGCGTGGTAGAGAGCTCACAGTAGTAGTGTCCGAATTGGAAACGAGATATGCCAATCCGTGAATTCCGTCTTCTGTTTTTCTGCCTCTGTTTTGTTGTTGTTGTTGTTGCAGCAGGTGCGCAGTGTTAAATTTCCTCTCTCTCTCTCTCTCTCTCTCTCTCGTTGATGAGAATGGAGGTGCCAGGTGGAGACTCTCCTCGGACGTCACCACAAGATGGAGATGCTCTTCGCTACGACATTGAGGAGGAGATGGTAAGTGGCGTGGAATTCAGGTCTTCTTCGGGAGTGCTTGATTCCGGTGTCGAGCCGCAGAGTTCAGGTCTCAGCAATGTCGACACTGGGACGATCATCATTAATAGGAAGGAAGTCGATCGCCTGGTTCGGTGTCTGTATGGAAGCCATTTTCTCTCGCGATGGGGAGACAGGTCATGTTCATTTTTACTGTATGGAATCGTGCTCATCCTGCGCGCATTTGGTTAGTTCTTGGATTGAGGTTCTTCTTCTTGTTTTTCTTCTCTGAATGTTTGGTTTGCTGCCTTGTTTCAAGTGATGCTGGTTCTTTCTCTTGCTGGCTGTATGGATTAGCATGCAAAGAGTTCGGAGTGGAATCGTTGAATGGTTTCTTCTTTTCTTCTTCTTCTCTGGATTTTTTGACTCCTGCATTGTTTCAGTCATACTTGTTCTTTCTCTTGCAGATGTTGTATGAATTTAGGATGCAAAGAGTTGAGATGGGAATTCGTTGGATGGTTTCTTCTTCTTCTCCTCAGGATTTCTTGACCCCTGCAATTTGTTTCGGTGATGCTGGTTCTTTCTCTTGCTGGCTTCATGGCTTAGCATGTGGGGAATTGCAATAGAAAGTATCACATATGTTTCTTTTTGTGCCGAATCCAATTTCAAAATTTGAGAGGCAGATTTGCAGTTTATGACACACTTCCAAATGAGTAACATCAAATGCTGAGGAAAATGCTGCCCAAAAACAGCTTATGTAGGAAGTTAGGGTTTGGGATGGGGTTAAGAAAAGAGGTGCTTCAAAGTATGCATGATTTTTTTCTGTGCTGGAGGCAACTTGTATAGGCTGGTTCCAGACCAGAAAGATGATGATGTTTCTAGTTTATGCTAGTTATGTATTTAGTGGAGAATTGACAATGAATTTCACATGATCAGCATGACTGCCTGGAGTTAATCAACTCATCAAGAACTTCTCATGCTTGTTGATAACTGCAATCACTTTTAGTGGTTCACCAGGTCCACCAGAGTATAAAATCTCAGGCAATAGAATGACATTCAAGCTTAGACTTTTATGCTGGAGGCAAAGGTAAAAGGTTGATGGAGTCAAAACGATTTGTTGCTTTACATTGTAGAGGTTTTTGCAGTGTTTTCAGATAAAGAAGTGCAATCCCTCCAACTCTGTGGTAGGAAATTTGAACCTGCTGGATAATACTCTCTGAACTTATCATTTGTGATGTTATGTCTAAGCTCATGTTTCTTTGAAATGGTGGTAATGTGCAGAATGTGGGAATTTGCAGTAAGCTTGCTCATGTTGCATGTTTGGCCCAATTCATTGCTGTTGGTTGCTGTCTATGGCCTGGTGGAAGCAGCATCAGTGGCTGCCTTTGGTGTTGTAATTGGAGAGTTGGTTGATAAATTCCCACGTCTTAAGGTGAAGCTTTTCTTTACTTTGGGAATTCTGATTGATGGACTTTTGCAAAAGTCTTGCTTAAAGTTTCTTTACCTCCAGCATTTGCTAAAGTTTGCCTGTGTTTGGTATTCGTGCATGGTTGCATGTGTGGTGTGAATTTGGGTAAAAGAGGCCTTGCAAAGGTTCTGACTGGTGTGGGCATGGTGAAGACAGGTAGTGCAGATAGCCTTGGGGGTACAAAACGGTTCTATTGTAGTGGCAGCAGTAGCTACGGTGGTTCTCTTGCTCCATCCAGGTGCTGTTCTTGGAGGTTTTGGTGCCTTTGTCACACTGGTGATTCTCGTGAACACTTTTGGTGCAATTGGTGCTCTATCAGGCCTTGCAATGGATGTTGTTGTTGAGCGTGATTGGTAAATTCCTGATGATGCCATTCTAATGATAGCCCTTGGGTTGTTAGATTTGTGTCAATAGACAAAGGCCAAGTTCATATGGAGCTACATTAACTGCTGTTGTGTTGTTAACACAGGCAGTACAGAAACAATCTGTAATTCCTTGCTTTTGACAACTTAACTTCTAAAGAATGGTTATGTGTGTGCTATTGCAGGGTAGTGGTGATAGCTGAGCAGGCCCCAGGATCGTTGACCCATATAAATTCAATGATGCGGAGGATTGACCTTAGCTGCAAGCTTTTGGCTCCTGTGGCAGTTGGCTTTCTTATGAGTTATGCTTCAATGCTTGCTAGTGCAGTCTTGATTGCTGTTTGGAATGTTTCTTCTGTGGGGTTGGAATATGGCCTCCTTTACATTGTCTACACAGCAGTGCCCATCTTACGACAGAAGTCTCCAAGCAGAAACACAAAACTGGAGAGTCCAGATGCAGAGGAGTTGGCTATAAATTTGGAGGCCAAAGAAATTGAGATGCACTCAACTGCACAAGAGGCACAAGTCCAGACAGAGGTTGGAAATTTGTCCACTGGTGCAATTCTAGTTATCGCATGTTTTTGGATGTGCACATCTTCTTTGCTTGTTTTGCATTTTGGTACACAGTAGTATGGTTACCAATGTATTCTGCTACCGCTAGGGAATGAATCTTTATTGCTGTGACTGTTGTTTTGATTAGCCTCTGCTGGAGTAATTGCTGATTATGGGTCATCGCTTAGATTATCATTTTTTTGTCTAGAATGGGGACTGGAGCTCCTTTAAGACATCAGAAGAGGAAGGTACGAGCCTATCCTTGTACAAGAGAGTGATAAGGTATTCCATGAATACTGACGGACTTTGGAATGCATGCTGAAGTTGGAGGGCTTTTACAGTGAAGAGGTGGGCTTGCTACCAATGGCAAAGGCAGAAACAGATGAATCCATCACATTGGAAGGCACATTGCAGCATCTGCCTTTCATTAAAGGGTGGCTCACTTACATGCGCCAGGAGGCCATGCTGGCAGGGCTGGCCCTTGCTCTTCTATATTTCACAGTTCTTAGGTGAATATTTGTTCTAGCCACCACAGACCTTACTAACTGGAACTGCAGCTCTGGCTTGGCAAGAGATGTATGATTGGAATGCAAATGTAGGATCTGAACAGTACTTACACATGCTTAGATGCATGGAAGATAATGATGATGTTCCATAAGTCCATCACAACATACATGGTTTTACAAAGTGGGTGTGCTTGGGACAATATCTTAGCAGATTCATGATTCCCCAGTGTGCATTTCTGTGTGGAATGGACCAGCTTTGGATCATTTATGACTGCAGTTCTTGATTGGAGAGGTGTACCACCATATGTCTTGGGGCTTGCTCGTGCAGTGGCAGCCTTGGTGGGAATTCTAGCAACTGTTGTTTACCCCTCAGTGCATGCTCGTCTTCAAACAGTTCGCACGGGTGTCTGGTCAATTTGGTTGCAGGTATGTCTGCTTCAAACTAACCAAGAGGCACTCATTTAGGAAATATTGTAAATACGATTGTCCTTGTTAGCTCTTAGATGATGTTCATTGCTCTACAAACAGGTTCTCTAAACAGGTTTCTTGTTGATGTTGAAAATGTCCTTTCCATTATCAATCCAAATTGTCATTCATAGCTGAGACATTTCTAACACTTATAAACATGTTGCATGCCTTTGGAGGGTTTATTATGGCTAGCAGGCACAGGACTGATTATTGTCTGGGGTTTGATGGGTCTATTTTTGGTTTAAAAACAGTGTTCATTGCTGTCAATATGTGTGGCCTCAACATGGGTCCAGAGCCCAAGGGTGGCATCAATCATGCTGATTGCTGGTGTTGCAGCCTCACGCCTTGGCCTCTGGATGTTTGATCTCTCTGTCACCCAACTAATGCAGGCAATTTCTCCAGCCCTCATCTTCCTTGTCTGGTTGTCTGAAGACTTGTTGCAATACTTTAGTTGGATTGGCTAGAAGCATCTTTGAGCTAACTGACAGCATGTGTGTTTCTATCTGATTTTACAGGAGTCTGTACCAGAGGCAGAAAGAGGAGTTGTTGGTGGAGTGCAGAAGTCATTGCAATCTCTGATGGACATGCTAACATACGTTGTTGGCCTGGTCATTTCTAACCCCAAGGTAGGAACATCTAATCGGGGCAGTCAAATGTCCAAAGGCTTAATGTTCTGGCTCATACAAGGGGAACATCCCCTACCCTTCCTCCACCTCCCACTGCACACCCTCTTTCCCTGTTTCTTTTTACTATATCCCCACAGTTGCTTTGGTTCTTTGCATGTTTCCAGTCTGTTCAAACCATTTATGAGGAGCAACCTCTCCCAAGACCTCTGTCCATTTTCTTGTAATTATTTTCTCTGTCTTCAGACCAAAATAGACAGTCTTCTTACAATGTAGGGTGGAGATACTTGCAGGATTACAAGTGGCTATCAGGACCACAAGAAATAAGATCAATGTGTCTTTGTGGGAGTGCAAGTCATGTAGGGAATGTGAGTAGAACTGCAGGAGATTCTCTTGCAATATCTGTAGGCATAACACAACTTCTTTGTTTATAGGTCAATGTAGTTTAATGTTACCAGTATTCCTGTGCTGCTACTAATTCAGTATCTATGAAGATATAGTTAGTAGTATTGCTGTGTTTCCAAAAGCATAGGTGAACTGTGTTGGCCAGCCCACAGAAAGAAACGTATTCCTTAGAGGAGCATACAAGTCCCAGTGAGCACAAAACTGATCTTCTAACAATCTGATCTTGATTTTCAGGACTTTGGAACTTCCATTCGCATATCATTCATGGTGGTGTTCACAGCAGCTGCACTTTACACTGTCCATGTCTACCGTGTCCGGGGTCACCTTTTCCATCTTGATGTCCTTTTCCGTGCCCACTGAGTAAACCTGGCTACTCAAGTGCTATCTGTTTCTCTGGATATGGTGTTTGGCTGAGGGGAGTCTCTTAAGTCAAATTGCATGGCATCTCACTTCAACTTGATAGGTAGGATAATTATGACCTTGCTTGTGACAGTGGAATGTTTTACAAGTTTTGATAGGACTTCTATGGCAGGAAGTCAGCCTAGATAGTTGCTTAGTTTTGTACAGATATTGTTTCTACAGCACCTAGTTAGTTTGACCTGCATGACTGATTGGGTACTCAAGGAACAATGTTTAACTAAAGGATTTGGAATATATATAAAACTGTTGGGAATAAATGTGTGATTCCTCAAAACATTATGAAAGACTTTTGGAATATCGATCCAAGAAAGAGGTCAAAACTTTTTATTGAACCAGGATTTTGAACTTCAGAGAACATTTAATAGGTAAAATTTGTGAAAAATCATTGTGGACAAATTTGAGATGTCTTTGGGGACCACAAAACATCAATGCAAATGAGTGCCATTTTTGTTTGGTGTACGATGTGAATAATTGAGATTTGGCTTCCAATTTTGTAGGGTTTGTGGTTGCTGGAATGAAAGATGTTTAGCTTTCAATGAAGGCCTTTGAATAGTGGTAGCCCTTTTTTCATTGTTTTGGATCACATTAGATTTGACCCATTTGCTGTGATTCACTGTGAATATGTGGTCTGGTTGTAATCAATCATTTATTTCTTGGGATTTCATTCAGAAACTTCAGTGAAGTCTTGGTTGAGGGGAAACATTTTTCCTAGGTTCCTTTTTGTTGTTCCATTTCTGAATTTAATTGCCACCTAATTGTAGAAAGACCAAAAAAAATCATAATTTTTTACTATGTCAGCATTGACAAGGTAGATGAGGGTGAATACATGAAAGTTTGCTGCTTGCATGCGAATTTTGCAAATCAATTCAATAATCCCATTGATGATTGGTCTGATAGATGAAAATGTAACAAATGGTTGCATCTTGTATAGAGAAGATTTATTATTTATTTACCAATAAATCTTTTTGAAGTAGTTATGCTATTATTTTGGAAGTTTCTAACGGAAAATGTAGAAGTGCATGGGCTCATATTTTGGTTAGGATGCAAAGCTATATTTCATCCCATGGCTTAAAAAGGTAACCCATATTTACAAGTTATGGATCATTATGTCATTATATGTTTGGTATAATTTGTCAAAGATGGTGAAGGCTCTTGTACATAGATTTCTTTGCATTGAGCAAGGCGATCGGTCATTGGCCAACATGATGAAAATTATGCAACAAGCACCTCACTTCTTAATAAAAAATTCTACCATATGCATAAGTAAAGAACATTTTTATGATAGACTATGAAGTTGACAAAAACATCATCATTCATAACTTGCAATGCTTTCATGTCAACCTCTCTCCTCGAACTTGCATTGTGTTTGTCATTTTTCCAAGTCCCATCCCAGAGCTCCAGCATGCCCATGTACCCCTTCAAAATGTTATGAGCCAGGAAGTGTGTGTCCCCAACTCCTTGTTCTTCCGTTGTTTTCACCTCGGACTCATACTTGAATCTATCAAGGAGCTTGGGAACGCATCACTTTGTGATTAAATTTTAGTTGCAAGAAACATTTTGCAACTAAAATCCATGTAGTTGCCTAAGACAAGTTGCATGTAATAAATTAATTGTAAATGACAAAGGGTACTGTATGAAAAAAAAAGTCAACAAATACATTTAATCCTTTGATTCCATTGTAAATGTATTGTCACGTGCGATTAAAGTGCAACCACTTTGGTCAAAAGTAAAAGCAAATGATGTGTTGCCACATATTTTAATATTTGATTATTTAAAATATTATTTTTTTTTTTTTGAAATTATTTATGATGTTGAAATCAAATACTTGGATCATTTTATTATGACACGTGGCCTAATGTAAGTATGCCACATGGCATAAAATAATTTAATAAAAATAAAAATATTAAGTTGTTAAGTACTTAAGTAGGTACATAATTATGTGCCTACAAAACTAAATTATATACCTTTCTACCTACTTAGGTAAAACAATAAGTAAGTAGGTTTTACTTTCCTAGGTTAAATATCTATTCATATAGGTAAGTACTTAAATAAATAGGTACATAGGTCGACCTAGGTGGGTAGGTCAAACTAAGTACCTACTTAGTTAGGTAAACAAGTAGTTTGGGAAGGTAAATATTTTTAAAATGTGCATAATTTATTTTTTTGTTTTGGGTTGAGCCTTTTGATTAGCTCATCTTATGTGCATAAATTTCTTAATGTGAAATTGGACAACCACACCCCCTTGTTTATATAGTGTTCAAATAAGAATGAAAACAAAAAATATTGGATAAGTTTTAAAGTTGCAACTTCCTTACAAATTAAATTATAATTTCAACTTACTTTCTTCAAACCTTACTTTCATACTTTTTAGATTTTTAAACAATTCAAGTACTATATAATTAGATAATCATTTAATCAATAATGATTAGATTTACACATATGTAAATTATAAATTACACATTACAAATATTTGGTGTTCATTATCAATTACTTAAATAAGCAATAACTTCTTAATATTTAACAAACTAGCTATCTAGTTACTCATAAGTTATTAATACATAATTCATAAATAATTAAATAACTAAAATATTCAAAAATATTTTATTAATTTTTTGAATCTAATCTAACTATATATGATGTAATTAATGTAAAATTAATTTAATGATTACAATTTAAAAATTAACTTTTAAAGATATTTATGTTTAAATTATAATTAATGGATTAACAATTACTATTAGAAAGTGAATTTTTACACAATTTTTTAAAGGTCAAGTTTTTTTTTTCTTGGTAATTATTAACTATATATATAATAATTTGTTAGACATAACATTAATTTTCAAAATCATTATAAAATATTTATCATAGATTATTAATCACAGAATTTTCAATAATAATAATAATAATTCATGAAACTAAAATCAGTCTCATAATTATTTTAACTACACTATATTTTTTCCAAATTTTTAATTCAAGTTTGAAGTTATAAATTACAGAATGTGAATAATTATGTTAAATTCGAAAATAATTATGCACATACTAATTAATCTTATCTGAAATAATTGCAATGATTTTAAAGTAATGTCACATTCAATACATTAATTATATAAAAATATAAATTAAAAAATATACAAATCTATGTTATAACAATTATTAGTATTATGGATAACACTAGTGGAAAGAACCCTTAAAACTCAACAAATAAGTTTTTGAATTAAAATAGAAATTTAAGATTCCAAAATAGTAATTCATAATTCAAATATCAAATTTTGGATCAAATAAGTTTTGAAGTTAAATAACAAATTTTTAAATTGAAATATCAATTTTCAGATCCAAATAATAATATTCAAAATTAAAATGTGCATTTTAAGACTCAATTTATAATTTCTGAATTGAAATATTAATTTCAAGAATCCAAAATAATAATTTGGAATTCAAATATCAACTTTCAAGTCAAATTAAAAATATTTAAAATCAAAATGTTGAGTTTTAAACTCAATAAATTTTTTTGAATTGAAATATTAATTTTTAGATTCGAAATTAATAATTTATAAATCAAATATCAATTTTTAGATCCAATAAATTTTTGGAGTCTAAATAACAATTTCCAGAATTGAAATGTCAATTTTCATATTCCACTAACAATATTCAAAATTGAAATGTCCATTTTTAGACTCAATTAATAATTTTCAGACTGGAAGTATTAATTTTGAGAATCCATAATAATAATTTGGAATTGAAATTTCAGGTTCAAATCAAATGATTATTTAAGATTTAAATGCAAAATTTTCAATATTCATATTTAATATTCAAAATTAAAATGTGCATCTTTACAATCAATTTATAATTTTCTGAATTGCAATAGTAATTTTTGGATTTGAAAATATTAATTTAGAATTCAAATATCAGTTTTTAAAATCAAATAAGCCTTTGTGAAGTTAAATTGAAATATCATATTCAAATCACAAATTTGAAATTTAAATAATGTTTTAAACAATTGAAATAACAATTTTCAGATTCAAATATCAAGTTTCAAATTCTAATATATTTTTTAAAAAATTGAAATAAAATTTTTCATAATTGAAATATCAATTTTTTTGAATAAAAAATTTAAAGTTCAAATATTAATTTTGATGTTCATTATATAAACAATATACATACGAATGCATATTATATATGTATATTATTTTAATACATACATTAAAATACACCCCTATGTCAGTGTAGAATACCTTTAAGATGCAACTAATTCAATGACTATTGCGACTAATGAGACATATCAACCTATTAATGGATGAAAATAAATGTAAAATTAATCCAACCAAAAGGATGAAATTTTTAATAGTTGCATCATAGTTGTGAGAATGATCAAAATAGTTGAAATCTGGTCTTGTAGTTGCAATATTCCCAAATCTACGAATCACATGTAGTCATAAATGGAGTGGTTACATTTTGGCTCAAATCTACTAGTGGACGAGGGTTAATTGTGCCTAGTGTGTGAATGCAAAATGGTGTATATAAATGATCAATGTTCAAATGAACACAACCTTTGAAATTGAGATCCTTCAAAAATTTTAATTTGTAGAAACTATATTGTACCCTATTGGTTGGATGGATTGTAGTCTATTTTAAACATTTGCATGAATAAATATTTTCAAACTATGTTTGTGTACTTTTGTTGTTAGATCAAATTATGCCATGAAAGACAAGGATTTTGTTGCAAAAAACTAAAATTCATATTAAAACATGACATTCCTAAAAGATTAAGCCAGGTCTATCAATTGGAGTGTGTGGAGCTTTGATGGAAATCTATTGGTGCTAACATCAAAATTAGAAAATATTACATTTTTTTGTAACAATTTGGTCTAAACTTATACTTGGGCCTTTGTATGTATTACTTGGACATGGCATGTAGTTGTTACATGTTGAGATAAATATTGTCTTTTTCTACACCCAACCATTTATAAAGTTTTTTAGTTGTCTGTAACTTTAAAATGATTGTTTGGTTTGAAAATCCTAACATCCAAAGTTGTCCAAAAGTGTTTTTTGGCCCATGGTGACACACCATTGTTTTTTTTAATGGTGATATTGATGTTTTGTTTGGTGCCAACACATGGAATTGAAATGTAAATTTTGCTATCAGATTTTGGAACACAAAATCTAGTATACTCAAGGAACTTGAAGCCATGATTACAAAATTCAAAATCTAGGTTAGTTATTTGTCATATGTTTCATTCTTTTATACACAATGAAATGGAAGTTGAAAAGACGTATATTGGAAAGCCATAAAAGTTTTCTTCATATTCTTAAATAGAAAAATTCCTTTGGTGTTTCATATTATTCACAAAAAACCTTCAACTTTTTAAGGTGTTACATCTAGAAATAGTTATATGTCTTATGGTGTTTTGAATCTACTAAAAATATTGAAAGTCCAAAAGGTTTTTAAATCTATATATGAACATGTTCATTTTTTGAATGTGACACTTGTGATAAAACCCTACCCATTTGACTTGTTTTATGTTTTCTTCTTTTTTTGATAATTTTTCAAGTACTTTACTTTTGTGTGATTTATCAAATCTTGTGGGTTTGTGAGTCACTTTCAATCTTTGAACAAATACTTCCACAAAATTGCACACCCATTACAATAGAATGAAGTTGTTCTAAACTCCCAAAGATTTCACAAGATTACACATATAATTGCCTCACCTTTTGTATTGAAACATACCCAAAAAATCTTACCCATTGCATATTTCCAATGGCAATTGTAGGAGTAGGCATTTGCTTTAAATTGGGTGGTGGTGTTACCTTGTCTTCCACAATAAGAACTTCTTAAGTTGATTACTTGTTTGGACTTGAAATAGAAGGTAAAACATGGCCACATATCCAAAGAATTATTCCTTAAACTTTGCAAATTGTCTCCACATTTTTATGGTGTTACAAATCCTTTTTTGAGCCATTGCCATAAATAGACCAACATACAACAACTTGCTTATGGATGTCTAACATTCAAATGAATGGGTTTCCTTTTCATGGGTAAATTTCATTGGTGCTCACTCAAAATCCCTTTTGTATGGTTTTTTTTATTAATGGTGAAAATGTAATTAATTTTATAAAAAAATTCTAACAAATTTTCCATGATGCTAGACTTGATTATAAAAAAAAAAGACAAATAAACCAAAAAAGAGAATCATGCATAAAAAAATTTACAAAATTTTTTATGTTTGATACAAAAGAAATCAAACATTGTTGGCTTGTAAAGGTTTGAAAAAAAATCAAATTATTATACCAAAATGCAATATCATTATTTGAACACTTATATTTAATACATTTGTAGTTTAAATAATAAATTCATATTTAACCTTTGGAGATTAAGTTCATAAATTAAAATATATATACTATGACATTGAATAACAAGGAATAAATGCTATATATATACCTTAACATAGAAAATTAAAAATTGATGTAAAGTATGGGGGAATTTTTTGATTATTTCAGACATGTATCGTAAATATGTGAAATTAATAATAACAAAAAAAAATGTCATTTAAAAAATATTTTACATGACAAATCCAAGAATTTGTAGAATTAAAATAAATATATATCACAATTTTAAATAATTAAATATCAAAGTTTCATAAATTTTAAAAATTAAAAATATATTGAATGACAATGAATGAATGCAAGAAATAAACATTATAGACCTTGATATAATAATCAAAACTTGATGTAAATTACATGTATACTTTAGGGATGAATTTTGATAATTTAATACATGTATTATAAAAATGTGCAATTGATAACAATAAAAAAAATTTAAATTAAATATTTTACATTACGAATCTAAAAATTTGTAAAAATTATAATGTAAATATATCACAATTAATTAAATATTTCAAATTTCAAAATAGATATACTAGAGAATTCAAATTGATAAAGGAATTTACATGTATGAAACTTAATATGCATCATCATTATACATCTTCAAATATATTAAAATATTATCAATAATTTGTTTGAAAAAAATAATTTTATAACATTACTTATTGAATTGCGTGAACACAATTTTCCAATATGTATTTAGAATTTGCATTGTACAATTTATGGCATCATCATTTAAAATATAACACAAGTTTTTTTAAAGGTTTACCATATTTTCAAATTGTTGCAGATCTGTTTTAACTTTCAACATAAAATCAATAGAAATCAAAATATAAGCATCAAAATAGAAAATAAAAAAATCAATTGATAAAACATTCTAAATTATATATATATATAAATTTTCAAATTAAATATAAATTATAATCTTTTTTATTGACCTACGTGAACATGAATTTTTCGTATGTACTTGGAATTTGATTGTACAATTTATGGCATCATCATTTTCAATATAAAAAAAGTTATTATTTAGGGAAATTTAAAATTTTAAAGTTTTTGGATGAAATTACATTCAAAAAATGTGTTTTTTTTGCATTTGTTAAATAATGGATGCATAATAATATTTTATTTTAAAGGAAAAACCACTACCATACCAAAGAGGAGGACATTTTATAGATGGGCATTGCATTATTTTTTGAATGTTCTTTTGTTTGGTAATGTTTCATGAATCATGAACACGAGGCCCTATGGCCACTAAAAGACTATGTTATATATTCTATGTACATTGATTTTATTTAATCTTCCTCATTTAACTGGTGGATCAAATATAAAATTCTAGTCATATTGTGGTCATTAAGCTATCATATTTAGTTGGATATAGACAAATTAAATGCTTGCATGTGTCTAATCCCTATTTTCCATGTTACATATTTTGAAAAAAATCTAAGAGCCATATTTGAGTCATTGATTTTTTGACATGTGGGTTGTTGGGTCATGTTGTGGACCCCACAAAATTAATTGAACTTGCCACATAGGATTGATGTTTGTGGTGACATGTTATGTGGGCCCATTTACGTGGCACCTTGAGTTCATTAGGAAGAAAATTGTCCCATATGACTACTGGATGAAGTGTGCCATGTTAGACAATAAATGATTAAGTTTGGTTTTAAACAACTCATTCATATTGACTTTGGGGCCTTTAATCATAGGTTTCTTCTATGATTGGATTTCCAATCATAGAATGAGTCATAGATTTGATATTTTTTTACTAGTGATAACAATGATAATGATAATAATATATATACACATATTTTGTAAGTATAATAAACCTGGATAAGCTTGTAATATGATCTTCATATATTTTTTGTATATTTCAAATAAAATTTAATAACATTATATATATATATATATATGATTGATGTATTGTCACCATTAGATATACCATAATGTGAGGCTATTACATGTTAGTAATTTTTCAAACCAAGCCCAATTAAACCTTGAAACAACACTAATATATACCCTAGTGAATGTGGAATGAATAATGTATAAATAAGGCCTACTATGGAATTGTTAATTACCATAACATAAAACACATAATTTATCCTATACAAAAGTACAAACATACATAATTAATAGTAATCATTTTTTGGTCACTTTTGTAATTAATGGTTCATACAAGGGTTTTCTATGATGAAAATAGTGCAAAAAATCATTCCATTGAAAAATGGAAAAGCTAATAGTTGCAACTTAACTAGAAATATGATTTAAAAATATGTAAATAAGTTTGATTTATAGTTGCAAAAATAAATAAGGTTAATTGTTATTTACAATTAGTTGCATGCAATCGCAAATCAATTAGTTACATTTAAACCTTTTCCTACTAATGTAAACAATAGTTACAATTTGTGGTGCACCATAATGTGAATGTTTACCTTGATACACCAAACTATCATTTCCAAAATATCACCAAACATAATATTTGTTCCATTACAAATATTCAATTTTTTTATCACCTTCCATTTAACATTTGATGAACTTTATATGGATTAGTTAACAATGTTATAAAGATAATATGGTTTAGCCTTGTCTACATTGTGTACATGTAAACTTTTCTTCAATTCATGGAAATAATTGAAATGACAACCACTTGTTCATACATTCCAAAAATTATTGCAATGATTTTCATAATTTTGAAAATTGTTTCCAACAACAAGCATATTAAAAATCACCATTACTTTTAATTCTCAAGGCTCAAGTTATTATTGCATGTACACTTTACTTTCCAACCAATAATTGCTTAATTTGTGATGAACCAATAATGATTTGCAAACCTTTGAAAGTATCCTTGTAATCCTTTTCTTTTTGCGAAAAAGGAAAGTAGTCTAGGTCTAACACAAAATTGTTTATTTATCCTCGATGTCTTAGATCATTTGATTCCTTTGTTCAAAGTTGCTATATTTTTTAAAGGTGTGTTGTCTCATTAGATGTCCACATGTTTCATAATCATGTTTAGTTCAATTAATTATGGAATTTCATTCCAATAGTGATGGAAGGAAAGTAGGATGCAACTTTTAAAAAATGCATGATTATGAATACTTTAAAATGGTAAATATAAGCATGATTCTCAACTACCAAGAGGACTATACTAGTTGAACACACACTCCAAAAAGTGTGAATTATAATTTGGAGTGTATTGCCAAAAAAATGGATGGATTATTAGCATGAATAATTTATTTTGTGAGTAACACTAGGGCTAGAATACTTCTATACAACATCATTCAAATGATAACACATGGCCATGAAGATACCATGTATGGCCCAAATTCTCTTATGACCTTTTGTTCATTTATGCTATTTTTGTATCCCTTGCATTTAACTTTTCTGCAAATTGGAATTTTCATATGGGTGAGAACATGTTTATGCATGCTTGTTCTTCTTGACCTCTCAAAATGTTTCAAAATCAAAATGTTTAATCTTCAAAGTATTTGAGAAGTGACCAATTTCACAAACTCAAATAGGCCAAATAACCAAGAACATTAGCATGTATTTGTTCAATTGTTTTTGTGGAGGATGCTTATTGGCTATTTGAGTAAAACAAGCAACTTGCACAAATGCAATTAATACAGATTCATTGTAAAATGGACCACCCATCAAGATGAATAATGGTGATGATGAAGAAGATCATCCATCTCATTGATAAGGAATTTGTTGCCTATTGGATTCAAACTTGTGTGGTGGGAATCAAGATAATATGAATAAAAAAAGGGCCTGAAAAGGAATGGAAAAATGAAACAATGATTCCTTCCATTATTAAAATAATCCTCACATCATTAAAAGGTCTAAAAAATATGCCAATTTTTGGAAACAATCCTTAGATAGGAGCAACATTCTATAAAGATTTTATGGGTTCAATTGTCCAATATTATGAAGCTATTCATGCATAATTGAGAAGGACTCTTCCAAATTGTGTAGAGCCTCAAAACATACTTTAATCACACATAAATCTGTTAGTAATGCTCACATTAAAAGTTCAAACATCACCATGGTAGTTGGTCCATAGCCATACTTGTTGCTGTTAACAGTGGAATTTGTTATTGTCATTCATACTAATGTAGCCTGTGCCATTGGCCCAAGTGTGAACACATTGAGGGCTCAACTGAATTTTCCTTCCAAGCCCAATTTTTGCAATTTGTTTGAATTTCCAGCAACAAAATTCACTCCAAAATCAATACCTTTCACACCTTAGCTCTGAGGATTGTCAAATAAACTCTATTAAATCTGACTCAATGAGGGCTTGTAATGTGAAAAGGGGTAGTCTGAAATCTGATCGAATCCTGGGTATTGTATCAAACAAATCAGTATGGCGGCGCTTCATAATGGATTGCATGGGTCTGCATGGCTTCGAGCTGTGTGTTGGGATGGCTATGGCAGTTTGGACTGATGAAGACCGTTTAATGGTGACGGCGGATCGGATCGGATTAGGTGGATACTAGACGTTTTGGAGAAGCTTCTGGAAGAAGCTAAGGATCTTTTAGGAAGGGATTAGAAGACGAATTTAAGAAGGACAATTTTGGCAGTGTGGAGGATATGCACCAAAGATAGGAAGATAAATAGCAGACAGCTGAGAGAGCTGCAGTTTTGGGAGAGGAAGAGATAATTTTGAGACGGACAGAAGGATGTAGAGGAGGAGAAAGTATTCTGTGGTTAAGAGCTTGGAGATGTCTTTGATTTTTCCGCTGCGTCTGATAGACAACTAGGTTCAGACCACAGAAGGATAGAGGCAGCAGAAGAGGGAATCTGAGTTTTGGGTTTGATCAGACTCATTCAGGCATGCTTGTGCTATCGGAGTGTATATACTCTACTTGTAAATGACAAATCAAAGTTTGTGATGTGTTGGTGTAGAGAGACACTGTGAGGTGGATTATATTAAAGCAGTACAGGTCTGTCAGCCATCAGAGATGCATCAGATCAGCGGTCGCAGAACCAATTGACTCTGGTCTGCGGAAGAGTAGGAGTCTTCTTGTGAGTGCTTGATCAGTAGAAAAGAAGCTAACAGGGTCTGTAGAAGGCAGTGTTTTGGCTGTTTTTCTTGGGTCCTCTTTTGGTTACAGGCTTTCCAACAACACCAAGAATGGCCCCAAATTCCATTACAGTTTTCAGTTTCAACTTTATTTAGTTTTTATTGAGAAAGTGGTTCAGTAATCAATAGCTTCCACACCATAGCTCCAAACAGTCTGAAACCAAGTTGGGGCACCCCTACTCATTGAAAGCTTTTTGAAGATACCAAGAGCACAACATGAAGCACCGTGGTTTGGAAGATCTCAGTATGACAAACAAAAGAAAACAAAACAGAACAAAACAACTTCCTTACTTCATAGATAGATTCCTCTTCAGTTTTGTACTTTTACCCCTTTCATTTTTAAGGTTGGGATTCCTCTTTCTCTTGTTCCCTCACATGCTGGTAGATCTCAATACTCTATAATCTTCTGACATAATCAATCAATCTCTTGGGGTTGACTTCAATTACAGAAAAGATCTCAGTACTTGCATGTATACATTCATATACTTACACACATACATACTAAAAGAATGAAATGCTTTAACTCAAGAAAATGGTTTCCAAAACAGATGATAGAACCATAACATAAGGCTAGTGCAAAGCAAAATTGAGAATCACAAAACATACAATCCAACTGGTGAAACCACAACCTTGAGGAAGGCAAAATCCCCATTCTAATTATCATGGCTTCAGAAGTATACACCCAAAAAAAAACTCAAAAACTCAAAAACTCAACATGGGAAAAGGAAAATAGGTTGAACCTCACACACAGGTGGAGGAAAAGGAGGATGAAAATTTAGGTCAATCGAACATATGTACTATACTCTTGCACATCTAAACCAGCTATCTATCATCATGGCCACAGTGCATAATAACTCTAATTGGAATTTAGAATATGAATTAGAGTTGAATAACATTATGGTAGGGCTGGCAGGGCCTAGATTCAGCTGATTCCCACGGAGGTGTTCTCTGTACATCGATATAGCTGTGTCCCCCAAACTGGATAATTAGTCCTGGAGAGGGTTGCCTATTATGAGGCTCACCAACTTGAGCTTGTAGCTCAGGTAACCACTAAAATGTATAAGCAAAATGTGCAAGAAAAAAAAACATGTTGTCCACCTAGCTATGGAGGGTTATGTTTCTGTGTACATTATACACTCGTGGCAGCATCTGCCAACAAAGCTTTGTTACCTTCTGCAGGTCTCTTGTCTCTTGCAATATTTCCTCTTGATAGGAATTTTTTTTCACACCAATCACAGTTGAAATAGTTAAGTTGCTCCCTTTCAAACACTATAGCCATTGGCCATCCAAACCAGTTCTGGATGTGTTTTTACACCAACACCACCGCTGTCTTTACTGGGTCAGATGGAACCAAATGCCTTCCTACCTATACCGGTCTTCAGCTTGAGACCAGCTGAGTGCAGATAGTAGTCAACAAACATTGTCCAAAAAGGGAGCCGAGGATTTGGATCCAACTTTATACTGACCAGATGCACAATGTTTTGCTGGGCATTATACCTCCTGCCCAGGTTTAGAGTTCTACAAGGTCTGCTTCATAAAGTCCAATTGACAAAGATGGCACCAAGGGCTTCTCTTGCAAATCAATCTTCCCCATCTCGTTGTCAAGTGAAGCATCACAATCTAGGCCCCTGCAAGATTTCTGAGACCCAGAACAACCAGAAACAGAAATGGGACCACCGCCGCTGGCCCCCTCATCAGATTGTTTCACCTCCCTCTCCTCACTATCATCTTCATCTTCAGCATCTGAGTGGCCTTTTAACCATTTTGCTTTCCGGTACTCATCATAGTGTACACGTCTGTGCTCTTCAAAGCTCCATCGTCGGCCATTTTCTAACCCTGTGCACTCTTCCCAACAAAATCTCAGTAAATAGCTCTAACATTCTCAGAAACCATCATGAAGTCAGTTGGTCCCTTCTAAACCAAAGAACCAGAAGATTCAGGAGCATTCTGGCATGTCCAATTTGTCAAAAGGTTACTACAGTCAGCACTGGGTCATTGAGACTCATGGCCTCCTTGCAAATGATTGTGATCAATTCACTACTAGGCCATGCTGGATTGTACATACTATAGTCAATCGTGCTATAGTAGGGGCGATCAGATCAACCAGTTGCCCAAAATCATGTGGGTACTCATGTTTGCCAAAACTTCAGGGAGAGTTGCACAATTGAATGTGACAACCTTCAAAACAGAAGAAGTAATCCTATAGGTGAAGAGCCACTCAGTCACAGGTAGTTGACAAACTAAGTGTCCCCATTATTTGTTCCCCCAACACCATGCATGGCAGTTCTCATGTCCAAGCAATGCACAGAAATGATCTCAACCATAAATATTCTACATTGGTTCACTAACTGACATGGACACAAATCAGACAGCATAATATTGACCTTTCAGGGTAATGAAGCCTGACTCATGTTCTTTAGGTTCATTGAACTATTTTGCACAAGATCAAGCTTCTCCCAGTCAAACCACTGGTGGGTCGTCAATTATATTGTGTACCTCTACTCTCTTATGTTTGCACAAGGTGCTCTGTCAAAAGACTAAGGCAGCTTAGAAAACAACAGGGGCTGAGTACCTTCTTGTTCCATCTCATCAAGTTCATCATCACCTGACGACCAGCCGCCACCACTTTGTCGACTGCTACTAGCTTTGCTGCTGGATGCAACTTCAGAAAGAGCATGTCTAATCGCCTCCGCATGTAATGCTGTTTCCATTGGAATCTTCTCATCATCTGGAGTGGGTGAAACAACCCCTGCTCTCCCCACCCTCCATGTCCCCCCTTAATGAGCAACAGCAGAAGACTGGTATTAAACCTTAATAGAAGACAAAGATTTCAGAAGGATTGCAAGAAAATAACACAACACCATGGGAGTCCATTGGAAATCAAGAAGACCTGAAAGTATTACTAGCAAATGAGATAGTAGGAAAAAGGGCATCTCACAAATACAGAGAATCAAGATAACAAATATAGCACACAGTCCAAATGGAATAAAGCTACTACACACCAAGTACCACACATACCATCAATTGTGTTTGGGGCATAGTAAGGAGTCTTGGGTTCAGTAATCTTCTGCTTGGGTGTCTTGCTGGCCTCTAAAAAGTCCAAATTTTCCTCATCCCATACAACTCGGACTCTGCAAAGGGAATCCACACACGGCACTATTAGTTTCTATCTACAAAAAATTAATAGTTGAGAATAAAAAGAATCAAGCCACAAAGAATCTAACTACATAGATATAGGTCAGCCCTCCGCTCATATCTGGACATCTGTTTGCAAAGGATCCACAACCCTGGAGGCTCTAAAAAGTTCACTCCTAAAGAAAAACTCCTCTCAAGCAGTGTCCAAAGCATATCAGCGAGTTCAAATGTAGGACAGAAGGTCAACTCTAGCATGGCTCCACAGAGATGGACAAAAGACATCACCCCACAGATCGTTTTACCAACTCTCTGATTTCGAGCAACTTTACATCACAAAGTCTGAACTCTCGAGAAGCCTATAGTGCTGTTACTTTTAGAGGTATGTTTCTTTCTTTAGAGATGCGTAAGCATCCCACAAACCCCAACAAAAACTCTTTCATTTACAATTAAGCACCAAGCAGAGTTACAAGAGATATCTCCCAAGAGCTCGGCAACTGCACTTTTTAATGCTGGATGTTCAAGCACGAATTGTTTAAGCATTGCCAACACTACAATGTTGGGGGTACAGGCTAGCAATCAGCCACAAAACTCCCATAGTTCCATGCTACAGAAATGTCTAGACCTTCTTGAAGCAACAATTTTGCTGGATCACAAGTAGATTCTAGAAAGAATCATGGATTCAAAACTTCCTCCTGCAAGCCCTAAAATTGATATGTGAATCCTTAATCCTTCAGGGAAGGAGAAGGGGAGCAGAAGAGAAGAGAAGGAAGATACCTGGGTTTTGCAAAACTGCTCCTTTTCATTACTCTGAGTTCTCAAAACCTGAAGGCAAAGACATCTGGCAACCTGGTGCCTGCTGCAACCACAATGCCTCACTACAACCCACAAAATGCAAATGCCAAAAACTACCCCTCAGTTGAAGATCGAAACTCAGGAGACACAGAAGTTCATCCAGTGCAGCAAGACTGAATTCCAGTATTTGATTCCAGTACCAATTCATATTCCACATTCAAAACCAAAGGCAAAGAGATGCCAACAATGTATTTCTTCAACGTTCATCCTCTGGGTGCATCCTAGAAAAAGGGTGCACATTCTAAGCTTCAAAAACATATCCCAGGGAGCAATCAAGCACAACAACATAGTGCTGCAAAGCAATTTCACTTCCCACACTTGCTCTAAGAAAAATTCCTGGAGGAGGAACCCCAACTGTGGCGGAGCAGCTCAGGAGATTCATTCCCTAACAAGTCACGAAATACAGCATAAACTACAGGATACAGATGGTGACTCTGAGAGAGAGAGAGAGAGAGAGAGAGAGAGCACCAAGGTCCCGAGGGAGACGACGCCAGCGCCCTCCCTACTCTCTCTCTCTCTCTCTCTCTCTCTCTCTCTCTCTCTGATGAAATTCTGTCAGCCGATTCCACAATCTCTTCACTATTCCTTATTTTTCCATGTGTGTTTCACGAATACAATGCCACTTTTTTCCAAAGAGTTTTGCTCTAGAAGAAGTCTAGAATCAGGAGACGTCATCACACCCCCCTATTGCAAGAAAAAATTCACGACAAAAAAGCATTGGGAAAATACGAGCAAACATAATTCAAAACAGCAGAACAAAATGGTGGCGTCGCGACCTCGTTCTCCTCCTGTTGTTGCTGCTGCTGCGGTTGGAGCCGTTTGTTTGGAGAAGCGAAAAGACAACGAGAAAAGTTTCTGTGGTGCAGACGGCGGAACAACACACCACATACATACACCGCGTGCGTTCTTGCGTCGATGGATTTTTAGGGTTTGCGCCTGCTCTTTGGTTCTGGCTGGTCGTTACTTGCTCGTCGCTCTTCTAATAGTCGACTCCTTCTGCCGCTGCTGCTCTCCCTCGATCAAAACCCGACGTAGGTTACACCCAAATCCGAACGTCGCACATACGACGCACAAGAAATTTCCCCACCAACAACAACGCTCCCCTCCTGTGCTGCGTTTGCAAATGGATGTGGGTCCTGACGAGTCCTGAGATTCCAATCCTTCATTGCGACCCCCACTCGAAGATACCCTTATCAAAACTCTCCCGAATCCTGGTTCTTTACCAAGGCACACTTGTGGGACCTCCTTGAGTAGAAGATCAGACCCCAAGTGTCCGCTACGATCACACACCCAAAGTGTCGAAGTTCAAAAGAATCGCAAGATCGGCAACAGGAATTCAACAGAAAATTTACAGTGCATGTATGTAAGTATGTTGTGTTTATTCTTTCAAATGTTTGGTGAACAGATAATCGATTTACTTGTTTGTCGCAGATGCAGACGAGAACCTAGCACCCTTGAGATCTCGTACTGAGAAAGGCTCCTAACAGTTCGGAATTCAGGAAGGGCTTTCGTGAAGGGATTTCTTGCATCTGCTTCTCTGTCTGTCTGTGTTCGTTTCTAGCTGCCAGGATTTTTTGAATCTGCATTTCTATTGAACCAGCAAGGAATCACATTTGGAAAGAAGCGATTTAATAAGAAATCTTGGATCTGCCTTCATTTTTTGAGAGCTCCACCTTCTTTAGCTATGCACCACCTGCTTCCCCTACACCTAATTTATCTATTGCTGAAACAGCAGAAGCGTGTGCAAATTGAATGGTACTGGCCACAATGTGTAAGTGGCACCAGTCATTCAAGGACCCTACCTGTGATCCTGTTTACACATACCTTGCTTCTACAGCACCCAGTTCGTTGCTCCTTGTGGCTAATGTAACTGGGTGCTCTTCACAGATATAATATCCTGTGGGCATTTTCAGCCAAATCATCTCATAAACATCAAAAGACCATGTGCATTTCATAAGCTCATCATGTGCTTCAAAATCTGCTCAAAGAAACTGTAGACCATGGACAAGGATGGAAGAAGTTTTGGGCACATGGTGACAGGCCACATCCTCATTCAGAACCTTTAAACTGGGAAACAATTGACTTAAGTTACCTCCCTTACTAAAACACAGTTGCTGTTGAAACGGATCCCCCCCCCGCCCCCCCCCCAAGTACTGCAGCTTGCACATGCCATTATGAAGCAAAAGTTGTCAGCTATACTTGATGCAGTTGCAGCTCTTTACCATGTGCAAACTACACGGCCCCAGGCACACCTGCTAAGGATGGCTCAGATCAGTACGACCCTGAATTGTCTCGCTCCTCTTGAGTGAGGAGAAAGAATGTTGAATCTGAAATGTTAAAAAGTAGGAATGTGTGTAGTACTGTAACTACAGATTACTTGGAAACTCCTGTTGGACATTGCTGCTTAGATACAGATCAGTCATGTTTGACCCAACTGACCCATGTTGATTGCCTCACCCCAATGTGTTTCTCATGGAAGATCTGGTGAGCCAGATGTGTTTGATCCTCCACTCTCATAATCTGGCTGAGATTTTGTTTTACATTTTCAAATATCACTATTGTCCACAAAAAAATCAATCCATCAGAGACTATTCTGATGGTGCAAGTTCATGGACTCAAGTCAGGAGTATGAATCTGGTTGTGATCACTGAATACCTGGGCCATCAATGCAAAACACATCTTCCTCATGCAATACATTCACAATGAGAATCAGGCATTGGATCAGTGGTTTCCTGACCCATATTTTCTTGCTCATGACCATTGTGCTAAAGTATATCAACATGTACATTGAATATCATGACAATCGGTCCTGTAAGCCCAAACTCTTGTGAACCATGATGGTAGCAGAAAGACTTTCCACCAACCATGGAAAATGAGGAGACAAGAACCAAGCAGTACGAAGATGAGTACCTCAATATTCTTCTTGCATGTTTCTGTTGCAGTACCCAGTTGTATACAGTGTCAAGAGGTGGGCCTTACCACTACCAGATCACAAATGCAACAGACATGTTACCTCGAGTGTACAATATTGAAGGAGAAGTGCAAAAGATCATAGATACATGACCTGAAACAACACCATTACCCTCTTCAATAGATTTGCATATTCTCTGATGGGACATTACTCTGGTAAGCAGTCATAGGTCTCTCCACAAATTCTAAAGATGCAGATTTCAACCATGCATCGTATTATTGTACATTGAATCCAATGCAGTTTCAGCAGTTATCAAAATTGAATGGAAAATCACCACTGGTATTCGATTCTTGCAAGCCTGCATATTATCTTACCTGCACAGACCTCAGAAAGGAGGAGAAGGAGGTAGGTGTAGAGGCTCCAGCCAATTCATCCTTGTGCATGTGTCAAAAGTCCTTGAGCCTGTGGCCAAATCCTTCTTGAGCTTGAGCTCCATCCTTGAGCATGTTTCCAAAGTCCTTGAGCTTGCAGCCAAGTTCCGTTGATAGTAGATCAAACACCAAGTCATAACAGTAAACCATGAGCTTGTTCATATGATCAGGTGCTACAAACAACAAGCTTAGAATTGTTTGCAAGGGTCCATAGACCACTTTCCGACCACTACCACTCTACCACCCTTACAACATTTGTCCATCAGATATGCAAGAACACTATAGATATATACTTACCTCGTCGGATTCTGCCACTACTGTTGATACCTGTCCCCACTGGGACCCGGCAAATCGAAAACAGTTCGGCGGTGAGGGAGGGAGCCGGGGGTGGGTGGGTGTGCGAGAGGAGGGGTAGAGGTTTGGGCGGGGGGTGTGCGTGGGGTGCGACTGCGAACCCTAAAAATTAAGAACACGGAAAGAGGAGCATGGATCGATGTTGTTGCAGCACAAGGTTCCTTGCGCACCGCACCAGCTTGCTTACTGCAGGGCGGCTTACCTTCTTTCACTCGCCGCCGCCGCTTCCGTCTTCTCCAGTTCTCTGTCGCCGTGTCGCAGCTGTGACTGCTGCCTTGCGCAGCAGCAAGACCATCGCTTCTTTGTCAGCGTCGTCGTCTTCTCCTCCTCCTCCTCCTCATACTGTTTATTCCTGCCTCTTCCAGTCGTCTCACCAAAGCGTGCGCATGATGGCTGCTCTGGATGTGCAGGTGTGTATTTGCAGCCTTGCTTTGTAGTCGGTTTCTGATTCTGATTTTGTTGTCTTCGTCGTTTCTTTTCTGGCGGAGTGGGAGCTTGCTGACCGAGTGAATGTTGATGATGATGTCGGAACCGTGGGGGTTTTTTCTTTTGGTTGCTGTAGTTGGGAATCGGCCAGGTTGGTGTGGGCAGTGGCAGTGTGCGACAACAAGTTGCGAAGTTGGTGAAGGAATCGCTGAATGCGACGGTTCCAGAGGTGGCTGACGTTGAACCTCTTGTATCAGCTTGCAACAACGCAAAAAATGGCGATTATCAATGGTGATTCTCAAACTCTCTTTGTTTCATGAGCTGAGTTGCGAATTGCAAATTCTCATTCTTTCGGGTTCCGTTGGATTGGTGTGCTCGTTACATCGGCAGCTAGAGAGGAATCTGTCCTGGTTGCCGGAATTGGGTGATGACGAAATCCGCCTTGTCTGGTATGCTTTTTTGCTCAGTGAAGGGTTTACGAGTGTGTCTTGGGGATTTATGGACCGTCCCTCAGAAAATAGAGCGTGTGGTTTCTTGTTGCAGCAACAATGCCATGGGGATATGGGCGAAGATCAAAGGCAAGGATGCAAGGTTTAAGAACCCAAATGCTATCGGACAGGTTGTGCCAGGCCTGAAATAAACACCAAATTTCTTGTTAGTTTCAAGAGACTGATAGAAAATAGCTGCTTGCAAAGATTCCAATAGACCTGTTGCAATGCTTGAGAAATGGAGGTTTGTGAGGTTGTGCATTGGAACAACCATGTAGTTACCAAGGGTTTAACATTTTGTCGATCCTGTTGATAAAACTGCAGGAACTTGCACGAAATCTTCCTGAGTCTGCTGTGGTTGAGAGCACCAGTGTTGCTGGGCCTGGTTTTCTTAATGTTGTCCTTTCAACACTTTGGATTGAACAGGTATAGATGACACCTTGGTTTCCTGTGAAATCATTCCTGAGGTCATTTTCTTTTCCAGTCTAATTTGGAAAGTGGGCAGCCATGAGAGTGTTTCAGCAATGTAGCTATCTTATTCTTCTTTGCATTTTCTTTGATTGGTATTGAGTAAGCACTTTCAAGCAGATCCCAGTGGCTGGAGCAGAAAGGGTCACATGTTTATCAAACTTGCTGTTGATGATCAACCCACAGATTGTTGTTGCTGAAGAATGAGTAGATCCAACTGTGTTATGCACAAAAAAATAAATAATGACAACTGGGTTTTGAAGTGAACATGGTGTTTGGAGTTGCACTTTAGACGGTATGTGGAGCTTGTCGTTTAACTGTGGTTATGGCAATGTGGATGGTGGAGTGCAGAAGATTCATCAAATGTTGAAGCATGGTGTGAGTTGTTGGGCACCGGTACTTACTGTTGAACGAGCTGTAGTTGATTTCTCTTCTCCAAATATTGCCAAGGAAATGCATGTTGGTCATCTTCGGTCCACCATTATTGGTGACAGCATTGCCTCCATGCTGGAGTATTGTAATGTAACTGTGCTCCGGCGCAATCATGTTGGAGATTGGGGTACCCAGGTGTGAGTCAACTGCAACCCCTTTGATTGGTACTTTAGATGTTGCAGGGTTTCTGCTCTGAAACCTGTATGGGCTCTTGCTATAACACACTGAAGTGTGAAACTAATGCTGAATCATTCTCATGATTTCTCAGGGATTTATGTAACTTGGACCAGCAGCCCTGGATGTTGATAAGTGCTTCCTGTGATGGTAGCACAAGTCTCTCCTGGGCTGAAATGTGATTGGATTCTGGATTGATCAAAAGACAATTGTGGTTGGTGGCAGTTTGGAATGCTTATTGAATATCTCTTTGAGGAATTTCCCAATTGGGAGGAAATTCAAGAACAAGCTATAGGGGACTTGCAGGTACGTTTGGTGTGGGTTGATTAATAGAAGGCCAAACATGTGCCCTCTGGCTTGTGAAATGGAGTGCATGAGCTTGCATTGAGTGTTATATGTCAGGAAGAATCTGGATGCTAGAATTTTGCTCTTGGATGAAGATCTGGGAGACTTGGTGTGCTAGTACTCCACTCTGTTTTGGAAATGTAGAGAAAGTATTGTAGGTCAGGTCCTGTGCACACAGAATTTCTGTGTGGCCCAGTCTGGACACATAGATGACCACCAAAAGGACTGATGCCAAAATCTTACACTTTGATTAGAAATTGCAGAGATATGTTGCTGTGGATTGGATTTGGGGGGAGGCCGTGGAAATTAACATGTTTTCATTATGGGAATGCAACTCTGATACACACCATGGTCCAGTGATTACTAATCCAGCAGAATGTATATAGGTGTTTTACAAAAAAGCAAAGGCAAAATTTGATGCTGATCCTGAGTTCAAGAAGCGATCCCAGAAGGCTGTTGTTTCACTCCAGGTATTGCAAGGGCATGTGTTTCCTAACCCATTGTCACCATCTTCACCTTTAGTTCTGTTATATGCTATTCTGGAGACTTGGGACTCAAGGTCACAAGATGTATAGACTGCATTGTATGTGGACCTTTCTTGATCTGTGTTTTAAACTCATTCAGTAGGTGCACTTGTTCCAACTAGAGTGCTTTGGCACTTGATCCAGAAGGTGTTGGTTCTGCTTTGTATAGGTATGTACTAAACTGTCTGTGTAGCAAACAGTGGAAGAAGAATACACAGCCAAGAGGTTTTGATGTGAATTATCTGGGTTTTAGGGTGGAGAAGAGAAGTATGTGTTAGCTTGGAGACAAATCTGTAACATCAGCCGGAGAGAGTTCAATGTTGTCTATGAACGACTACATGTCACACTTGAGGAAAAGGTTTGTCTCCTTACATGGCATCACTTCATGACTGCTAAGAACTGTTTTTGTTTCATCAGGAAATTGTCAGTTAGTAAAATTTAGCCACATCCCCTTTCATCTGGATGTCTGATTGAGATAATCATGTTCTGTGTATTGTCTTGGTTTGTTGTTTATCAGGGTGAGAGCTTCTACCATCCGTATATTGCAGGTGTCTTGAAGGAGTTGGAAGAGAAAAATCTCATTGAGGAGAGTGAGGGTGCCCGTGTCATTACAGTTCCTGGGCATACAATTCCATTGCTGGTAGTGAAAGGGGACGGTGGTTTCAACTATGCTTCAACAGATCTAAGTGCTCTATGGTATGTGCTGATCATTGTCATCTGGATGACAGAGGAGCCTGTTCCACTGAGCAGATCTGATTTCTCTGCACGTGTGCATCTTCTTTCAGTAAGCTGTATTGTAGCACGCAGGCATGTAGGATTGGTTTTATTTAAACCTGCACAGTGCTCTTAGTTCTAATGGCAGATGAAGTTTAACAGATGCAGGGTAGTTGTGAACTTTACACTTGCTGTACAAATGTCTTGAAGGTGTATTAGTGTGCAGGTATCGGCTTAATGAGGAGGCTGCACAGTGGATAATATATGTCACTGATGTGGGACAGTCTCAGCATTTTGACATGTTTTTCAAAGTAGGTGCCTGGTGATGAATTCTGGGTGGTTGTATTTGTGTCATGTTGCCTCAGTTTTTGTTCCTGTGGATTGTTGGGATCTTCAGATTGAAATTTGATATCTAATTGTAGTCTAGATATAACCTTCATTTCTGATTGATGGAAGCTAGGCTGATCATCAGCCTGTGAACAGAATCCTTTAAGAGGCTCTTGACCCTGAACAAGTAAATGGCCATAATATCAGGATGGAAAAACTGGATCAGAATATTCGTCAGGTGACTGTTGTTGGGAGCAAGAATATATTGAATGCTCTGTATAACCTAACACAGTACATGATATCCTCCCTTTGAAATCACAATATGTAAACCACAAGCATTGCTGGTTGGCCAATGACTTGACCAATGGCTGACAAGGAATGAAGAATGTTTCCATCACAGGTTTATCTTGTTGAAGTGTTGCACAGATGGATTTTCCTGTGACACAGTATGTGAACCTGTCTGTGCTTCACAACATGTAATGAGAATAATGTTGTCAATATGTGCACAGGTTTCAATTGTTGGCATTAAGCTAAGAGAGTGCATGGTCACCATGTATGCAGGCAGCAAAGAGAGCTGGGTGGCTGCCGGAAGATGAGTCAAAGTATCCCAAGGTCAAGCATGTGGGCTTTGGGCTGGTATTGGGAACTGATGGTAAACGGTTTCGGACTCGGAGCTCAGAGGTTGTTCGCCTGGTGGATTTGCTGGATGAGGCCAAGAGCCGAAGCAAGCAGGGCCTTGTTGACCGTGGTTAGCTTTCTATTCCTAAATCAGTCTTTGTGTAAGTTCATGCTTTGAAATGGTTGTGTCTGAACGGGCAACATTGGATACAAAGATAATGTTGATTACAGCCCTGCAGCTCCCAGTGTCTTTCTGTCAAGGAATCTGCTGTTTCATCATTTTTTTGTTGACAGATTATAGTTCTTACCCTACTCATAGGTGATGTGGCCACTGAAACTCAAAGCAAAATGATACAATATCAGACTATTTAACTCTGGATGGTTGTTGCTTCATACAGGCAGGGAGGGTGAGTGGACTCCAGAGGAGCTTGAGGATGCTTCGGAAGCCCTAGGCTATGGAGCTATCAAGTACTATCTATCCCATATTGTCTTCCATGCTATTCTTGTAAGACTTTCCATTCATTTGAAAGGTAAATTTCTGTTTGGGTTTTGTTTGCAGGTATGCGGATTTGAAAAACAACAGGACCACTAATTACACTTTCAACTTTGATCAAATGCTGGATATACGGGTAAGCCAAACTTTTGGGACTTCCTTAAGCCCAAGTTGAATTTAGTATATTGACTTGATTTGCATGGAACTTCTGCTGAAAAACACTAACAGAATGATTGAGTATATGAGTATGTGGTGGTGCCAAGGTCCCAGTCTCTTTATGTGTAATTGTACAAATTGACAAAATCACCCATTGGATCTTATAGTTTTGAGCTGGCTCTATTTATTTTAAGACTCCCGCTTTATGTTCCTTAGGTGAACCTTTTCAACAAAACTATGGAGCAAAGTAGTTTGCCTACATACAGATGAACCCAATATTGTAGATAAGGAATTCAGTAACATGTGGTACCTCTGGACACAGGTCTTTATGTTTCTCATCCTATCTTTAGGGGCCTGAATGGATGTGCACCTAAATGGATGTTGCATTTCCTAGATCTCTCAGTTAATTTACATACAGATTTCTCTTTGCTATTGTAATCTCCCTTTGTCACAATACTGTCAAGTCAGTGATCAATTGACTTCTCTTGCCATTCTGACTTCAGGGTAATACAGCTGTATATCTGCTATATGCACATGCTCGAATATGCTCAATAATTCGAAAATCTGGAAAGGACATTGAAGAACTTAAGCAGGTAAGTTCTGTAATGTTCTCTTTATCATGGTTCTACAGGTAACTAATATCTGGACCAAGGACATCTTTACTCTGTCCACATGCTAAACAAAGTGTCAATCTTGTGGCAGACTGGAACTCTGAAACTCTCACATCCATCTGAGCGTCAACTGGGCCTACAGCTTGTTCGTTTTGGCGAGGTAGTTAGTATGCCCATTTTGCCCACTTAAGTTTATTTCAGCGATCAAATTGCAAGCGTATTAAAATTAAAACTGAATTGAAAGGTGAATGGTTGACCAAAGAAGGGTTATGGGGTGATTGAATAATACAACCTCTAGGCACTGACTTTAGCTTTGTATGGCAAGTTGGCATGAATAGTGGACTGACATTGAGGTTATTGGGGTCAGTTTGTGGAAGATGCCTTGACAGATCTCCTCCCTAACACTCTGTGCGAGTACCTCTACAGTTTGTCTGGAATGTTCACAGAATTCTACACAATCTGCAAGGTTTATCCCATTCCCTCATTATTCATTGTTGCTCCAGTTCATAATAGCTGGTAGGCAAAAATACAGCAAGCTTAAAAAATTCAGTGAAACCTTGTGCTCAGGTTTACCTCCAGCAGTAGCTTGTGCAATTACATTACTCTCTTGCCTTTGTAATGGAATTTATGGAGCAGGTCATAAACTCTGAGGAGGAAACAAGCCGACTCTTACTCTGTGAGGCGACAGCAACAATCATGCGGGAATGCTTCAAGCTCCTTGGCATTACCCCCTTGTACAGGTTGTGATTAGAAAGCCCTCTTCTTTGGGGGTGTGCTGAAGAAAGAGCCTTTGATATTTCTTTGGCTGCTGGCAATTGCCAGTTATGGATTTTGTATTTAGTTCTCCAGTATAGTTTTGGTGGACACTAAGTAGCTGAGAGATCAGATCCTGGTCAGCCTGAGGTGTTCCATTTTATTCCTTGGTGCTAATTTATGTCCAAATCATAGCAAGTTCTGCCATGCCAGAAAATTTACCAATTTATGAAACCCATTGGCTGAGCCACATTGGGGATCTTCTGTGGATGGAATGACATTTTCATATTTTGAATTCTTCTGAAAATTGGACTCCATTTTTGTAGATCAACAATTTTTTGGTTTTCTGTAGAGATTAAGTCTAAAAGAAACTTTTCAAGAGATTTTAGTGCTTTCAAACATGGTTACCTCCTGGCATGTGCCCTGGGACCATGCTGACACAGCCTGTGAATTTTGAGTTCACATCTTTTCCTCTTCATTCATGCCCAAATGGTGTTTCATGGACAGTCTGCAATCCTCCATGAGACTCTGTCAAATTTTGATTTCTGCAAACCTGAGCCTCCTGCTTCTTGTGGCTTTTGCTTCTTGACTACCTCCTGTTCATGGAATTCTCTTTATCTGCTTCCCTCACTTATCTATCTTCTTTGCCTGCTCAGTTGTCGAAGTTCATGCACTGTTGTATCACCCAGAAGCTTTCAACAACTCATGATTGACTGCAAGTTCTTAATGCTCAAGTATTCAGTCTCTCTCTCTAAAATTTGTGGTTGATTCAGTCTTCTTTTTCTCTAGAATGTCAAGTTGCACCCTCCAAGTTGCATAGTGAGGGAGTTTAGGTGCCTTTTGTTGATGAAAAATATTTACCACCTGACTGAGTGACTAGGTGGAATAGAGAAGATCATTTGAATCTCTTTACATTTGAGACTCTTGTAGCATCATGAACATAACACTCTTTGGTGGACATTATAAACTTTCACAACTTCAATGCCATAATGTAAGAAGAAGAAAACCACCTTTCGGTGTGTGAAAGATGTTACAATTTTTAAATCCCTTGGAAAATGCAATCATGTGAGAATGTGCATATTGTGTTGACTTTTAAGATATACCTCCGTGAATGGTCTTACCAAATTACACAATGTGAATTGAAGGACAACAATGAGTGGGCACTTTCCCTTTTTCCACCACACATCAAAGAAAGAAAGATGGTATCATGAGAAGATGTGGGGCCACTTTCACTTTTACACCATACAACAAAGAAACAAAGATAGTATCATGAGAAGATGTGGCATTTTGGGCAAAAAGTGACCCTCGTTTATGGAGGGATTGCATTATCTACCATTGCTCAAAATGCAAAAATTAGTGAAAGTGATCTGGGCTGACAATGTGAATACTTACACATTGTGTTTGCATATGCCTATGTGATTTCAAGAACTGAAATAGGTGATTTCCACTTATGGTTTCAATCGCTTCTTTGAGAAATTGTGCCAATGTTCCACCTATCCAAATAATCCCGACTTAAAATTTGTTATCATAGACTATGATTAAAAGGCTTTTTTATGTTGTTGTCTTTGGGCAAGGAAAGTGTGCGCATGAACGTTGAACAACACATTTCTTTTGTGACCAATTGTGGATAAATTCACTAGAGGCATTGTGACTACAATGGATTTTGGCAAACCAAAAGGTTATTAATCCTTGACTCTGCAAACCATGCTGAATTTGATCATTAATGATTTCCTAGGTCATAGACTTTCACCTGGTTTTGTACATGGGTATGTGCACTTGCCCTACTTGTAAAAACCTCGTAACAAGAAGTGGATAATCCAATAGTTTGACAAAACTAATGTGCATGGGACCTTAAGTTGCAAAGCCAGAAACTAGTGTTGGCAAGGTCAGCATTAGGGAGGTTTAGGTCTAGGTTTCCAGTCAAGTTTGGGGGTATCTGGACTGGGGTCCAAAATTTTGTTAAAACTAGATTCAAATTTGGACACGGGCAACTAGCCTTGTGTTGGAATAGAAACCAGAACTTGGATCATGTTGTCATTGCTTTTTAAGCAGGTGCATGTTTTTTAGTTATACAAGACAATATTTTTAAAAGGTCATTTTTTTGGGTGGCAAAATTTCACTAGATAGCCCTAGTAACTTAGGCCCTTCTCTTTTGGTAGCAGAAATGCTGAGAAAAAGTCAAATTAAATTGTGTATATTTTTTCCCTATGATTTGATGGAGGGATCATAACGCTTTACACTAGCTACCCTTGTCATCTCATTATTTCCCTTATCACTCATCCATCACCTAATTATTCCCCTTGTTGCTTCAATATTTATGGGTGACTAGACTTACTCTAGTAGCAACTAGCTTGATTACTTGCACTTTTGACAAGTGTCACCATTTTGTTTTTAGTTGAACTTATAGGGGATTCTCATTTCTTCTTTGTTGGTGCATTATTGGGAGCCACACTACACTTTTTTTTAACCTAGAAAAAATATAGGTCCAACTCAAGCCCTGATTTAAAACCTCACCCCCCCCCCCCCCCCCCCCCCCCCAACCCCCCTCCCCCCCAAACTCAAAACTATAGTTGAATCTGGTTCCTTTCCAAAGAATTGAACAACACTAGTGCAAATTAGTGTTGGGTGGCTTTATACGTATTTAATTATAACCAGATCCATAACTGCAATTGGCAAAATCTAATAACCAAAATTAATGGATAGCAAGTGATCGGGAAAGTTCCCATAGGTGACAACTTAACATAACCATCTCACATATCAAATTAGTGTGTTTCCAAATATATTGGACCTGGTTATGTGATTCAGCTATCATGTCTAAGATGCGATCCCTACCATGGTCGCACAAATTTGCAGCCTCACACCATAGAAGAGCTTTTAGACTTAGAAACTAATTCGATTGAGACATTTAAGGTATGGATGATTTTGAACACAAACTAATAGATTGATAAGATGATGGTGAGGAAGGGTTTTTGTCATTGAACCTCGTATACAAATTTTTATTCGGAGGTCAATATATATGGGACATATATATGCAATGAAATTCACTTGATTATGCTCAGATTATCATCTGCTCATTATATTGTGTAGCCACCTGGTTGTGAGTCACTATTTATATAGTTGCTTCATAACATTAGCACATGTTGTTAGATACTAAAAAGATTTATGCATGACCACTTTAGAAATCCACCAATGCACTTATAAATAACCCTGAATATATTTGATTTCAATAGTTTAAACTAGCCAAAACTGAAAGATAAATCAAATCCATTTCTTCCATATATCCTTTAACTATCCTTATTTCCTTGAGTTAAATGTCAAATCTAGATACTGCCCAACACTGGTACAAACTAGCGTTGAGTGGTTATATCCTCTACTTACAGCCACCAGATAGTGAGATGTGTGGTGCAATTAGTAAAATTAAGTAACCCAAATTCAAGGATAACTAGCAATTGGGAAAGTTGTGATATCTAACAATTTAACAATACAAATTCAAACTTTAAGGTAATATAATCCTAATTGAAACAGGTTAAAAAATAGTTATTGTATATTGGACCCAATTATCTGGGCACATTTACAACTAGGGTACCACAATAGGAGCCAACAATAGGATAAGACTAGCAATCATATCATTCTTTTTTTACCCTATGTTAGTCCAAGTAAAACACAAATTTTTGGTGGTCACTCAATGTATTCTACTGTCGGACATGTAGTGCATACTTTTAGTCTAGTGTGGCAGACAAAGTAATCCTCTAGAGAGGGCATTGCAGTACCTTAACTATAGGTTAATTCTATATGCTCACACAAACATGTTCAAGCAGGCCATCAAGCCTAATGGAAAATGACAAGAGGCAGCCATAATTAATATGTTTATATACACTATATTTCAATTTTCAAGTCAGAAGAGAACTACCTATGGAGTCATTGTACCTTCTAGGAGTGGGAACAGTTGTTCTATAAACAATGTATATTGAAAGGTGTAAAATGATGAACAAATTGTACATGGTTCTTCAAACAATCAAGCAAGGCCTACCAAACAAGTAGAGGAGTATTATATTGAATCTCTTTTCAAGTGGCAAATTAACTAATGCATGTAGCATAAGGCAAATGACAAATTCTTGACTATTTTATTCAAAGCAGGCCTATAACCATAGGTGTGTATTGTTATTGCAAGTATGAAGTGTGACACCCTTATTGAACACAAAAAGATTTCAATTATTTGTGAAGAAGTGGATGAGAAAGATGGGTACTGCATTATATTGGAAGCTCATACAAACTCAAAGCATAAAACAAATGCAAAAAAGATGATTGAGGTTTATGTGGAACTTGCAATAAAACACCAAACCATTTTAAAGAATGTTGCCACTTCAATCCTATGAACTCAAATAACAAACTCCAAGAATATGATAAAGCGACCAGACTTGTGCATGAGTTCATTGCTCAAGCCTTTCGAAAATCATAATAATGTTTAAGACAAGAGCACCACTCAGGGAACCACTACTGAACAATGATATGGGTGTTTTACTTGCAAGAAAGCATATTAGAGTGCTTAATATTGCCCTAACCAAGCTGAGGTCCTTGCCCTACATGCTTGTAAAAAAGCCATAACAGAGCAAAATAGTCCAATAGTAGGAGGCAATTTTGAGTGCCTAAAATAGATCAGTCAAAATAAAGTGGCAAGGTTCTCAAAAAGGCAAAAGAGTTTTTTTAAACAAAGGAAGGCCTTCAATTGACTATGTAAAAACTAGATGAGTTGATGCTATAGTAGGCCATCCAAGCAAAAAAAGGTTTTGTTGGTCTACAAACAAACAATGCATGTAATACTAATAAGCCTAGGGTACTCAGGGTTGAGGTCATGGAATAAAATTGGAACCAAATGTTGGACTTGTAGTCATTGGAGGTGAAAGAAGCATGATTCAACAATTCCTATGAGCTTTACAAGGATTGTTTTACCATTAGTTTGAAGGAGTTGGGTTCACTTAAGGGCTTTGAAATTTGGATTGAATTGGCCAAAATATACACCAATATTCCAAAGGCCCTATAGATATAAAGACATGGAGATATTTGATTTAATCATTAACCTAAGAGTTGTTGGAAGTTGGCCAAGTAGATTTTTTTGTATGAGGGTATGCTTCAACTATCATGATGCCTCTGAAAAATGATGTGTTTGGCAATTGGATTGAAAGATCAATGTATGGGAATTACTAACTTGTGAACCATCAAACCAAGTTCAACAAATATGCCACACTAACACCATAGGAGACTTTTAATGCCATAGGGCATGTTATGTTTAGTATCTTAAATTTGACATCAAACTATGATTAACAACTTACCAAGGATGTGGAATTTTTTTAATAAAAAATCTAGTGAATTAATGAACATGGAAATGATTGTTTATATCAATGGTAGTTCCTACCCTTTTGATTGAAAAATGCCTTAGTAGAATCTCAAAGAATCGTGGACAAGATTCTAGCAATTGGATTTTGCTCAATGTTACATAAATGATATCATCATCTTTAGTGCTAGAATGGAGGAGCATGAAAAAAACCTCCAAAAGGTGTTTGAACATCCAACAACCCATGGATTAAGTTGTATTTCGGAAAATACAAGTTCTTTTATTACTATATTGAATATTTGGGCCACATGATGTGGAGGACTAACAACTCAAAAGACAAAGGTGGATGGTATCACATGTATCCCACATCTCACATATGTTAACCAAGTTTGAGCTTTCATGGGGTTGATAAACTATTACTGGAAAGGTTTGTCAAGGGATTTAATGTCATTTCCATACTTTTCCCCAAGCTCACAAATATGAATCAAACATGGCATTGGGAAGATGAACACTAAGCAATTTTTTCCAAGAACTTAAAATTGTAATTGACTTCACCAATTTTGATGTTACCAATTACATGGAGACCATAATAATTGCATATAGATTGGAGGATCTTGGAGCAAAGCTCACATACATGGATGATGAGGGAATATAATAAATGTAGTTGAACATGCTAGCCATTCCAACAATATGTTGAATCAAAGTAAAACTCTTATGAAAGGGAATGTCTTGATGCAATATGGGTTATAGGAACATGGACAAGTTAGGATTGTTCCTCATCCAACCCAACATGTAGGGTTAGTGCGGCATGTGTAGGAGGAACTAGATCATTTTGGTGTACAACATACCCATAGTTTATTGCAAGGGGAGTAGTGGTGGCAAGGAATGCACACAATGGTGCCACAATTCGTGGCTAGATGCATGTTATGTGATAGGGTGTGCATTACTTTTAATGCCAATACTCCATAATTGTATCCTCTTTAGATCATGGGATTGGGTTATTGATGCAATTTGAACTTTGTAGTGTCATTACACTTGACAATGTGATGTGCAATTGAAATGTGCAAATGAAGGTGGAACATTTTTCCAAATGGATTGAACTAGTGCCATTTTAGGAAAATTCCAATGGAATAATCACTTATGCACTTCTTAGCCAAGGTGTTGTATTAGTTTGGGGCATTAACAAAGTGCTTACTAATCAAGGCATAGAATTTTTGGGATCATTTTAGACTTTTTGTGTGCAAGTCTTAATAGATTTTAGTATCACATCATTTCATCATCTAGAGGAAAATGGTTTGGTAGGAAAAATTGTGCAAACAATCAAAAAAGATTTGTTGGAATATGGCTCATAGAGGGGACATTAGATGATTGGGACCTTCATTACCTTGGTTAGCCATGGGGTATATGTTTAATAAGCATGCATCCTTTTCTTCTTTTTCACCATACTTTCTCCTCTTTAGCCAAAAGCTAGATTTTTCAACATCAACATGTAATGAGCCAAGACAATCTTCAATTTCAATGATCCAACCATGTGGACATGTGCATGTGATTAAAAAAAAAAAAATCAAGAAATTCATGCCTTGATGATTTTCAAGAATCTTGTTTTTATTCAACACAATGATCATTGAGGTATGCCATTATACATTGATGGTAAAACAAATTAAATGACAACAACCTACTACCCCAAGTTCAAAAAAGCACTCACAATTTAAAAGATATGGAATTTTTTTTAATTAAAATTCAAAGTATTTTTCTAAATCTTGAATTTTCAAGAGTCCTTTACTACATGTAAATGGGGTGTAATGTGTATAACATACAAAACAAAGTTGTAGTTTATGACACCAAAAAAAAAAAACCTAAAGTAATTAACATATTTTGGTATGATTCAAAATTATGATGAAATGCATAATCTAGCAGAATTTACACACTTTGAAAAATTCATATTTATTTAACAATGATTAACACAAAACATGTGATATATTGGGGCAATTATGTGTATTCTTATTAACAAGTTGCAAAATATTTCATTCAAAAATTCTTTTATATGAAAAAGTGAAAAAAGACTAAAAAGGACTCATAGTCCTTTTGTAAAGTAATCTTGTTGGTTCCTTTCTATGTACTTGCACCCAATGTGCCAAATTTTTGGAGCATTTATACTTTACATATTATCATACTAGAACAAAAAGGTGCCAAGAAGAGGACCACCATAGTGCACTTTCACCCATTGCCTCATCCATATGTTCTCAATCATGTTCAAAGGGAGTAACTCATTCACAACAAGCAACACAAGATTATCAATGCAAACTTTTAGTGGTTTTTCACATTTTTTGTTCAATGAAATACCACCAAAAATTTGCAAAATGAAATTTGGAAGTTGGATTGACAACTTTGTAGAGCTTGGAACCTTAATTCTCAAAGAGCTCTAGTGATGTTGAGTGTTGTTGTGTAACCTTGTTGAAATACATATGAACAATGTCATAATGCTCACAATCAACATGTTTTTTCATGGTTGAAGTCCCATTGTTTGTTTTGTAAAATTTTAAATCCTTTTTGCTTCAAACTTTTGACCTTAAAACACTACCACCCAAAATAAAAGAATGGCAAAGGATATAATGAAGAACCTTTTCACTTCAAGCATAATAGGTTTGTCACATTTTATCTATAGAGGGCCCATGGACCAAACTTGGGTCCTAGGGAACCCAAAACAATGATTGTTGATGTAGAGTAACCATTTGATTTTGGAGTTCAACCTCACGATCTTTTAGTGCAATCATGGTGATAGACATGCCATAGGAAGAACTCGTAGCAACAATGTTTGGTGGTGACAACATGTCACTGTTATCTTGAAGAGGGTGAACAGTGAAATTTTCAATTGACATGTTCATTTCAAAATGAATTGGAAAATGGCATGAAAAACTACAACATACAAATAATGACTACAAATGGCAAGCATTCTGTGCAACAACAAATTCCAAGAATGGTAAGGAACATGAATGATAACCTTACCTTTAAAATCAAGATGCATGTTGGATGTCAATGTTATGCAAATTGCATGTTTGGAGGTGGTTGCATATGTAATTATGTAAAGTTTTAAAAACACACAACCATTAATAACAATGACACTTAAATGTTCAATGCATATTCTTGTAAGTGGTGAAATGTGAAACTTGTGACTAATTTCACAATGATCACTTGTTCAACATATGTGCATTGAAGCATCAAAGCTTGAGAGAACTTCAATGATCAGAAACCACAAATGATTGTTGAAGTTTCAAAAAAATACAAGAACACCAACATTGCTTATATTGGAAAAAAAGTGTAGCTAAAAATGACAAGTGAGAAATGACATCATAAACATGAAATAGATAGTTAGTTACAAATGGAATAATTAGGTTTTATAGTTAGATTTAGGGTTAGGTTATAGGTTATATCCCATGTGGGACAATCTAAACACCAAATACTCATTGGGTTTTTGAATAGGACCTAGGTATACATGTATACAATAGCCGAAGCTCACAATATCAAAGACTTGAAGCCCACTTCCTATTCTTGGTTTTCCATTTTAGTAGACTCATCCCACCCGCATCCTTAGCATAATCTCATTGTCAATAACTACCACCACCTTTGACCCGTTGCAAATAATTCATGATGGAATTTGATAGAAAAATTAGGTTCAATACCTTTTTAGGGTATAGGGTTTAAGGTGTAGGAAATAAGAATTGAGATACTCTTGAAACTTTTCAAACTTGAGATGGCTAAAGTTGTAGCTTGTATCTTTTTCTTTGAGTGTGTTGTGTGTTTAGTGATTAGTGGTTACCATTGTTACTTGTCACAACAATGGAATAAACTTTTAGCAATTTAATGGTGTTAGCAATGAAAGGAGATTGTTGGAGGCTATGGAAATGGAAAATAAATTTATAATTTAAAAAGGTAAATCATTTGAAAACCTTGTGCATTCAAGGTTGGTGTAAACTTGTTCATGGTTTTGTTGTGTTGATTTTTTGCACATTGTTATTTTTTCTCAAGCATATCAACGTTGGTTCATGATTTACCATTTCAAGCTTTTAGTCTGCTTGTCAACTTTTTTTGCTTTCAATTGTTGTTATGTCTGTTGATTAGGGTTATCAATTTTTTTTTCCAGAAGTTTATGTTTTCTTGGTATTACATCTATTGGTCATGATTGTTGAAAGCTTCACCAAAACCTCCTACATTCAAGATTCTTGGAATTTACAAGGTGTTCACTGCTAAGTTTGTTAAAATCAAACATTGTTAAAGTTTTTTTGAACGGTTTTGATTTCTTGCAGTTCTATATGTTGATCATAGTTGTTGAAAGCTTCATTAGTGTTATTCAAGAATGTTGGAATTTCCAAGTTGCTAATTTACTAAGATTGTCAAAATTAAAGCTTCACCAAATGGTGTAATTTTGCATTGTGTAGCACATTCATTCTCTCATTCCTTGACAAGAGTTTCATCGATTACATAATTTTTTGTTTCAAGCTTGCTAAAGGCTTTCAAAGTGCTTCCATTGTTGTTTATTCACTTCAACCTTTCTCTCATAGATTGTTTTAACAAGTTTGATGAATTCTCTAAACAATTTGGTTGATAAATGCAAGGTTTTGGTTTTAATATGCATGAGCTTAATCCCTCGTGAAAGATTGCACAATCTACTAGTGTTGAAGGTGAAGAACATGCAATTGAGGAAAAGTGGGTTCTTGAAGTGCATTTGACAAATATGAAAAAATAGGTTCTTATATGGAAAATTCATAATTGCAACTCCTCCACATGGGCCTTTTACTAGGTGAACAACTATCAGCCTATTGATCTTATTTAGAACCAAATAATACAATGTATTATTTGTCATAACCAAATTGTTTGTCTTGAAATATTAAATTTATGCACTGTATGTCACAAGAGGTTCATTGCTTCCCACAAGACTAATGGCATAATTGTCATGAAAAAACACATGGATACAAAACATGGTACCTTGTTGAAAAGGTATGTGGAAAAGGTAAACAACCATCCTAGACCTTCATTTGAGAGTGTGAGCCAACTACTAAATGTTCTCATGTTACCCCAATTACAATTTTTGGATCTTTTTCCTCTACAAACTAGCTTAAAAAAGACCTTGAGATTCAAATTTCTTTCCTAGAAGATGTAATGTTGTATGTGATAATTTTTTTTTTGCCAATTAAAACCATTGAATCCATTTGGTTGCACTAAATTGCTTATAGGTTATGCCCAAAGGTTGTTTTCCCATCAAAGAAAGTATTTGTGGAAGAGGTTCTGCTTGCTATAATGGAGAAGACTTTGGTGACATATGCACAACATGCATTGGCTACATGTCTTTTTGCCACATGTCTTTTTGATCTATGGATGTTTATAGGGGTGCATGATGTGTTTGTTTTTGTTATCAAATTTTTGGCCAACAACTAGGAACCTAAACACACACACACACAAACATACATCAAATACAAGGGCTCTAAATTACAATCTTGTGCAATTACCTTGAATTTAGTGGTTTCTTGTAAGAGTTTAGGCACGTTGCAACCTTTTCATGGTTAGTGTTTTGGGCATGTTTTATCCAAGATGTGCCAGTATGTCACTACAAGAGAAAAAGTTTCTCAAGGACTAACTTGTGCATCCTATATATAAAAGCTAACATGGTGTCTGTCTGTCCGTGGTGACTGCCTGTTCCTTGTGGAGCTTCCCCAAATGTAACTTCCCCAGATGTAACTGATTCCAGAGAAAAAAGAAATCAGGGGTAGTCTGATTTTTTGAGGCAAAAGATTTGGTAGACCAGAAAAAAATAATTTAGGCCTTGGACAGCCCAAAATCAATTTTTTATTTTTTTTGTATTGATCAAGACTACTTTTTTTTCTTTTAGTTACTGTCCGTTCCAATTAAGGGGATGGATGAAATCTCCGTTCGACTGGATGATGGGACGGATTTAGGGGAATTTTTTTTTTTAGCTACTGTCCGTTCTGATTAAAGGGATGGATGAAATGTCCGTCCGGCTGGATGACGGGACGGATTGAGGGGATTTTTTTTTTTAGCTACTATCCATCCCGATTAAGGGGATGGATGAAATGCCTTCACTCTCGGGGGGGGGGGGGGGGGGGTCGATGGGTATGCTTTTTTTATGTTTTTGTTCCCATCATGTTCTCAATCTGTTCTCATATGTTAAAAAGTTTTTTAAAAAAACTAAAACATTAACCAAGTTTAAAGAAACCGAGGACTTCACAATGGCAGAAGGTCACGGGCACCCATTAGTCTCTATAAAGGGTGTGCAAGCTAACATTCAATAATGCATTACATGGCCAAAAATCTTGGGCAAGGCAAAACTAGCTTAGGAACAAGCATGCATAAACGCTAGATTGAGGCCTAGGAAATTAAAAACATTTGTGAAAACAAGATATGTGATTTGATTTTCCATTTTTTTTTGTTTTTAATTCTAATTTCTTTTGTAGATTTCCCTTGCAAATCTTGTTCTTATGTTTTGTAAATCTTGTGTGTTTTGGGAGATTTTTTTTTTGTTTTCAAAATCTAGTGTTTAAAAAACAAAAAACTTGGATGTACATAAATTTGTGATTTTTAGTGTTGCAAGTTTGCAAACTAGGGTTTATAATTTTAGGATGCATTGACATTTTGAACAACTATTGCTTTATGTTATAGTCATCAAAGTGTGGCATTGCAAAGTTGCATACCTTCCGCAAGAACTTGGGCAATTTGCAAAGTGGTGGTGAAGTTATCACCTATAGTTACTAGATGTGCTATGAATCAAAGTGGGGAGTATTGATTCCTTGGATATTCCTTACATTTCATCATTTGTACATACACACTTTTTGTGAAAAGCTGTTACTATGGTTATTAATGATAGCTTGGTAAATACAAAGTCTTCCATTTCTATCAAAAGTTGGAAGAACTTATGTGCTGCATGAAGTGTTAGGTTTTGGAAGTCTTGAAACCTTTCCTTTCTATTTTACACACATTTGAAAAAAAAGGTCACAATATGTTAACATTAATGTTGGATCCCATATACAAATCTGTGCACCTAGTCATGACTTATGTGGGTCTAAATAATGTTACAACTCTGGTTGTTGAATATGACCATGAATTGTTGTTGCCCTTGTTGATGGAGGTTTATAAGTTGTCTATGCTAGTTATTGTTGAAGAACTTGATGCATCTAGTTAGGGATTGGAAATGAAGGTTTGTTTTGCACCATAGACAAAACTACATACACTTTGGGGGGCCTTGTTGGAAGAAAGTTATATATTTACTATTGACATCTTGTTGATGGAGATAGTTGCAAGTATGCCTTGACATGGTAGCACACAAAAGAACACAGTGTGACAAATTTTGGGCATCATGGCCTCCCAAATTCAAATAGAAAGAATTTTTCCCATTGTTGGAATCATGATTCCATTTTTTAGATTTCAACTTCAAATAGAAAATGTTGACAAGCTAATTTTTATTAACAAAAATTGGCCACATGGTCCATGTGTTGGGTGCCCTAAGTTTTTTTGACTTTGCATTTGTATGTGAAGTAGATTCATATTTGATTAAGGAGTTGGATGCAAAATTTACAAATGAAATGTAATGTGAAGAATTTCTAAAGGTTTAAATTGGTTGGAAGATGCGGTAGTGTGCTTTTGGTTCACCAAATTGAATTTCTTTTCTAGTGCTGCAAATTTCTCAAGTCTATAACGCATGGTTATGATGTGGAGTTAAAGATGGGATGTTGGTTTTGGTGATTGTATGGATGACTCTCATGGACAATCATCATCAATATAATTTAGAAGCTGAGATTTTTAATATCTTGATCAAAATGATAGATGTAATTTTATTATGGACCCTAGAAAAGTGAAGATGATGGAATAGGCTTTATGCCAGGATTTTAAGAGTAAAAAATTCCTCTATGTGATGATTCCAAGCTAGACAATGATTCCTTGATGTGGTTTTTATTTGTGTGGTGTGTATTCTATGTGTCATATGTTGGCTTAATCTGGTTTTATGAATACTTTGTTTTTTTTCAACCAAAGTTTTAATGTTTAATGTTTACTATGTAAATTGTTATTGGTGTTTTAAAAAATTTCTACAAGGTTTCAATTTGGTTTGCTGTTGTCTTCTATCTTCTATCCATCCTATGTTATGTGTATTGGTGTCTTGCTCCTTTTCTTGCCCATCTATCATGTTTTTGCATTGGTTTTTTGCATCTTGAAATTTGGGTTTCTTTTGTTGGGTTTTTGAGTTTTGCTTATGTTCTAGGTTTATGGTTTATGTTTTTTGCATTGGGTCTTGGGTTTTTGTGTGTTAAAATCATGTTTTTGTTGCTTGCATTGGGTATTTGGTTTCTAGTTTTTATAAGTGCATTGGGTTTGAAACAATTTTTGATCTTTAGCCATATATGTTTTTTCTCTTTGTCTTGCTATTATATTGTTAGTTATTTAAAGGGATGTGAGTATGGGGACGGAATCTAAGGAATTTGGAACATAATGTGTGAAGTTTTGGTCTAATTGTTTTCTTGTTATTTCTTGCTTCTTTGTTGTTTGAGAGATGTGAGTAGGGGCGATGGAAATTGAAACTTGCAATATGCGAAAGAATAGTTTAACTTTTCAAGTTGCACCACTTTCATATGTTTGTGAATATTTTTGTTAATAGGTAGACTTAAAGGTTTCTTCTTTTTTGTGTCGAGTCTTGAATTTTAGGAACCTGTGTTCTTTAAAACTTGAGTATTTCATCTTACTGGATATTTATTGAAGAACCTTAAAGAATATCTAAGTTACCTATCAACACACATAATATACTTGGTTGGGGTTCCATCAAAGACCCCAAAGAACCTTAAAATGTACTTGATAAAATAGCCCAGGTTTTTGTTAAATAACCTAGTTACATGTATTTAAATTGATATCCAAATCCCTGCCCTTGGCCTATACCCGTCAAGCCCCAATTGTGAAAACTGCCTTGAGCGGTTTTCAAAAAAAATAAAAATTCAATTAACCGGATCCAGTCGATTCTTTAAAATATTTTTCTTTAAAAAATCGTACCCAACTATTATCCAAAAAATCAAACATCCACCCCACATTGATTATATTTAGAAAAAGATAGGTTATATAAGTCTAGACCTATTTACTCAAGGACCTATTTACTTGGTCTCTCAATCATATTCATCCACAAATATGCATAAATCTTACACATGCAAAATGGCTAGGAAGAGGTTACAAAATTCACGTGTGGAAGAAGAGTATGCATAAGTTTAGGGTATATTGATTCTGAGGAAATAAGTTAGATTATATCATGTGCATTGCATGTATCTGACTGGTATATCTGGATAAAAATTATACTTGCATGACACTGGTTAGTACATAGCTAACCACCATGATTAGCTATTGCACAGGGTTAGAATGAAAAAATGTTTCCTGTTCACATATTATATCTTGCCTGGTGCACAGGATTCATGGCCTCAATTCCTTCAATCCTCATTGGTCTTACAATTAACATTGATACAAAACATTTATTTTTGATCTTGGGGCTATGTGTAAAACTGGACCTACTTGGGTTTGAAAATTCTTCTAAAAAACACTGAAACCAAAATACCCTAATCATAACAGACAGTGAAAGTTCTATCAAAAATTAAAAAATTAGCCAGAAGTTGAACTTGATGGTTCTTAAAAACTTTAAACACTAGCAGAACTGATCGAAGGTTCTGCTCAAAACCAACAACTGGACAACATCAGTTTACACAGGAGACTAATGATACGGCTCAACTCACCTGTTAACTTCTCTCTTTTGTCTCTTCCTAGCCCCTGCCAGAAAGCACTTCTCTTACTGTTAGATTAATCATGAATTTTTTAGCTCTTTTATCTCTTCCTACCCCCTTCCTAGGAAGCTCTTCTTTTACTGTTACATTAATCATGAAATCTTTACATCTGTGCCGATGATTATCACAACATCTGCAATGTTGGCTGCAGCTCCAGGAAAGTAGGGGGAAGTTGTTTTTGAAATGCATGAGTCCCTGACTGTGCCAGAAGGCATCATCAACTGCTTAGTGTGGCTCTCCACATCAAGGACTGGAATAATGTTTTTTGCCAGTATTATTTATGTATGTGGAATGTGGTTAGCGAAAGTTCAAATAGCAAATGTCCAAAGAGTTTTGATCTGAGTGTGAAATAAGAAGTGATCAAGTTCAAGCCACAAAGAAACAAAACCCATTAAAAAAGGCCAGGATTCAGGAAGGTGAAATCAGGATGAAATCATATTAAAAACACCTTCAATGTTTTAAACATGAAGTCATGAATGTTTGAGTAAAAAATGGTACAAATGAATTTCCCCCATTGACTCGTAAAGCTGCCATTCCCACAAGGTTAATTTTTGCACCCATCCTTGCTTGGGGCTTTGCTTTGCTAGTCACTTCTCAAATTCACTTCTCCCTTGAGGAAATTAAATAGCACAACAAACTGAAATTCTGTGACCCAGTGCATCATCCATTGGAAACCCATTGCAAGGCTACCAAGGTTCCACCTCACACTACCTGGGTAACCCATTTAGGTAAGTGTGAAAAATATCATAAATTAATGTGATGGTGATGTAAGTAGTTAGAAGTTAGCATGTATGTCAGTAAGTGGATGAAAGGAAATGCTACGACAAACTCACCGTTTACAGTATAGAATAGGAGTTAGAACAAAATGATTGCAATTCAAGCTGTACTCAATGCCAGTCAAACTGCCAAGTTTTATGACATGATTTATTGGGTCCTTTTTTCACTGTGCAATTCGTACTTTCCTTAAAAGACATTTATTAAATTAAACTTATTAATGGGCCTGAGGCTCTGACATTTTTTATTTTTGGAATTTTGTATAGTTTCTCTTTTTCCAGCGCTGAGGAAGGCAAGAGAATTCACCCTATAACTTACCTTATAAGAATGAGGATTAACCTTCCGAAAATCGTTAATTACCTATTGTACCCTAGAGCAATATTGCTCCCATACTGGTAAATAAATAATCATTGAACTTTTCGAAAACCCAGTTATCTTTCAAAAATTGGAATTATTATATTTTCCACCGTAGACTGTAGTCTACTATAGTAATGACAGTTGAGTAATTAAACAAGATCACTCATGCCATATTCTATTATATTGATAATGTTCATCATCTGTCATATTTTTGCAAAAATTCTTGATGGATTACTTAGTAACTGACAAAACTCGCCCTAGGGCTTGGAGTAAGGTCCATAGTTAGGAAGAGATATTTTATCTACAAAGATTGTGCAATCTCACAAATTTTAAATCTTGGGCAAAATTCCAATTCTCAAAGAATCAAATTAGGATAATTGAGTGTGCAAATTTCAAACTTCAAAGGATCACCCAAATGAACCTGGAAAAATTCAGAGACTTTCACTGGTGCCATAGAAGCTACTACCAGATGATTGAGTGTACCCAACTGAGACAAAGCTATAGGTTCTTGATGATGAGCTAGGGCTTTCCACCAAGCTCCCTGAAATTGGCACTTTGGCATTGCCTTCCAGGAGGTTCCTGATCTCAGACATACTAGGCCTGAGCTCAGGTTGAATCCGAGTGCACAAGAGAACTATTTGTGCACATAGACTAACTTGATGCTTGTCATATGTGCTCTGCAATCTTGGATCCACCAAATCTGATAGCTCTGCCTTGGCCAGGACTTGCATCCATGACATGAGCTGTGCCTTTCCTGCAATTGCCCAAATTGAAGCCTTTTATGCTGGTACTATCTGGATTCCATACCTTAACTGTCTGTTTTTACATCAATTTTAGGCAAGTTACTTTTGTAGAAATGTGTTGTAGGAGTTTGTTCTGTCCAATTCCAGGCTTGATCCACTGTAAACTAGTCAAGAAATGATGAATAGTTGCTGTATTGATTTTACTGTCCTTAAATAGAATGAGAACTTGCAATCCAGTCCTGTGAAACTTCAGATATTGCTAGTAAAAAAGTACCTGAAGAGTGAGATTCCATCATCCTGCGGCCACTGATGAGAACCAGCATTAGCATGCCGAAGCTGAAGACATCACTCTTCTCAGTGAACCTTCCTGTGATTGCATACTCTGGGTCCACGAACCCTGGAGTTCCAACAAGGGCTGACCTATCTGAGATGAATCCAACTCTTGCTGCTCCAAAATCACCGAGTTGGGCATTGAAATCACTGCAGCAAATGCACATAGAAGAATCTTCTGTAAGAAATAGATACTCAATTTTCTAGCCATGCTTAAGACTACATTGAATCTCCCCTCAAATTCAAAGTCATGTATTTGGGCTCAAAAGATATTTCAGGATTTCATCACTGATTCTTGATTAGCCCAGCATACACATGTGTTGAGTTCTTAAACTAAGCATAACATCATAGGTTTATGTATCTGCAAACACTGGAACAGGTATTTAGGGCTTCAAGATACCCATCAACATTCTCATATGTACCAAATTTAAGCGTTCAGGTGCAAGGAAGGAAAAACATGGGGGATGGAGAATTACATACCTATCCAGAAGGATATTGCTTGGCTTGATCTTGCCATGGGTGATTGGAGGAATATTATGCTCATGGAGATACTCAAGACCCATGACAACTCCAAGTGCTATACTGAATCTCCGATCCCATGACAACAGTGAGTCATCATCACTGAGAAGTGCATCTAGAACTGACCCATTTGGCATGTAATCGAAAACCAACAAAATAGGTGGTCCATCAGGCTCTTTCCCGCCACCTTCACAGTAACCTCGCATGTTAACCACATTGGGGTGGTGAACCTTCTCACGAACTTTAATGTCATGCCAGAACTCAGCACTGAAATCATGGATTGAATCTCTTTGGATCTTCTTCACTGCAACATATGTACCATCATCAAGCAAACCATGGTAAATTAATGATCCAGAGGCTCCAGATCCACATCCAAGTAGCCGGCTCTCATGGAAATGATCTGTTGCAATCTCAAGCTCCTGGTATGTAAACCGCATCAACTGCATACAAAAGAAAAGGAGGGGCAGAGGGAGTAGAGCAGTGTAAGGACTTCATTCTCCATGAGACCAAGTATTGAAGGCAGATCCTTGCAAAAGAATTCTTCAATGGTGCGTTTTGGTCTTTTGGACTGCATTGCAGAGATGGCAAGTGTCCCTTCAATCTTCATATTTAATTAAGAAACTGAATGAAGACCATCAGAGTCTATGGTGCTCAGAATATACACTTCCAAAATCTAAAACCAAGCTCTGCAAAATTCCATTGCTGATAAAAGGCTTTCAAAATATAAGAGGTCTTATGCAGTCTAGGATAAAGGGAAAACTTCAAAGAACGAGAGCTTTTTGTGTACCAATTGAGGTTGCACACCATAATTCGATGTTGGATCAGATCGAGTTTCACCACGGATCTGAGAATTTAGGTGACGGAAATTTGTTGTAGCTTGAGGCAAAAACTCTTGAGCTCGCCAATAATACCCCAGGATTAGCAGTGAAACGAGGATTATGGTTGCAAATGGGCATACAAGGAGAAGAACTACAAGCACAAGAAAATGTTGGCGTGCCCAGGATCTGCATGGTTGAAGTGAAATTGAAGTGTGGTTTCGACAATTCAACAGCTCTCGCATGCCTGCATCAAGGTGACAATTACCTATGTTTGACAAGAAGCAATTTGATTCCCAGGACACAACAAGGGCTTGATTTTCCATCTGTGGAATAGTACCATTTAGGTAATTTGATGACAGGTCGAGGTATGTGAGGTTTGCAAAGGTGTTCAAAAGCTCTGAGGTTATCTCCCCCACCAGAAAGTTTCCATGCAGATCCCTGAAGAGTGTCATTTCAAAGGAGCCCAGCGTCCAAATCATGTCAGTGCCACAGATCACATGCCTATGAGAAAATCAGAAACAATGAGTTCTGAACTTCTATTTTCAAGGAATCGCTTGTATTATCAATTGTGCCCAAGAGCTTTGAGATGAAACCAACCACTGGAAAAAAATTATCAAAAGGATCATGAAGGTTGTTTTTCAGAGATGAGGTCTGGGTTTAGATTACTGGCTTACAGTGCTTGAAGGTTTGGCAAACCTGCAAGGATGAAGGGAATCTCACCCACCAGGCCACAATTCGGTAGCCTCCTGCATCCACAAGTACTTCCATCAGCCCTAAGAAGAACAATTCACTGGCAATGTCACCATCATCTCTTGCAAAATCTGCTCAGAGAAACGGCTGGAGAATTGAGGTGAAAGAGGGGTTACTTACAATGCGATCACTGTGCAATTAGAGTTATTGATGGAGCAAGGAACTTGGTGAGTGGCATCTGCTGGTCTGCCATCTCTCAGAGCACATGCAACACCAGGCCATGGCCCACTGCAAGGATTCACAGAGACCACCCATTCCTTCAACTGATTACAGGTTGCTTTCCTCCAGAGCAGCTTCAGTTGTTCCAGCACGGCATCTACGTCCACCCAGTTGCCCAAGGTTATGAGTCTCATGAGCATCATCTCCTTGCAGCAGATGTCTTCGTTTTGAAGCTCAAAAAAATCACATGTTTCAACAGGGATATTTCTGAACAAGATTTTTCGAAGGTGACAGGAGACCTCTCTCAGAAGAGGGTAATAGATTCCTCGGAAAGTCCTCTGCTGAAAAGTCGTAAGAACAAATGCAACAGCTCCTTGCACAAATTACAGATAATGAAGAGCTTGGCAAGAATGATCTCATCTCTCAATCCTTGTCTCGTTATCGATGCTAGAGATAGATAGAGAGTTTCTATACAGTAATATAGGAATACGCACCTTCCGATGCTGTTGCATGCGCCTGCTGATGGTAGAACTGGAGACTGATAACTCCAAGAAGAAGAACCCCAAAGATGAGGTTCTCCACTAGTTTCCCGAGCATTGTGTCACATCTGCGACGAGCCTATTCGCCTTATACCACGTTCGACGACAATGCTACCCATAAAACTCCGAGTACAATTATTGAACTGAACATTTATTTGAAAATACTCAAACAATGAATCTTGGCAAGTATGCTTTTGCATAGGTTCTTCATCTCTTCAGACCCTCTTCGCCAAGATTGTGGTGGTGATAGTAGGAGTAGTAGTTCCCTTTTCACAAAACGCGAGATGAAGGAATTACAAACGCTTGAGAACTTGCGTTTCAACCATGGACTGTACCGCAACAACACTCGTAAGCTGCAAAAGTCGATTCTTGCACGGTGATTTTAGAGCAAATAGAGAAATGAAAGTGGAACCTTTGCACCAAATTGAAGAAAGTTGAAAGAACTCGAAAGAGCTTACTGCATCACAAACGAGAAGAAGAAAAAGAAGAAGAGCTTTTTATATAACGAACAATAAGAACAGCTTGATGCGTGAAGAACAAGAAGTGTTTGTTTAATCACGAACAAGATCAAGTGCTGCAAAAGGTGATTCCTTCCAAGGATTTTGGAGCAAATAGCAAAATAGAAACGAAACTTCGCATCAAATTAAGTGAACTTCAAAGGAAGTGAAAGCATCACGAAGAAGAGATACAAAAGTTGATTCTTTGACGAAGAGTTGGGCGGGGGGAAGGAGGGGGGGGGGGGGGGGGAATGCGGAACAATAACGGGACCGTTACATAAAATTGAAAGAACTTGATAGACCTTGAAACAGAGTGATGCATACGAAGAACAAACAGAAGAAGAAGAAGAAGAGAAGCTTGTTGGACTGCAAGGAAGAGGAACATGATGGATGGACCGATTCGTTGCGCCTTCTTCCCTCCAGGATTGAGAATAACTCATGCCTCCAAAACAGTAATTGCAATGGAGTGGCTGAATTGAATGTAGGAAACGTCAGTGTATTTTGGAGAAATCCTTGGTGCTTATTGCACTGACAATCCTGACATAGTTTTTCATTTTCGAGGCGGGGTTTTAGCAAGCAGCAGTTTGCCTGGCGTCTCTGCCGAAGGCCAGGTTTTGAATTTCTACGATCGCATGCGTAAGTGAATAATTCTCGTGCTTTGTTGCTGCACTTTAATACTTGTTAACACTTAAATAAGTCCCACCATTCTCTTTTGTATTAAACTCCTTTGGAGTCAATTCACTCCCCCAATGAAAGCTGATTACAACATTTTAATGCCAGTATACCTACTCAAGCGTACTCGTGAAAGCAATTCAACGCCCCAATTCTAACAATCTTATTGACGACAAAGGTTTTTTTTTAAAGAAAACATTACACCTAAGTCTATTGCAAGGTTCTAACCAGTGTTGGGCTATTCTTGATTAATCAATGCACCTACCATAGAGGACGGTTTTGAGTTAGGTTGGCATATTTGAAATTTAAAGAACCTTGGGTCAAATCAAGTTTCAGTTGTTTCATTAATCAAGAGACAAGTTTCGATTTTGATTGCATTAGTTCAAAGTGGCAACACAGTCATCTGGTTCTAATTTAAGTTTTTAAATATTGGACGATTCCAGATTTGATTTTTTTCATTTTAATGCTTGTCTTGGTTTTCGGTTATGGTTATGTTTAGGTAGGTCACTTTTAAATTTGGTTTTTTTAGTAATTAATGCTTGTTCAGGTTCCCAATTTATGGTTATATTTAAGTATGTTGATTAGCGGTTAAGTTGGGATAGGTTTTGGTTAATTGTCGATTAAGGTCCAATTTGATAAACAAGTATCAAATTTACATTGCTTGGATGCAAGCAAATATTAAAAACATGCTCAATTTCAATGTGTTCTTGAAAAGCTAAGGGTACAATTTCTTTATTGCAACATAACTTACAACCAATCTCACATGCGCCCAAAACAACAATATGAAAACATTTGGTAATTTTACATTACAATTTATATAAGATTTAGTGAGTCATCTAGATTAAACATTAGACCCAATTTCATTAGCAAAAAACCTTCCTTTATCAAATATTATTTTTTCAGCTTGTTGCATTCAACTCTAAAACCTTGAAAAAAATGTGGTGGGTCATCCATATTAGATAGTCCCCCAATTGGAAAAAAACTTTCATTATCACATTTTTTTTTACAACTTGGCACCCAATTCATAACTCAAAACATTCAAAGAAAAAATGTTGGGTCATTTAAATCATACAACCCTTCCATTAGCAAAAAGTTGACTTACTTACTTGTTTTTCCTGAAGTTTGGTGCCCACTTCAAAACCTTACAAAAAATGGTGTGTCATTTGGATCAAATAGTTGACCCCCATTTGGCATGTTTCTTTCATCACTTGTCTTTTCCTTAAGTTTCACTTGCAATTCACAACCCCTTCAAAAATTAAAATGATGTATAATCTAAATCAAGGATACCTTCAATTAGTAGAAAAAGTTTGTCACAATCACTATGCAATCATATCCTTGTTCAACAAAGACCACAAAATTCCATAAACTCATTTTAAGATTCGTCAAACACCATAAAATCCCAAATAATCACTTCAAAATCCCCAAACACCATGAAAGCTTACTATCATACACTTTGAATTGCCATAGTCCCCTTGTCACACCAAAAACTTGAAACCAACAAATTTTAACTTGCTGAACTAAACTCAACATTATTGTGACAAACTTTGCATACTTCTATGTTTCATCACTTCCAAATTTGCACCTTTAGGTGAATGTACAATGGAACAAAAACAACAAGAAAAACATGAAAAGTTCCATTCCATCAATCAACAATTAGATACTACCACCTCTTCATCATACTTATAAATAAAAAACTTAAAGTTTGACAATGTTATCAAGCATCCCCAAAAGCCCAATCTGTACCATATTGTTTCATTTTTTTCCATGGGTCCAAATTTTTTAAAGAATACCAAAATATTATCATGTCATTACTTTTTATGTATTTTTTTGCATAATACTATTTGACCGTGTAAAAACAAAAAATGAATGAGATTGATGGAATTTAAAATTGTAGTGGTCTAAAATATGGTACCTACAAAATATTTGACACATTTTGATTCAATAATATTGGTGGGGATCAAAATGTAGGACAAAAAATGATTCCATTAAAGACTTGTCTTTTTTGTCTTTAGTGGTATGCCTTAAAAAATTTGGACTCCCATTTCCATAAACTCTTCCATGGACATTGTGCCCACTTAAACATCACCTAACCAATTTTTATTAATGTTCACAAGCATCTCAAAATTTTCTATGCCTAGTTAGAAACATTAGATGTTTATGCATATACTTATAATGTTGAATACCTTTTCTGCTTTAATTTGTGACCTAACAATTTATAAAGTTTGTCAAGTGGTAAAAAAAACATAAAAAATTGTGATTCATGAACTTTCCACGATGCAAGTGAGTTTTTGCATTTTCCATCATTTACCTTTCTTATTTTGGAATGGTTGAGTTGTTCCTTAACCATTGATAAAACCATCTCTTCACCAATTTCCATTAAGTCATCCAAAAATGCACTTTCATAATTGCTCATTTCAACATTGCTCAATTTAATTTTTTCAATGTAGAAACAACAACTTCACTCGCAAAAAATGAGTTCTAAACCTTATAAGCATGAACCAATAATGGAAATAAATCGTACCTATCATATTCACCTATAATCAAATGGATTTTTTCCTTCCCAACATATTGTATGACCAACCCTAAACCTTTGAAACGTGGGTCCAACATCATATTCAACATGTTATAAATTTAACATTCCTAAAAAAGAAAAAAAGAAGAAGGAAGGTTTATAAGATTGTTACCACTTGCTTTTGCATACGTTATTGCAAAATAACAAATCTAGTATCAAAATTTTGAGTTTCCAAAGAATTAGGTGCCAAACATTGTACTTGCATTTTGACAACCAAAGAAATTACAACAACAAATGCATCAAACAACACCCAATAGCCTCAACTTTGGTTGAAGTCGCATTGGTTGACCACATGCCCATTAGAAACAATGATGCAACCCAAACCTATGGGCTCAACACACATCCTTGAAGCTCCATAAACTACTGTCGACCATAACAACATGCAATAGTGTCCTTAAATTATAATGTTTTTTGGAATAAAATAATTTTTGAAGCAACTCATGTCTTCATTAGAGTTTTCAACTTTGGTGGATGTATGCCCATGTGTAAACAAGCTTTCTACCACTATCAATGTCCCTTGCAACTTTTCTTGGTCCAAATGATGATATTATACAAAATAAATTAACATTCTTTGATGGACATTGATGTAAATCTAACACATACCTTAGTGTCATTTATTGCATATTGACAACATTTGGACATTGCATGCCTCCCAACAACTCCCTATGAATGGTGTTGTCAACCTTAATACCTTGTAAGAAACAATAGAAGTTAAGGTGGTGGTCATAGTAGTTAAATTGTTGCTTTCATATTTTACATATGCAAAAACCTTAGCATTCAATCCATATGTTGGTAACATTTCATTCATTTGTATAACCATGGCAACCCTAGATGTGTCTATAATTTCAAACAACCCAATTGTAGTATGACCAGGTTCCAAATTATGATTAAAAAAATGAACAATCAACTCAAAAATGTCCACTCCTCTTGACATCCACAAATCACAATTAATTATGCAAGTGTCACATGATTCAAGAACCTCATTTGGAGATGAATTTCTCTTCAATGCTTTTAGCTAACCTTGGTAGAAATGAAGTTCTCTTTGGTCTTTTCAACTAACCTTGGTAGAATTTCATTCCTCAATTGATGCATTGATGGAAAGTTCACATAGGTATTCTACTTCAAAAGTAATCTTCTAAGGAATTGTGATTCAACAAAAAAACAAAGGGACTTATTTTTTAACAATGAATAACACAATATCTTCTTCAAATTGAATTTGATGGGGATCATTTTTAGTGTAAGGAATGGTACAACCAAAGAAAGATGCAATGTTGGATGGGGTGGGGCCACACTTTTTGTTTGCTAATCTTTTATCTTTGAATCCAATTTTGTGGCATTATGATTCTTTGGTTTCCATAATTATTTTTGTTTTGCCATTGTTAATCATAAAGGCTCATCACTTATAATTGGGATAGATAGATTTTCCATTCATAGTAATATTAGGTTTATTAGTATAACCAAAAGAGGTTGATGCAAAGGCTAAATAATAAAAATTTGGATCACCTAAAGGATTTGACATGTTTACAAATTCATCATTAAAATCAATCACAACATGAACTTGGGCAATCATCAATGTTTCATTGTGTAAATCATCCATCTCTGAAAACTAGTACAAGAAAAACAAAAATGGCCAACACCAACCTTTGATAAGTAAAAACAAACAAACTACAAACACAAAAAAAGTAAAAAAGTTTGGAGAAGGATCAAGACATGTCCCATAGAACATTGATGACCAAAGAAAAAAACAAAATATGGAAGAAGATCAAGACAAACCTCATAGAGCATTGATGGTCGAGGCAAAAAGAAAATAAATATGGAGGAAGATCTAGACACATTTCATAAATCACTAATGGCTGAGGTGGAAAACTAAATGGAGGCACAAGAATCAAACAAAAAACAAAACCTCAAAAGCAATGGGAAATTCTTGCTAACTAAGATGGAGATGAGCTATAAAAAACACAACAAAGCAAGTAAGTTAAACAAGGTGCAAAAATTCGATGTGGAACATAATATAATTAAAAAAAACTATAGAAAAGAAAACTCATGATGATGGAAATGAACTGCAAAATGCACCTTGATGGAAACAAGCAATAAAGAACATGGCGGTGGAAATTTGATGCAAAAGGCAAAATATTCGAGACAAGTTACACAATGCTTAACAATGGAGATGAATTGCAAAGCCCGAGGTGATGAGGTCTATGTTGTGCAATGGACACGAATTGTTGAGGGTTGGACGATGGAAATAAATTGCAAAGCCCAAGTCACAGGAGATAAGTTGTAGAAAGAAATCATGCAATGAATGTCAAAAGTTTAATGGAGACATAAAAAAAACATATAAAAACTAAAACCCTGAAGGACTTGATGGAAACTGGAGACATGGAGGATGGAGACAAATGAAAAGAAAAACCCTAAAGTGCCAAACCCTATAACGGTTAACCAGACCAAGAACCAAGTTTTAGAGAAAAGCTTGGTTTGGTTATAAACCTCAAGCCTAACCTCGAGTCCGGTTACAAATCTTTTTAATAAAAAACCAAAGGTTAGATTCCTGAGTGGGTCGCATCCAATCTAGAATCAAGATTTGGTTCATATATTAGTCCCTCATCCCAATTGTTCCCCCATTCCAGTTATTTTGGGGTTTTGAGACTTTGAATAGGTTCTGGTTCGGGTATTTGGAATGGGAACCAGAACCAACGGTTCTAACCAGCCAAAGTGGGAACCCGCCCAACATTGGTTCTAGATCTAACAATCTCCCAGACCACAAATCTTTTTTTTTCCCTCATAGGTTCAATTCAAGTTCCCAAGATGAGCAATCTCATTGACCAGGAAGGTTTTTTTCGCACCTAGGCCCAATGGCTCTATAGACATGGTGTCTTTCTTATCCTAATTCTCTAACCCATGATTGTACAGATGAGTTAGTTTTAGCACAATCTTGATCTTCACACAAGATCAGCAGCAATGGCTTGAAACTTGGTTGGTTTGTTTAATGCTTTTCAAGCCTCCTTCCTCCCTCCATAAGACATTTAAAAATCCCAAACGACAAAAGACAGAAGGCAGCCAGTTCCAATATTTCCCATATGAGGGAGCCTAAGATCCTTAGGCAAGGAAACCTGGAAGGCACCGATTTTGGAGCCCTTCTCCCACTCAAAGAAACCCTGAAAAACAGAATTTTCAATCTCTTTCCAAAAGAATAATCTTACAATTTGCAAAAGACCAATAGTGAATAGCAAGGGAAGAGCAACCTCAATTTCATAATACAAAGCGAAACTTTGTTTTGTGATTGTTCAGTATGCCTGAAGAACCACCAATAGAGCCAAATCACAAATGGAGCAACTCAAGGTGGATTTGATTTGTATAACTATGACAGTTAGGGTGTTTATGAAGGTGTGTGTACAAATTTGAGCCGAAGAGTTGCATCAATGGCATGCATCTTCAACAGTATCCTGGACCTTTTCAAAGGGATCAAGTGGCCTCTCTAAACTAGACTCTAGTTTCTCTTGCCATGCCGCAGAACACAGCCAGGTAACCACTAACCACCATGGATAAACATCACAGAATGTGACCACCTGTGCAATTTGGAAGGTAAATTGTGAGGCCACAGGTATCATCAGAATGAGGGCCCCTGAGGTGGGCTTGATTCCGGTGATGCCCACCGCTGAGGGTGTTACAGAGTGTAAAAATTGACGATTTTTATTTTTAAAAAATTCCATGATACCCACTATGGTATCATCCACTGGAGTATCATGGAAAAAAATCCATGTGTGAAAAATCCATGTGTGAATGGCAGGTTTTTAAGCTCACTACGTGTCCCTTCAAATGCACTGCAAATCTTGTCCAGGGCAGATCACAATGTAGAGGTGAACAAGGAACCTTATGCTTCATTCACAACTTAATGCACAAGGAGGTATATTTCAGTGTTGGGCAGGTATTAGAAAATGCACCAAACCCTTTCTGGGCATCAGGGAGGTTCTCAGGGGTGATAACCGTGTATGTCAAAAAAATCAAATACCCGATTCTGATGAATAATCACAGTTATCAAGAATCCAAATACCCTGTTCTCATATATGATCACAGTTATCAAGAATCCAAATACCCTGTTCTCATATATGATCACAGTTATCAAAATCCAAATGCCCTGTTCTGATATATAACTGTGGTTCTAAGTTTTTTGAAGAAGACAAATAACTGCCCCAAAAAATTGCCAGTACTTTCATTTAAGTCCACAGACAGTTCTTTGAGGTTTCGAAAATACCCTGATTCTGATTTTTTTTCAAGTACCTGGAGCGGATGGTTCTTCAATTTTGACAGGAACCAGAGGTTCTTTGATTATGAGTCTGTTTCCCACTATTGAAGTGCAGGCTGTGGTGATGATGCCTTGTGATCAACCTTCACTTACTTATAATGCGTCAGATTAGGACATTTCATTTCATGACCAACAACTTCTCTCATCACGCTTTTTATTTTCCTTTAATTCCAAACTTTATAAAAAGAAAGCACCCAAGAATGGGAGAGAAAAAGAAACAATGGGCAAGGACCAAAGTCCAGGCAAGCAAACAGCCCAAAAGAGGCAGGCCACCCAGAGGAAGGGGAACCACTTAAGAGCCCCACCCTCCTCCAGTTGCATGAAGCATATCAACTTAAGAAAGGGGAGGTAAACCCAATAAAACTCCAAGCCTAGAAGAACTCTCCCCTGCAGTCACCACCCATCTCGAGATAGCGGTGACATGGGCGCTCTCTGTAATGCTATTGATACTCTCTTTCTTTTTTCATTGCTAACTTTATGTTATAAGAAATATGGGTGAATCTCACATCGGGGCATAAAATGGAATAGGTTTTTAGCAGGCACAATAGCAGTGTTGTGCCTGTATTTAATTTTGTTAATGACCCCTGGTTCCAATTTTTGAACAAAAATTAACATCAAAGAATCCATGGTTCCATTTGTTTAAATTTTTGAAATCAAATAAGTGTCTGTTCCGATTTTTTAACAAATATCACAAAAAGAACCTCTGGTTGCGGTTGTTTCAAAAATTGAAAGAACCTATGATTTTAATGAAAGACCTGAAAAAGAACTATGGATTTCTAGGCTGTTATGCATTGTTTTTCATTTTTTTGAGAATGATGATTGCTGTAGTAGCTGGGCAGCTTCAGCACAAATTATATATTTTTTCATTTTGTCAATTTTTTTACGAAAAAAATATTTTATGTCAATTTTTTTCAAAATTCAATCAAAATGTAATAATGCAGTTAAATTTGTACCCATGCCTTGTCCATCACACAGTAGCATAAACTGCGATCGGTCTAAGCCAAAGGACAACCAAAATAAAAAGCTATGAGATATTTATTGATTTTTTATATTTATTCTTTATATGTCGAAATTTTGATTAAAAAACCAACTTTTTTAATCCAATTTTAAAATGTCGGTTCTCACATATTTCATATTAGCCAATTTCAAAGGCATTTTTCACATATCAATTATTAAAAGTTTTAAACTTTTCAACATGAAATTTTTATTTTCAAAAAATTACAAAAAAATCTAATAAAAGGGTAAAAATAACCAAGAATGAAAATAAATAAATAAATATTTTTCCAACGTTTTATATGTTCACAACTTCATCTTGTTCGAATGAGTATTCAAATTCTTCAACCTCTTCCTCTAAATCTAGATCCTTTTCAATTAAGTTCACCAAATTGAAAAGTGATTTTCAACCAACTTTGACACCATTTAGCCAAATTTTGCTTTAAAAAATCAACTTTTCTAGAGTATTCAATTGTAACTGACATCTCCTTAGGTTTGGATGTATGCAACTAAAAAAAATAATTTCAATCTTGATTTGTGATCTTATGATGTTTAAGAATTGGTCAAAAAAACAATAGTAGGAAACATGGCTTAATGTTTTCCTTACCATCGAAGAAGAAACTTGATTTCCTTGGGATTCATTTAGTAGGGTTTGAAATTTACAACTTTCTAGTGACAAGTTTTTTCATTTGTTCATTTGTGCTAGCAACTTGTCCAAACAAGAATCTTCATCAACTATTTATTCTACACATTTGACTGTAGATTTGCCATTAAATACAAATGATGATAATGCTTTATAAACATAGGACATAAGGGTTGTCTATCATATTCCTCAACAATATTTACACCTGCCTCACGACCAATAAAATAACAAATTACAGAAAGGTTTTAAAACCTAGGGTTTAACATTATAGATAGCATGTTGTGAACTTTTTTTTTCATATATATATATATATTCCAAACACCACAAACTACCCTTTATATGTTGGAAGCAAACTAAACCAATTTAGGAACAACCTTATAATCATCATTAGTCAAATTGACTTAGGTTGGTGGGTTTGTAACTTCTTTCTTGAATTTTAAGCACAAAGTAATGGCAGATTGTAATGCATCAGAAATGACTAACGATTACTAAATTGGTTCAAGATAAAAATATTCACAACATGAAAAAGAAAATCTATTTATGAAGCAAGGAAGTTTGATTTGTTTTGATTGTCACATTGAGATTTCCTAAACAAGAGCTCTTCATGCCACACTTTTTGTATTTTTGAAAATATCTCAATGAATAAGGGTGCATCAACTTGGTTTGAAATAATTTGGAGTTACGGTGTGGAAGTTATTGATTATTAAACCATTCTTTCAATGAAAAGTAAAATAAAACTAAATTTGAAATTTTATTGGAATTTGGGGGTGTTCTTGGTGTTGTTGGAAAGCCTTCAATGACTCAAAATTAATATTGTTTATTCACAATTTTGAGAGCTAAAGTGTGGAAGATATTGATTTTCAAGTGGATTTTGATTGGAAATTCAAAAAAATTGCAAAAATTGGGTTTGGAAGGAAAATTTAATAAAACCTTCAATGTCCTCACAATGTCGAATTTAGAAATTTTCAAATTGAAAATGTGAAAAATAAAAAATGTATTCACATTTGGGCAACTTGCACAAGTTTAATAAATTATTCCAACATTATTGTAGAAAATTTTCAAGTAAGAAATTTTGACATTTTCCCATTGATTATGATAGCATTATATCTATTGTAACAAAGGATAATAAAATATTTGAATTGCAAATCCTCTTAGAACATAATGATTTTGCCAACAAATTTGCAACGAGAACTATAGATGCAATGTCATTATTTCAACTGGTGCAATTCAAATAAAACTCTAGTATAAGAAAATCAACTAATAAAATATTAAAAATCTACCTTGTTTTCATTAGAATATTTAATTTTTTCAAATGAAATTTATAATCTTCACAAACCTTGTTGTATTCATGTTTACCTTTCTTAGATTTTTTAGGCCATGTTATACATTTTTGTGAATTTGATTGTGTAGATTTGATTCAAATAAATTTTAGATTTTTTAGAAATATTTTCAATAACTATAACATATTATCATGCTTTAGAAAAAACATGGCCAAACAAGTACTTTAAAAGCTTTTATCAAAACCTAAATCTTCATATTTCATAATAGATTATAGGGCAATTGTCATGGTATTCAGATTTGACCTTTCATATTTGACATATGCAATGATTTTCTTCTTAACCCATATTGATCAAACAATTATATCAAATTATTAACCAAGGTTTGATTAATTGTTTTTGTGGCTACAAACAAACCAATAGGCATACGTTTAGGTTGTTCATCAAATCTTAATATGTTAATGATAACAACAAATATATTGTGAGCCTCCTAAAAATCCATAAATCAAAATTTATTGTTGCAAAAATGAAATATGTTAATTATGGCAAAACCTATTTTTATTTTTATTTTTCCACCAAGTTTGGTAATATTTCTTCAGAAAATTGATTTTTAGAAAGGAAGACAATTTCAAGACATATGTGTAAAACCAAAGGTTTAAACTAGATATTCTCCACAAACTACAAAGACAATTAATTGTTCACAACTAAAAGGTCAAGAGCTTGCAATTGTTAACAGCACATCATTTTTTTAAGAAAAAACTTTCACATGAAAATAGAAATAAAATTGCATAACTAAATACATTAGGTTTTTTCTTGATTAGTTGTCTTTACACTATTATTTTCATTGGATTATTGACTTCCTTTTAAAACTTTTTGCAATAATGCCATGGTTTGCATTTACATGTTTTTTCAAAATAATTATTGCATTGTTTTTATAATATATGGTATTAGACATTTCATTTCTTTAGTATTTTGATAAAGTATATTCACATGATTATTGTAACAAAGGATGCATTTCATGATTTGAAAACTTCCCCCTTCAACATTTTCCCCATCATCAACACAATTAAGGCCCAACATAATGCATTTATGTTGTGTTGTCTCCAAATTTTCTTGAAGCATGTAATATTTGAAGATTCATTTTAATTCATTTTATTGCATTTCATTTTTCCCTATTATTTTCTATTTGGAGACTTGGGAATTTGTTTAGCCTTCCACAATTACTTCTTCCATTATATTTTCATTTTCACTAAACTACATTTTCCACAAGAAAATTGTGCAACAAGGTGGAAAAATGAAAAAAAAAGTTTTTTTCACCATAATGTGGGTTTAAAAAATAAAATTAAAATTTATGTATTGAAAATCAAACCCTAACAATGACAAGCATTTATGATGACAAATAGCTCACTTAATTTTTTCTTCATATTAAAGGGTTGTAATGTGCCAAATAGAACATTTGGAAAAAAATTGCAAACATATGAAAAGTAAACCTTGCACACAACAAACAATTTGACATAATTAACATATAAATGACATACATTATTAAAAAAAAACAACATAAAAAAATTTTAAACATAAAAAGATGAAATCATATTAAAAAAAACTTGAAGGGGGGATACAAATTTACAAAGGTGAAAAATCAAAAGTGAATAATAGGTAACAACGAAGCACTAGTGAACAATAACATGTCAAAAAGGTACCTAATTTTTGTTGTTTGTCATGTTGTTGTCAAAGAACGACAAGCTAAAGCTTGTTGAAGTGAACACAACAAGTAGTAAAAGTGAATAACAAAAGTGAGTAGTAGAAGCAAATAACAAAAATGAATGAATAATGAAAGTGAGAGAGCAATGAAATAGTAGAAAATAAGTAGTAGAAATAAACAATGAAAGCAAGCAACAAATGTGCATGACAAAAGTGAATAACAAGCATGAAAAAATGAAACATCAACAACAATGGAGCAAGAAGAAAAAAATGACAAATCATGAAGAGGAAAGAACATGTTTATATTGAAGGAACGAAAGAGGAGAAGAAGCTTTTGTGCAAACAACCTTGTAGTGTTGCCTTCTCCTTCAAACCTTAAACCTATTTAAAAAAACCTTAACTACTATTTTAAACACCAGACTCTAAATCTCATTCATCCCAAACCTTCTTATTTAATACCCTAACCCTATTAATTACTAACACATTGGTAAGGTATCAATTAATTTTATTCAGAAATTGATTTCAAGTGGCCAATTCTCAATTGAACAAGAACTTGTGGGCTGGATTTCAAAGAAGGTATCACCAAGGCTTTATGGTATTCATGCTGAAAATTGGCTTGAAACCTTGCCCATTTTTTTTAATACCCACCCAACATTGGAATAGATCAATGTTGGGCATGTACATGGATTTTAATATATTAACTAGGCAAAGGCATGTGAGATTTTTGAAAAACATATATTAGTTGCATAAAGGTATATAGGTTCCAAAGTTTCAATTTGGGTAAGAGTAAAGTATTTATTTACCCTTTTTCAAAGTTCCCCATGTAGATGTATGTATCCTTACAAATGAAAACTTTCAATATTTTCAAACATATTTGAAAGGTTTTTCAAAAAAATCCAAAAGGATTAAGGAAATTTTTTATTTATTTATTTATTTATTTTTTCCGTTTTTTCAATTTTGTGATGTTGCTTAAGTGGTGATCATCTAAAATATGTGGTAATGAAAAATGTAGTCATGCCTATGACCTACATCATTAATTCGAACATGTTTCGCAAGGTGATTCACAATTTCCATGTTTAGATTAGACAACCTAGAAAATAGTCTCCATTGATTTGGATGTGTAAAATTAATAAAACATAAACAAGATCCCATGTGAAAATATTAGTTGATCATATGTTACCTACAATTGATATAGTTGTTTTTTACTCCTAAAAACACATTAACTACACCCAAATAAGGGTCAAATTAAAATATAAATTAGTTGGAAAAAATAAATGTTGTGTACATACAAATTATTTACCAACTAGGTAAGGAAATAAAAGGTTAATAGAAAATATTAACTAAGTTGAATATTTTTTCACCTTTTTATATAGCCACATGTATATGCAAGTAATAAATTTACCCACCAACATTGGTTTTTTCTTTAAAAAAGCTTGGATACCAAAATTGTGCAAACATATCAATTTTAGTATATTAAGTAAAGGAAAATATACATATTTTGACATATATATCAACTAGGTAAATTTAAGCTAATTTGTTCAAGTACATGTGGTATATAGGCTATGTAAAATTGTCAATTTTGGTAAGCTTGGTAAAGCTAAAGGACGAATATTATCATATTCATAGGTTAAGGGTTCCATATGTAGTTGATAGTCTTTTTTAAACATACAATGTGGATAGAACTAGATAAAAATTTAGACAAGTATGTTACATTTCATTGTGAGAAAAAAAAATTTTTGTGTAATTGACATTGCATAATGAACATGTGAAATTTCAAACATCATATAGTTTTTTTTAAAAATGGAATAAAATTAATCAATAGACTTAAAAATACATTCAAAGTATTCTTATAATGGATAGTGGTAGTAAAATTTTATGGGATTCCAAAGTATATGGTACATTAATTTGTTTTAAGGTAATTAATGGAATGAAAATAAATAAAATGTCAAAACAGAATATTTATAATAATTAATCACCATAATTTGAACATATTCATCATAATTGTCGTAACCTTAACATTGGATTTACGACTAAGTGTGGAGTGTAAGGGCCCATGAGGTCAAGAGAATGTGTTTGAATGTGAAACACACTTTCTCACAAATGGGGGAGGAGTGCAAGGGATGGAGCCCAATGACCCCCAAAGGCTGCTCCCATTTTGGGAATTACACTTGTGTGAGAGTCGTAAATGTTCAAAGCTTTGGTTGGAAAGATGAACAAACACCAAATTGGCCCCCAAGATACCATTAGAAAAAGGTTTTGAAGTGTAGATGCCTAAAGTGCTTCTGCATTGTTCATTTAGACCTAATATGTGTGAATTATGATCAAAAGAAGGGTTGGGAACCAAATTGAAAATTTGACTTCTGACCACAAATCCCCTTAAATCAAGGGTTAAATGATTTTTGATTGGGACGTGTGATACACCATTAGAAAGATATTTTGAGGGCTATACTATAGTGCCCTTGCATGATCTAAAAAAAAACTTGTTTTGAAGAAGATGTGAACGTTCAAAGTTTTAGGAAAACAAAAGTTCCAATTTTGGGACTCCCACTTGAGAGTTTTGAAAAAAAATGCCATTTGAATGTAGCCCCCATGGAAAGTCATAAAATATACTATAAGTAGGGGAGTGGTCCCTCCTGCCAAAGGTTGTGGGCTATGTGAAACTTGTGCTTGAGGTTGTCATACTAAGTCTATCACACCACTTGCGTTCAACTTGCATTAACTGCTCTCTTTTCTCGGTTGTGTAAGTTGATTTCATTTTGAACTTTTGCTTGTGAGTTTGTTTTAGTCCCATCCCAAAGCTCCAGCATGCCTTCCTACCCTTGAAATGTTGCAAATTAAAGAATGTGCCCTAAATTTTTTTTCCTAACTATTTCATTTTGGGACCCACATTTGGGCCTCTTAAGAAATTTGGAGGTGCACAATAACCACATGCATCACAAAATATGGAAATCATCCATGTTATACAATGATTTTGACATATACCCTCTTTTACCCCCTAACTTTATATTTGTGCATAATTATTAATGTAATTATGACAAGAATATTGTTGCAATTTGTTTTTTTTAGTTTGTTGGTTGCTTCATTTTGAACCCATAACCTCCCATGTTGTGAGTACAAAGGGTGTTTAACATGGTAGGTAACATGCACCAAAGGTTTGATAACACGTTAAGTATCATGTTACATACTTTCTAACACCTTTAACATGCCCAAAACATGTATAACATGATCCAAAATGTGTCTTGAAATGCTAGATGAAAGCAATGGAGCAAGCAATTGAGGGAAAATGATTGTAGCAATATTCTTATACTCCATTGACAATCATGGGCAAATATAATGTTAGGGCTTTTTACCCATTTCAAAACAATCACCCTCCATGGGTAAAGGTAAACTTCAAAAATATATTAATTAGAACGAAAATGGTTCCCTAACTTCAATTGGCATCTTCACCATGAATAGACATGCTCTAAGGTTGTTCATTTGGAACCAAGTAGGAAAGTTTTGGATGAAAATTGTCAAATTTGTGATTGTGTGGAACCCTAATACCAAAAGAGATTATAGATTTCAATTTTTATAGGAACTCAATTACATAACCACTTCATGAAGATGACTTCACATGGAGTTGGGTGGCATAATTATCTTCACAAGGTTGGGATACCATTACTTCCACTTGATCATTTGTCAAAAATGGACTTAACACCACATATTATTTTGGTGGTAGGTACAAATGTGAAGCCGTCAATTACTTTTGGGTCCTAGTACGAGAATTTACACATTTCAACATAGTTTCATGCCAATCTTTCAATTGACTAATTAAATTCCCTAAGACATCCTCCACTCGACTAAAGACCATACTTGGGTGCATTGATTCAATAGTTTGTGTCAAATGAATGTTTTGAATGTTTGATGCAACAATTCATAAGAGTGATGTTGCATGGTCACAAAATACAATACCACTTTCCTTGCACCTGGAAATGATTTTGGACATTATATTTTATAATTGAAATAAAGCTTGTTCCATGTGAGTGATGACCCTTCTAGCTTATGAATCCCTCATATGTGTTGTTGAGACCATTGTCATCCATGGCCGTGAACCCCTAATGTCAATGGCATTAACCTTTTCACCATGGTCCTCATTCTAATCTTCATCTTTCAAATAACCATCACCAAATTGAAAATATGTTGGATTCATGAACATTGTTTTGAAACCACCACAATTGGTCCAATACCATGTTCCACAATATTCAATGATATTTCCCTTGGCGAGGTTGGTACATGTTAGCAGTGTTGTTAGGTACCGTTTAAACGTTTAAACGAAAAAACGTTTTTTTGTTGATTAAACGGTGTTTAAACGTTCTCCTTCGAGACCAAAAAAACGCCCATATAAAAAAAACGGTGCAATGCCAGTTGCAATGCAGAGTGCAGTTCGTCGACATCGCCCCAAACGTCGTCACGCATATAAAAAAACGGTGGAGCGCCTTGCTACAGTGCAAGTTGCACTCAGCACTGCGGTTTGTCGCGCCAAACGATGCATCACTTGTTTGTGTCGTTTGTTGATGAGTGCGAACACCGGCAAGCATGGAATCGGGCACAAGCCTTGCGATGCACGTCAACACTTTATCCAAACTAATCGCATGGCCAACAAGATGCAACGCTTCATTCGCCGCGTCCATTGCACCGACGTGTTTGAGAAGGGTGTTCTTGGTGCTCATGATGCCATCGATGTGCGAGGGGAAAAGAACGCCATGGAGTCACACCTGCGTCAATGCAAGTCCTTGTCAAAAGCCCACCCCCGCCAAGCTCACCGACTTGCGTGGCACGAAAGTGCATTTGGGGGTCCTATTTGAAGGCGTAGACCTTCTTGACTCATATTAAATGGAAAAATTTGTGTTTAAATGTAAAGAAACCGTTTAAACATTTAAACACCGTTTAAACGTTTACTAAATTTGTGACAATCGTTTTTAACAACACTGATGTTAGGAGAATAAAAATTTGATGTTTGCACAAATTATCACATAGTGCCCACTCACATATGCAACATGAATATTTGGTGAAGGGGCGTGGAAACTTTGTAAATGACATTTGAATGTCCTTGGTTCTACACCATCCAAGCATTGTCACCATTGTTGCCTTCAAAGGTAGGTTGAAACACATTAATGTGTGGGATTAACAATGTTTTTTCCACACTTGTTGTGACAAATTCATTTTATTACATTATTCTTTATGAAACTTCATTTCTCATTTCTATTGGGTGAATGTCTGCTATTGTGTACACAAAAAAATGTCATAGTTTGACAATTTTCAATGTTGATCCAAGTTTCATGCATCATGGTGGAAATTTGGGAAATAATTTTAATTAAAATCTTGTATTTGATGATGATTTATGTTTCAATCTAACATTATGTTGTGAAATCAATATACATATGAATGATATCATAGTCCAACAAAGTAATATTTTAATTTGCGAAACCCTATCACATTCTTGCAATTACAACAAAAGGACTAAGAAATATTACATTTAACTATAAATTTTCCCTGAAATTTTACACATACATTTAAAAAAACCATAAAGAACAATCTTTCCAATCAAAGTTTTCAATTTTTTTTTAAGATTGTGGAATTTAGATAAAATAATTTAAAAATATTCATTAGTACATTATGGTGTGATAATGTTGATGATTATGATTTTTAAAAGTTGAAAAATGTTCTTCCATTGAAAATTTACTTGGGCTAAATGTTTGTTCAATCATTTGATAAAAGTAACATGAAGTTTTGAATTTTTTTAAAAATGGAAAATTGTTGTCGAATGGGGTTTTTTTAAAAACCTTTATTAAATCATTGGTGTACATTTATGTAAATGTAAAACTATGATTTAGTTTCATATTCATGATTCTTGTGATTAATTTTTTTTTTGGAATCCCAAATCATTTATATGTGATTTCAAAAATAATTCAAAGTGAGTGAAATCTTACGTGTTGCTACTTTTAATACTAAATGTAATTTCAAATTTCCTTCAAATTGTGTACATTGTAGTGTGCATTCACCTTCTTGGTGCATATAGTGCCATGCCATAGTTTTAATTAGGCTCCACACCAACCAGTCAATGCAACACCCCCTAAGACCATTTGTTTCAAAAGAAAACCATTACTTCAAATCTCCATGGTAAGATTTTATTTGGCTTGGGTTATTTTATTTGAGTGTGGCACTTGACGAAAGCCAACCATCCATAGCTTTGCATGGAGATCTATAATGCATATACAGTCTAGGTTGTAATTGGAATAAATGACCTAAGTTTGAAACAACTTATATTCCATCTTGTACCAAAAATGAATTTTTTTTTTTGAAAGTGATGGAAGTATGTACCAAGTTGGCAATAGTAAGCCCAAAAATATTTGGTCCATGCATCACTAAGCTTAAAGGTATCAAAACCCTCCACCACCTTCTCCTTCCCATATGCCTTGAAAGATTCAATGGTTTTCCAATGGTTGATGGACATGTGTACAAGCAATCAAATATTGCACACCACTTCCACATCCTTGATTTTTTCCATAATTCATACGCATTAAGCTTTCAACACATGCCAAGTTCAAAGGAAAATTGGTACATGGTTTCAACTCCACACAATCTTGGAATTCACATAAAGTGAACATAAAAATAACATCCTTGCATTATAACATATGCAATCCCCAACTTGAACCAAACCCCACACTTATGATTAGACTAGACCAAAATATATATAAAAGTACAATTCGTAGTAATGCCCATAGTTCTTGTGGGGCATCATCCACCATGAAACAAAATCGTCTCTAGTCTAACATCTTTGATATAAGCTTTGCACATAGCGGAATCAACCACTCCACCAAATTTGCACAATTTTGCTAGCTTGTGATGATCCAAACAACCAACACCCTAGTGCAATGGAGACCAAACATCATCAATGTGAATAGCTAGTATTTCATGTCATTGGTGCCAAAAGTGGCATTCACATAAATAGCCCCATTGTGACCAAATTGGACCATGGTTTGTAATTGTGTAGGTCTGTGGATCCTTACGTTGAAGGGGATTTGGATCCCATTGATTTCACCCATGTCTTCAAAATAAAAAGCATAATTAGTGTGACTATATACCCATGAGTAAATATAAATGATGGGGTTCTTGTGTAATGGCTAACATCCCCTTTTGCATTTTTGGTCCAAGTAAGCAATGTCTTATAGCTTGATGAAGTCATCCTTAATCATGCATTCCTCTACATTGACTTTTGCTCACTAGATTGTGCTTGTCATAAATTTGTTTCACTATGTACCCCAAGCCCAATTAAGTTCATACATATGTCAAACTCTAAAACATTGGGCTTTAGATTTGAGGTTTTATGCATGATGGGTGGGTTCCCCATTTGTTTGGGTGTGTGCTTGATGGTAGAATGTGATTTTGACAATCTCAGGCCTCATGTAAAACCTCTTGATTGAAAAGTTGGCCAAACAACCTTGCTTTATAAATCTTGCATGGTTTTGGTTTTCTTGCCCATACTCACCATGGTACTTACAAAATATAGATACAATTATATAAAATTACATAAGTTGACGTGAAATATTGTACAAAAATGCCAACTAAGAAAAGATTGGGTTTTTGCCTTATATCAAGTATGTTCGAGGTTGATTCTTGATTGTTGGTTGCTCAACATCCTATGCATTGTAGAAAGGGATTATTATTTTCAACGTTTAGTAGAATAAGGTTTTGTGTAAGCCAGAAGATTGTACATGGAGGTTCATGTTACAATTGGAGTGATGCCTTAAGGACAATTGGGCATTTATTAGGTTTTAGTGTTGGGAGGTTCTTTCCTTTTATGGGAAAATCTCCAACTTTTTACTTAAAAACTAAGGTGAAAGTATCTTAGTTCTAGTTGTTCCACACATAAATGGAGTCATGAATCTAGTTTGTGGTCCTGGTTCTCAGAAAAATAAATTTTGATTTTGATTTAATATTTAAAAATCACTCAACTTTGGTTTACTTCTCTTAACCTAAACCAAAATTGATGACTATTTGTCAGTTAATTTTTGGTTTTCGACAATCTCAGTTCTGGTTCCACACCTGAAGAGAATGAGACTCAATTCCTGGTCCAATTCTTTCAGAAAATAAAACTAGGTTCCACCCTTGAGATGCCCAAACTGTTTTGAATGCCAACTTCGAACTGTAACCACAATGTCTAGGGCCCTCCTTTTGGACTGAATTCATTTTGGTCATGCACAATAATAAAGTTCCAAACTCCCACTGAAATAGTCATCTCAGAAATTTCTCATATAGATTATCTAAACCGATTACTTATAGCTCGTGAAAATCACCATGGGCTGCTGATCCATCAGGCTGAAAGAATAGATCTAATTTCCAAAACTGGTAAAATCCTCTCCATTACTTTTCGAGTAATGCTATCCTTCTGTGTGAAGACTTCATGAGCCAAACCTGACATGTAGAGCAAAATGGCTAACAAAGACTGCTCACTGACTGGAGCTCAAATTGTAACTTGCTTACTGTATTTTTTGGAATTTTAATGTGCTGCAGAAACAAGAGCATCGACTAACCCAAAAAATCCTCTTGAAAAATTCTAAGCAGACAGCAATCCAGGAACATTTTTTAGTCCCATCATTGCTATTGTTCGCTTCAATAAAGTTGGTGGTTCATCAAGACCCAAACTAGCACTGAAGAGATTGGCACGTTTCACGAGTGTTGATTTCTCCCACTTGAGAACTGTACAAGAATTGTAGTACCCCAGCCATGCTTGATAAGCCTTATCCTTTGTATCATCACTTACAGCTCGTAGACTTTTGTTCAGCTGGAAGAAAATAGCATGAGAGATAAAGAACAGATGTGAGAGGGACAACTAAGGTAACTAGTTTTCAAGGAGCAGAAGGGCACAGAACAAATGACCAAGAGTCTTCATACCATAATTGTCTAAAAAATAATTATACCAGACAGCAACAAAATGACCACAAACAAAAAAACAAAAATGACATACCTTGTCTGCAAGAGCAACAGGCACATCTATGGGCGGAGCTGGAGTTATTGAAATATCCTTTAGTGATTGCAGAAATACCTCCTCCCAAGGCATCAAGAGGAGCAGACCTAGGCCTTCCTTACCAGCTCGTCCTGTTCGACCCAATCGGTGAATATACTGCTCCCGCCCAGCGGGTGTACCTACCTGCCATAGCCAGATAAAGTATACTCATGTGAGGGAATAGGAAAGTGCTCCTTCACCTCCAGAGCTCCAGCACAAATTGCTTCTGGACCTGAGAACTGAAGCGCCCTTGACAACGACACTTGGGACAAAGGAAAGTCATGGACTGTGCATGAAAAATGTGACTTGAAGACAAGGTAGACCTCCAATAAGCATCTCAGTAAATGCATAAAAATGTGAACTCATGGAAAGTCAAGATTCTCATGCAAAACTTCTATTCAACAGATCAAAAGTCCAGGCTACCTGGACTTGAACAAGTCCCAAGTCTGTTACCAACAGAAGAATCTTACCTGAACAACAAGTGTGACATCAGGGTAATCAATACCGCGGGCAGACACATCAGATGTGAACATGATTACCCCACCTCTTGACTTACGGAACTCATCTGACACACGAGTACGGAACACCTGTGACTTCCTGGAGTGAATCTCCAGTGTGTTCAACCCTAGCTTCTTATAAAGCTCAGCCATCAAAGCTGTAACCCGTGCAGTTGTACAAAATACCAACACCTGAATGTGATTGCCAAAAGATACATCAGTTCCTTGCATAGACTGCAGTGTAGATGAAGGACTCAAGGGATAGAAGTTTTGGATTACAAATTCAACAGATACATATCCAATAACTTCAACACTATGAAGCCATCCATGCAAAATGCAAGTTCAATCTAAACACACAGGCTTAAGCATAATTAGATGCATACGCTAGTGGAAAATGAGACCACCACTGCCATAGATTGGTGTCTCTGTCTGTCTCTCTTTCTCCCAGCAGGAATAATCAAGTAAAACTAACCTTGAATTTAGGATCTTGGGAGGCATGCTCTGTAAGCAAAGCATAAAGAGTTGACAACTGTTTCTCCAAAGGCACAATGAGGTACTCCTGTTTAACCTACAGACTTCCATCCAACCACAACAGAAGTACCAACATTATAGCCTGGCAGTTTGCATTACAAGCACTAAAGCTCAAAACATACTAGATAAAGTCATTCCATGCTTCCAGTCTACATTTGAATCTGACAATATGCTTCTTCCCTGTTTCACAATCGGTTGGACAAATTACACATACAATGATGTCCAATACTATTGATGCAAAACCACACTGTTGTGCAAAGTGAAATTTCCCCAACACAGAAAAACCTGAATAGAAATGAGGAATGACCCTGACAAAGAGAATAAAGAGATTACTCATTGGACAACATACCAGAAAACAGGTAAGAACCAACCCTAAAAACCACAAAAAAGTGAGGACTGGTTTGAACAATAGCAACAGTTGCAGATAATGGAGAAAGCACATAGACATAAACACATGGACGTACTAGGAAAGGTTACTGCAGTTGTGCACCTTGGCATGTGTCTCCTCGTCTTCTTCTCCAACTGTGTCAATAAACACATGGTCTTTCTTTAATGCAATTTGGGACATGCTGTGAACCTGCACATCATCCAGCATTATCCAATTTCAATGCACATAAGGGATGTTATGAGCCACCATGTCTGTTCTCCAAAGGCATATAAAATCTGAAACTCAAACTGAACATATGATTATAGGAACACTTGCACACACACCACCCAAGCATAGAAAGGGATACACAAAGACCTGATCTGGGATAGTTGCTGAAAACAGAAGAGTCTGTCGCTGTTGTGGCAAAACCTTGATGATGCCATCAAGGCTCTTCCGAAAGCCCATGTCTAGTAATTGGTCAGCTTCGTCCAGAACCAAGACCTTTACATGCTGCAACTGCCTCCGAACGTCTGGATTTGACTGAATATGGTCAAGTAATCTTCCTGGAGTTCCTACTAGAAGCTACACACAGTGAGGAGAAAAGAGCTTGATTCAGCTGTCCACAGGCTTAACATTTGTTAATTAAAAGAGGCACCAAGAGCAGAATGCCAGAATCTAATAACTTCTGGAAGGAAAATAAATGTCTATAAAAGAGCAGCAAGCAACGACCATGGGTTTGAAGAGGCCAGGGATGAGAATGGTAAGGACCTGGCATAGCTGCTTGTCAAGTCTCTTTGTCTCAGAATTCATGTTAGTCCCACCAATTACTAGTTGTACTCCTAGACCTTTCTGGAATGTCATGAGCATTGTGGCTTCCTTAGCTGCTTGACTTGCAAGCTCACGGGTAGGGCAGATGACCACCACATTTATTGGGCTCCTCCCAACAAAGCTTTGAGAGCCTTGAGTCTTTAGAATTGTCTCCATTGCTGGAAGCTACACAACACAGTTAGACACATTACATAAAAGAGAGCACTTATATTATTGTATTTGACCTCTTCAGCTACACAAATTTGAAAGAATACAAAAAGCACTAGTGAGGTTTAGAAAGGTAATTACCAAGAAAGCAATAGTCTTGCCAGTCCCAGTTTTGGCCTTAGCAAGCACATCTTGACCTGCTCAAGAAACACCAAATTTTTAACAGTAAGTGAGAAACAAAGTACACGTGATTACTGTAAATAACCTTTTCACATGTCCACAGAAGGGAAATTTTACCTTTCAGAATTACAGGGAGAGTGGCATCTTGTACTACTGTCATGGTTTTAAACCCCATCACCTCGTGTATGGCCTTGAGCGACAGAGGAGATATATTGAACTTGTCAAACCTGCCACCCACACAAAAGACTCTCAAATCAATCAGTGCCTCTAAAGCCTCTGACTCATTCCTACAATCTGCAGCCTCATGAGAATACAACGAGGCAACTCAGAGAACAAGATCAGAAGCTCGAGCATAGTACATGTTCCAATGTGATTACAGAAGCGAACTGGCACACAAGTTGAGCAAACCTTGTTGCAAGCCATCATAAAAAATTCAGATCTGAAAAGGAATTGACTTCAAACAGGTATTTCAGGTCCCATGTCAGTGATATCAAACAACCAGACAATTCTTTCAGAGGCCAACAGGTAAAAGAGCTAACAGACCCCCAATTCTGCAGAATTGCACCATTTCCCCGCGAAAAGGACACCAATCAAGAGAAATTAAAAAAAAACTCAACAGGCTGATTGTTAAACCCTAAGTGGAACTGACTCAGACCTACAAAATGCAGGGTTACAAAATTTTGTCACCTTGTTTGAGACAAATGAGAAAGGGCAGCAGGTTTCTCAGTCACAACAGCATCCTCTTTTTCACTAGTCTCTGGTGACTGTTTCTGCTTCCTGTGCTGCAAAAGAAGGCTCCCTTCAGCACCTGATGCTCCATTACTCTCCATGAAATCTGCATAGGGAGGAACCCTTCGTTTGACTGCACCTGCTCCTACAAGAACAACAAAAGACTTCCAATCATGAGATAAGCACATACAAGACCACAGTAAGACAAATCAATGTGCAAAATAACTATGAGCTTGTCAGATTGTCGAGAAAACTTCACAACAACACTTTGAAGGTAACAGTTATGTTGACTCCAGCCAAAGGAAAACAAAAAGAGACAAGTATTAAAAATCTCAGTAGCATCCTCAACCAAGCCACAGCAAGCTCATGAGTTGTAAGCTTCATTTCATTTTAGCTTGCCCCTGCATAAGCAAGCATAAGCCTAAGTCACAGAGAGGCCTAGATAGAGGATATATGTTGGGGCTTCCTCCAGCTCAAACATCTCTGTACATACTGCAGTCAAAGCTTCACAGGGATCCTACCTGAAGACTTGGCATATTTCAATGACGGTTGCTGCTCAGATCTCTCTACAAAGGCATTGCTGTGGATGCTTGCCCTGGCGAGAAAGCGAGCCGTGGGTCGAGGCTCTTTGGGAGAAGATGCCACAGCTCCATCCTCCTCTGTCCACAAGTCTTCTGATCTATTCTTCTGAAACCTATCTGCGAGCGCCCTAACTCTCGAGTCAGCGCCCATGGGAGGAAACGGGGAAATTGAACCAGGAATAGCTCTTTGCCAGGGCTTCTCGAGGAAAGGAGAAGCCGTCATCATTTCCTCCCGCCGCCTCTCATTATACAATTGCTTCTCCCTCGCAAGCCTGGCCTTCTCCTCTTGCTTCGCTTTCTTCTCCTGCATCCTTTTCCATTGCCATTTCGTTACACCTCCGGGAAAAGTTCGAGGCCCTCCTCCCATCATCCTCACCCCGTCGACCGCTCTCTTTTCTACACTACCGAGCTCGAGAGCAGGCGGCCGTATAGTCAACCCCAAGCTCGTCCCGGACTGAAATGGAGAAGACACAACATTGATCCTCGCCGACCTACGCAAGCAGACACGAGACACACGCGAGAGGAAGAAACGCCCTAATTGACCCGAAGGCCTCACGGCAACAACACACGAGCTAGCCTGCTGCCCAACAGGCCCGGCCATAGCGCCACGAACGATTCCAGCACCGGCCATACAATTCCTTCTCTCTCTCAGAAAAAAAACCCCAATTCCCCAACTCCAGAAACCCACACTTTCTCAAACCCTGCACCAAGAAAACAACTCCAAACGCGCCGCCATCTGCAGCATACAACCCTGCCGTTTTCCTCGAACCACCGGGATGTTTCCTCCACCTACAACCTCACACTTTTCGGATCTGCAAATCGCCAAATCATGGCCAAAAACGAGACATCCCTTCACAAACTGCGTGGAAAGCTGATTGTCGAAAGCGTCGCCCCGCACTCTCGTTCCTCCACTGAAGCTTGCACCCATCCGTGCCGTGCACCAATGGAACCCCGACTATCCGTCTATCTGTTCAATTATAGGCAGAAACATCAATTGATTGTCTATTCGGATGGAAGCTCCAACGGACTCCATTGGGGACTGAAATCCAGTGTTTGGTGGGTATGAAAAAATATTAAAAATCGGGCAGGGTTTTAACCCTTCAACGACATTTGACCAAAAATAGTCCCATTTGAAATAGCCCATGCAAACCTTTCTAAAAGCAATGTAAAATGTCAGAATTTGAGAAATCCAACTGGGTAGAGTTGTAGGTGACTTCAAGCTGGATCTTCCATGCAAAAAAAGAGAGTGGATTTGGTAGAAATATGAAAATTTTGCATCTTTTTGATTTTGGGCAGCCTTGACAACTCCCAGTTTTTGGAGATTTTAACCTTACTACCACTCTTCAATGGTAGAAAGAATTGATGGGTTCATAAAAGGCATCCATATGAATTGGACGAAAAAAACTGCACAAAAAAGCTTTGAATAAGGAAAAAATGCATGGTAAAAAATGCATAGAGCAAAGACACACATAATAAAGCAAAGACAATTATTTGAAAAACTGTTTTTTTGACTCAGCCCCTCCCACATTCCCACAGTTTTGTAACATGGATTAATAAAAAAAATTAGAAGTTGATGTTATTAGATCTGCCCAAACTTGGAGAAAAGTCTCACCTTGGCTTGAGAAAGGTGAATAGGAGATCAAAAGGGTGGTATACACCCTAAACACAGGGTTATCAAATTTTAGGTTGAGAATATGTAGTAGGAGAAATGGGTGGGGCCTGGACCAATATTATCTGCTGTGACGTTATGGGTTAAGCGGGGTTTCAAGTTGAATCCCTTAGGGTATGACTCAAAGTCATACCTTGTTTGATCCCTGTTCAAGGTTGTTTGGATTAAGAACTGATCATTTGAAACCCTGTCTTTAAAACAAAATGATATCCTATCCGAGAATTAAAATGTTACAATGTTTTAGAATTTGTCAATATTTTATTTTACTACATTCTACTGACATTTTAAAGAAATTTTATTAAATCTCAATATGACATGCTGAAATTCAGCATTTAATGCAGAAGGTCCAAGACTAATTATAATAGTTATACACGTAGGAGTAGTGAAAAAAAATGTAGTAGTAGTGGAGGCGTTCAAACAATAAAGATCGCATGAAACTCATTTTATTATAAAATTGATGGTTTTTTGAGTTGCCTTTTGCAAAAGGATTTAAAAAAATAGTCATGTGACGTTTGACATGTATTTTTTAATTAATTTTCCTACATACAAGAATGAGAATTGAGATTAGGTTTAGACTCAATATTTTACCTGGGTATTTAATGTTTTTAACAAAGAAAACTTGGTGAATTCTCATGATGCCCAGTTCTCAACTTGGTGAGAACTGAAAAATCCGATTTTCTGCCCCTGTGTGAGAAAAAAGTGATAGCCAGCAGGATTCAGAGTGAGAATTGGCTTGAAAACTGAGATGATTCTCATCCAATTCTTGAAAACCGAGATGATTCTCACCTGATTCCTGAGAACGGCCCAACACTGGTTTGCACTCAAACCTAGTACTGGCCTAGTGAGTCATGCATAAGTCTTCCTCTTCTTTAACCCCCCCTTTTAGGATGGTCCAAAGAAGAGGTACAGAGACACTTTGTGTGGTCCCAGAATTGAGAAAGTAAAGGGGGGCCCTTGAGAATTTGTCAGGAAACAAAAAATTGAGATATTTCTTCCTGCCTTTATGGGTCAAGGGCTTCTATTTTAGTTCCATAGCAATTTTTTAACTAGTTGTTTTACTATTTAGACAGGTTCTAAAAACGTGTTGCCATTTAATGCTAAATCCTTCTTTAAAAAATTTACTGCTCATAATGATTGAATTTGAATTAAACTCCTACGCGAAATTTTAAGAACCCCTTATTGTGAATTTAGGGATATCCGAAACAAAATCCTCAACTTGTATTTTCTTTTCATGCCTTTTTTCCATGAAGAGTCACAGCTATATCTCAGAATCAACTAGTCCTGAAAATGGCCATATATGATCCCTTGCCACGGACTAGTCACATTGAGGAAATCCCGTCAAACTTCATAGAAAGAAAGCACCCGAGCAAGGGAGAGAAAAGGAAACAAGGGGCAAGGACTGAAGTCCAGGCAAGCTGCAAACAGCCCAACAAAGGTGGCCCAAGGAGGAAAGGGTACCACTAAGAACTGAAAAGCCCCGCCCCCCCCCGCCCCCAAACAACTGCAAGTCACGCCTAGAATATAGGGTTACATTTTATGTCTGTTATGCGAGCTTAAGCAGTTTACTTTTGCGTTAAGGCCTACGATACCGTGACGCTTTTAAAGAGACGATCAAGTCATGTTTTGGCAGACAGGGCGTTAAAGTGGCTCGTCATTCGAACTTTGCTGATTTCAATGCGCAGTCCCCCACAACGACCACACGGTTCTGCCTCAGGATTGGACTAAGATAGGAAAGAAAAAATATCGTTTCCTTCGCCACCAACGAAGAGGTGAACGAACATGTGTCCGGACGCATCGTTACCTTGTGACCCATAATTCCCTTGTGGTGTACGAATGACTCTTTGTATTCCCTTGTAGTCTAATTGCCTCGTGCTCTACGACTGTTTAAATTCATGGGAGTGGGAGAGGATTCATATTGTTTCTTGGTCAATGATATTCAATTAATGCGCAAATTCTCTTGTGTCACTAGCGGCGAGTGTGCGTGCACAAAATTTTGAGATCGAAGAGATTGTCGGACAGTGGATATCGACGATGGGAATGTCCGCCGGGGTGCATCCGTTGCTCAAGGGCGGTCGACCACCGCACTCACATGGATTCTCGCAGCAGCAGATGGAAGCTTTGGCTGCAGTTTGTGACACTTTCGTGCCGTCGGTTGACTTAGCTACTCGTGGCAACCAGCTAGCTGCAGCTGGTCCATTAGGATCATGCAGCGAAAACGGAGATCATGTCGATGATTACGCCGGTGTTGAGCACCTGGCCAAAGTCTCGCACGACCAGGTCGATGCTTTCTACCGATTGTCGGCGTCGAATGCTGGAGTTCCACTTGAGGCATGTGACATAATAGATCTCACAACTGGGTAGTATAGATTTCCCTTGTAGTTGACAAAGAGCATAATTTGCAGGCTCGTGCAAGAGGTCATTCCGCTCAAGAATTCATTTTGAAATTTCTTCTCTCTTAGTCCGCTGTGTCTAGACCCTAATTTTGAAGGGCGCCCAAAAGCAAACAATTTTTAGAAACTCATGATCAGCTTCATTCTTATAGTCTTCAATTGAATACCCCTGCTCAGAGTCGTGTGTTCAGAAGTTTAGAAAAGGCACGTGTGACAATCCACAAAGAGAAGGACCTGCAACTAGTGGTCCTCCGCTCACTTGTAAGTGTTCTATTTCCAGTCCCTAGCGCCACCATCAATATTCGTGCTGATCAAATTTTCCCTTTCTCTTGTGCCTGTCTGGTTCAACGCAATTTTGCAGGTTGCGGGATTGATGTATGAATTCATGAAACCCAAAGTCGTTGGCCTCCTGAATCTGGTTCTATGGCTTCTTTCTACTTCATTCGGCACTTTTCTTCTATCGGGTCGCAACGGACTCGGCTCGACGTTTCCTTGGTTTCACAAGTTTTCAGCACTCTCACAGGAGCGGAGGGAAAGGATACTCATCAGTTGGGCGCAGAGCTCACTGTTTATCTTTCAAGCCGTTTACAAGGTTTTCAAGGGGTTGACCCAATTTGTCTTCTACAGCAAGGTTGGTCCCCTAGATATCAAAAAGCTCTGTAGTAAGAATTTCAGCGTAGCTGTACAATCACGGCAAGTTCTCTACGCACCTAGCTAGCGTTGTTTTCCTAAGTCTCTACAAATGTTTGGCAAGTGTGGTAACTACTCTTGTAGCTCTGCATTTCCATCAGTTGTCCTTCTGCAAATCTCAAAATGGCTCATGATCACAGGTTGATGCGAACGGCTGGAATCCCACATGGTCTGCAATCGGCTACCATCCTCCAGATGCAGAGTCTTCGGAATCACTTCCGCTAGAGCCGACTGCTAGGCCGCTTGACAACAAGGTGCTGAATTTGCGAAGTGCCGTAGCAGCAGGCAACCGCCCCGACGCGTCGCAGTCGCTACGCTCTGCCCTGTCGAATTTTGGGTGCTCGGTGTTGGATAACAGTCACGAGTTCCTGGAGAAAATCGGCAACTTCAGCGATCAGAAGCAGCACAATCTGACATATAATTCCGCAACAGATGTGGCCATCGAATGTGATGCTGTGGTTGTTGGGTCAGGAGCTGGAGGTGGGGTGGCGGCGGCGGTGCTAGCGAAGGCTGGGTACAAAGTAGTGGTCCTAGAAAAGGGGCAATACTTCGCGAGGCAAGATCTGTCGTTGTTGGAATCGCCCAGTCTGAGGGAGATGTATGAAAATGGGGGCTCAATAGCAACGTCGGATGGCCGACTTTCTCTTGTAGCCGGCGCGACATTGGGAGGCGGGACTGCGGTGAATTGGTCAGCTTCCTTCCATACTCCACCCCATGTGTTGCGTGAATGGTCGGAGGAGCATGAGCTCTCTCTTTTCGCGAGCGACGAGTATGCTCAAGCCATGGAAACTGTGTGCGAGCGACTGAGTGTGCAGCCTAACTGCAATAAAGAGAATTTCCAAAATTCCGTTCTCAGAGAGGGCTGCACTAAACTAGGTTACGAGGTGTGTGCATCATATTCTCTTATCCGATCTTCCATAAGTTTTGCAAAGAGTGATCAAATTCCACATAAATGTGTTCACGTCTCAAGATGTTAACGATCGGTCTGGAATTTTTTTCTGTTGCTGAATTAGGTGGATAATATCCCTCGAAACGCGGCAGCAGATCACCACTGCGGCCACTGTTCCCTGGGTTGTCGAAATGGAGGGAAGCAAGCAACCACAGAGACATGGCTAGTTGACGCAACGAGCCATGGCGCGGTGATTCTAACTGGTTGTAAAGCAGAGATGGTACTCCATGAATCTTACAACGTCGAATCTTCAGCAGCTTCTAGTAAGAAAAGGAAAATGAAGCCGAGAAAAGCCAAGGGCGTGTTTGCCAAGATTGATGGATCAAATGGAGCGACAGCACGCTTGTTCATCTCCGCGAAGGCAACTGTGGTAGCTTGTGGCTCTCTTTCGACTCCTTCTCTCTTGCTCAGAAGCGGACTCAAAAACTCCAACATCGGCAAGCACTTGCATCTACACCCAGTAACAATGGCTTGGAGCTATTTCCCACAATCTACAGGGCCCAATGGCACAAACTTCGAGGGCACTATCATGTCCTCATACTCGAAGATAGTATCCAACAACCACCACGAATATGATACTACGACTGCTACTAATAAATCACTATCACAATCAGCTGATCATGGAACTGCGTTACTAGAAGTTCCGATTCTCTATCCCGGGATGTTCGCGGGGCGACTAAGCTGGCGCTCGGGTTCCGAGTTCAAGAACCGCATGTGTCGATACTCCCGAACGGCGCACATTATTGTTCTAACCCGAGACAAAGGCAGCGGTACTGTTCGATTGGACAAGGACGGCGAAGTTGAGTACGATTACCCATTTGCGAAGCAAGACGCCATCACAATGGCAGAGGGATTGGAGAAAGCTCTCAGGGTCCTCATCGCCGCTGGCGCCGTGGAGGTTGGTACCCACATCGTAGGGGACGAGGGGCTCCGTATTATACGAACCGCCGCTACGGGTGGAGGAGCTGCTGCGGCTTCGTTCGAAGACGACAACGTCGAAGAGTACCTGAAGCGTATTCGTGCCCACTTTACGGATCCAAGACGTCTTCCCCGTGTGCCGCTGGATTCTGCGCATCAAATGGGCAGTTGTCGAATGGGAATCGATCCCATGACCTCTGCAGTGGACCCTCAAGGTGAGACATGGGACGTGGAAGGGTTGTTTGTGGCCGATGCTAGTGTTTTCCCATCTGCTACAGGTGTAAACCCAATGGTGAGTGTACAATCTATAGCTTACTGCACGGCTCAATCTCTTGTGCGTTTCATAAAATATGGTCATTCAGAATAGGAGAATTGATTCGACCCCCTATCGTTCTCAACCTCCCAACTCAACAGCAACAAAAATGCAAGAATATATATATATATATATACATATACATATACATATCTTGTCCAATAGACAATTAATATGCTAGGCCTTGCTTGGGAAATTATGGGGAACTAGATTGTTCTGATAGATTATTATTCTTGAGCAAATGCATGATAGTTCGGTCGTTGTTATTGTTAGGTTGATTAGGTAGTAACTTTTTCTACAATCACGGAAAAGATATCGAACAAGATGCATTTCACCTGTTTTCCGTAGTGGAAATGAGTGGCTATACCCAGAGGTAAGAGCTGGGATCTACTAAATTGAATTGTGTATACTTATGACTGATACCAGCCTATCTAGTTCACAATATTGAAAAATAAAAAACCCTGATTTGAGTTCACCAAGAGAAAAGATTGGCTGTTACTGCAGGGGAGGGTTTGTCTAGGCTTGGAGTTATATTGGATTCACCTCCCCTCTATTTAGTTGATATGCTCCATGTGACTGGCCGGGAGTTGGGTTTTTAGTGGTTCACTTTCCTCCTTGTGGCCGGCCTCTTTTGGGGAGTCTTTGTCCCTTGTTTCTTGTCTCTCTCCCTTTCTTGGGTGCTTTCTTTTCATAAAGTTTGGCAGGGTTTCATCATCATCGAAAAGCGTGCAGAAAATAAAGTTATCGGTAAAGTCGGTTAGCTTTGGGCCCTAGTTTACAGTGGCCCTTGTTTAGGGTTGAGGAGGGACCCTGCAATTCATGTTTCATTCCCAATTTGAGTGTACCAAAAAAATGATTGAAATTGCATGCTGTTGACTAAAACTGGGTTTAGTTAACAAGATTTGCAGTATTTTACGCTGACAAGACTTAAATTAATGAAGAAGAATGAATAGCAGCTAATGCACAGGTAACGCAAATCCAAAACTGGAGTGAAACTCTTCTGAGGACTAACATAGGTGAGAAAAACAGTTTGGTCCCCTTTTTTCCGTATATGATGGTTTCATCATGACTTTTGATTTCCTTCTCAGTTGAAACCTGGGCTCATAGGCTTAATTTGGGCTACTTTATAATGGGGTGGGCCACAAAATATGAAAAAATCTTATCATGCAACCACTTTTACCTTTTTTATCCTTAGAATCTTTGCAATTTCATAGGGCTGTGAACTACCGTAAAAGGGTCTGAACAGTTTTAATTTTGATACCATAGTGAAAAAGGCTACATAAGATTTGAGCCAATATAATTGCGACATAAGATTTGAACAAATATTGGCTCATTTCAAATTCCAGTCACCAGTTTGGTTTTTTGTTCTTGGACCATAGGTTTTTCAATCTGTCAAACCCAAAACTCAAAATGGATCTAGATGTAGGTGGAACTAGCCTCAGTTTCTAAGGCCTTCGTGGAACTAGAACCAGACCTTGGAACCAGCCTATTTCTAAAACTTGAATCAGAATTTGAACTTTGCTACAAAACTAAACTTATATGCAAGTCTTGACTTTTAGGTCATCGAGTATTCTTGTTTGCGACTTTCTATGTAGATAGGCATTTCTTTTTTGCAAGTTTTAGGGTAGGATGTACTTCTTACTTAGGAGGTCATATTTAATTGATTCTACAACATTTCCAAAACCTTGACAATGTTCAATTTCAAGTTCTGCATAAATATTTATTTTTTTCAAATTTGTGACATATGCGGGTCAGCGATTATCCACAAGAACACTTAGCCAAGTTTTGCTACATGCACTAGAAAAAAAATGAATCCATGCATTTTGTAATAATATGCAACTTGTTGTGGTCTACAATTATAACTAGTTAGTTTTGCAACTATTTTCTTACATTTTTTCCTTTTGTTATATTTACAGTTTGGGATGTAACTTATCTTTCCATGCAAATGAATTCGAATGAATTTTCATCTACCTAACTCTTCATATATCACATAATTTGTAATTTCAACTAAATATTGGTAATGATGATGACATGGACCTAGAACCCTTTGATGTATATTAAGGTTTATTAGGAATATATCTAAAGGTATAAACGTAAGTTGAGGGCTAGTAATAGGTAGGTAGATAAATAGGTAGTTAACACAACTATGTCAGTAAATATGTGATAGCTAGGTAGATTAGGCTAGCCAGGTAACATACTTATTTTTACTTATTTAAATATATATTATTTTATCTAGGCTTAAGTTAGGCATAGGTAAGTAGGTAGGTAGGCTATGTAGTAGGTAATACCTATTAAGTAGGCTACATTTGTATGCAACAAAGGATGTGGGATAACACTTGTTGCAATGTTTCCCTTTGATAAATTTTATCCTATATCCTTTTGATGAAAAGTGAAAAAAGGAGCCACAAAGTGTGTGGACAATTTTTAAAAAATAATTTTTTGAAGTTTTGAAAAAATCACCATGGGAATAATATATATTCGAAAACCACAGTAAGACAAATCAATGTGCATAATAACTATGAGCTTGTTAATAACATTTAAATTATATTCCCAATATTCAAATTGGAAGTGTCATTTAGGATGAGGCAATCAAAAAAACTTGTGATCAACAAATAAATAAAAATCCAACCTACCTACCTATTAATCTAACTTAAGTCTACATACTTAGTAAGCCTACTTATCTACCCCAGGCCTACCTACTTATGTCCTTTTATAAATAAATAGTTTGGATTAAATTAGGTTGAATTGATTATAGTGACACATGACAAATGATCATTTGTCCATGTGGATAGCATTATAATAAGTTAATTTAAAATAAACCCAACATTTGATAAATATGTTGCATGGACACATGGCACAATGCAATGTCCAACCACTTAGTAACATAGGAATTGCATTCAGTTGCATGAGGCATATGGTTCACATATATATGCATTGATTGTTGATTTCGTCCAAATTTTCAACTATGGTCTTATGCAACTTATTTAATGCAATTGATAATTTTAAATTACAAATGTCATTTTAAATTAAAAAATAGTTGTACAATGCACAAGTGCAACTTGCAATTTTGCAATTTTTTTTTCTAACATAAAAGAGAACCATAGAAAAATTTAGGAAACCTGTTATAATTGGGCAACATGCTACAACCCACATATTGTCTAAATATGGTAACTTTTTCCTCCTTCATAATGTGGTGATAATTGGTAATTGTTTTCCAAAAACAAGTTTGTACTTATTACAAATCCCCTTTTTTATTTGTCACTAGGTTGCGAAATTTCACACAAAAATATAATCATTGTGTGTAAGTAGTAAAATTCAATTTGTTATTAGAAAAACCAAAAACCACAAGTTCAAAATCATGAAGAAATTATTGCTCAAATTCCATAAGTTTGATCAAATTTAAAAACTTATGAAAATTTTAAACAAACTTGGTTCCATCAAATTTACAAATAATTTAAAACTAAAACCATTAAAAAGTTTTAAAAAATTGTCCAAAACTTGAAATTGAATAAAACTAATTTGAGCCCATGTGGTTGAACACCCATAGCACACCATCCAAAAAAACCTGTTATGGTTAAATTTGGGATGAACCCCAGCCTTCATTATGGTGAGTTCCACCTTGCTTCCTTCCTACGTATCCCCTATTCTCAACCTACCTACTCACCCTATGTGATTTCCTACAAGTCTCCCCAACCCCCTCCCAATTACCCACCCACTTCAACCTTCTACCTACCTACATCCATTTTTTTTCTTCCTTTTTTTTTCCTTTCCATTACTTCTATCACCAAACTTTTCAAGCTTGTCTTGTTCCTCCAAGGTCAAGCTTTCACGATGAATCACATTTTAAGGTCAACCTTTTTCTCAAATGGTGTTTTGAAATGCAACTTGGAAACTAGGAATAAAATGGGGAATTTATTTGACTTTTGAAACTTCTTTTATAGAGATAATTAATTCTTCTTTTGGAGACTTTTAAAAGGTAATTCAAATTCATTATGGGTTGTTTATTCTTAACCTTTCTCACTATTGTCACTTTTGCCAAAAATTTATGAATTCCTTGTTGTTTAGTAACCTAATCATATCACAACTTAAAAATTCTTTCCTTATCCCTTTCCACCATTGTTCATACCCAAGTTTGAAATAACAACAATATTTTACATTCCTTACATAATTACATGTATTGTATTTCAAAATAATGTGGTAGATTCTAGTTATTCCATGTTGTTGGGGAAACCATGGTTGAGGATGTTAAAGTGGCACATGATTAAGGAAATAACATTGTTACCATATAAGGGAATGGGACAATTAGAACAATTACAGTTACCAAACATTTGGGAGGTGAAGTAAGAAGATCAAAAATGTTATTGTGTTACGATAATCAAAATGACATCATAAATGAAGAAAATATCATCTTTATTACAAAGTCAAATTGATGCACCCCCAAACCCCTTGATGGACTCAATTATGAATCCAAAGGTGAAAATAACGGAAAGATCAAAAGTTGGGGTATGTTCCTTGGCTCACATCATTTCCGGGGTAAAGGGGTGTGCTGGAGCTCTGGGATGGGGATTAAGATGAGTGACAAGCAGATCAATTATTCACATAGACCTTCACAAACCAAACAACAAGTTAGTTAGTGCACAGTTTGAGCACTTTTGGTGCATAGACGAACCGCATGTAAACATGGATTCATAAGACTCATCACAACCCAAACTTGAAGGAAGCCACCACCTTCCCCCTTATAGTATTCTCTGTGCTTGGCCACTGTTGCGGACAGCAACTCACACAAAAAATTGGGAATAACACTGAAAGCTGCGGAAGTAGAACCAATGTTGAGGACAACAACTCACACAAAAAACTGGGAATAACACTGAAAGCTGCAGAACTAGAACCAATAACACAATAACTCACACAAAACTGGAAATAACACTTAAAGCTTCAAAACTAGAATCAATAACACTCAAAGAAAGAAAGCTGGAAGTAGTATTGATATTGGAGGAGCAAATACAACTGGTGTTGACGAGAGTGAGGGACAAAGTCTCAAGGTCCTCTATTTATACTGCTAAGATATTATTGGAAACTCCAATGCTAAGATACTATTGGAAACTGAATGCTGGAAAAGATATTATTGGAAACTCCAATGTTAAGATACTATTGGAAACTCAATGTTGGCTAAGTTAACTAGTTATTGTCACGTCCGTCACATCACCCCCCCCTTCAAGCAACGAGTTCCCACGAGTTGTTCTATTTATCTTATCAAAAACAAAAACTAAAAATTTATTACAAGAAGTCCATGTGATATTTACATGGTGTGGTGTTGATCCAGACATGTTGGATTCAAATATCTTTGGCACTTGGTTTTGTTGGGTACTGACGATGAAATTTGTTGATCATTTTGGGAGCATTAGCAAGATTAGCAGCAGGTTCCCAAGTTCGTTCGCTTATTTCATAGCCCTGCCAATGTACAAGATATTCTAATCTTCTTCGATTGATGCGGGAGTCGATGATCTTAAAAACTTCAAATTCTTCTTCTCCATTAATCTCGATAGGTGATGGAGGTGCTGGCAACCTTCTTGGAATAGTCGATTCTTTATATGGTTCAAGCAAGGAAACATGAAACACTGGATGAATTTTCATAGATGATGGTAGGTCCAACCTGTATGCTACCTCGTTGACCTGCTTACTCACGCGAAAAGGTCCAAGACGACGATAGTCAAGTTTGTCGCTCGGTCGGCGAGTCTTCAAATTGCGACGTAAAAGCCAAACTTTATCTCCAACCGAGAAGTTTGGATTCTGCTTTCAAGATTTGTCTGCATTTCTCTTCTGCCGCTCTTGAGCTTCTACAAGCCTTGCCTTCATATCTTTGTGGAATTCTAGAAGTTTGGTGACCAGATCTTGCACAGCCAGATTTTCTGCCAAACTCAAGTTCAAAGAGTCAAATTGTGGATGATATCCATAGTTTGCGAAGAACGGAGTTTGGTGGATGGATTCTTGAAATGTATTGTTGTAGGCAAACTCTGCGACTGGAAGTAGATCCACCCAATTGTCTTGATGATAGTTGATGAAGCACCTTAAATACTGCTCCAACACTTGATTCACTCGTTCGGATTGTCCATCCGTTTGAGGATGATACGCCGATGATAGATTGGTCTTCACTTGTAAGATCTTGAATAGAGATTGCTAGAACTTCAACGTGAACTGCGTACCACGATCAGATATGATATCATCGGGAAGTCCATGATATTTGTACACATTCTCCAAGAAAAGTCGTGCCGTTTCTTTACCTGTGATTGTTTTGTTGCAAGGCACAAAGTGTGCCATCTTTGTCAACCGGTCCACCACAATAAAAACTGAATCAAAAGATTTGGACTTTGGAAGGTCCACAATGAAATCCATGGATATGGATGTCCATGGGTTTTCTGGAATCGGCAATGGTTGGAGTAACCCGTATGGCTGATGACGAGGGATCTTGGATCTAGAGCAGGTGTCACACGTCGTGACATAGTCCTTCACAGTTTTCCACATTTGGGGCCACCAAAAGTCTCTGGATATCAGCTCCATAGTCTTGTTGTAACCAAAATGTCCAGCCGATGGAGAGTCATGTCGAGACTGGAACACTTGGAGTTGGCATGGACCTTCAGGGACATAAAGTAGTCCCTGGTAGTATAAGAGCTCGTCGTGGAACTGGAATCTTGGATCAACATTATGCGATCTGGAACCATGTGAACTGGAAGTAGGGTGATCTAGGGATTCTGAATTTGAGCGTGGATTTGAAAATTCTCTAGGATTGAAGATGCCAGCGTTGTTCTTCAATTTCAAAGCCAAAGGATCAAAGTTTAAACTTACTCGGATATCTTGGAGAAAAGATGCATCCACCGAAGTTGTGGTGCGTACGATCTTCAGCTGAAGTTGCTCGAGCTTGATAAGGGTAATCTTTTGTTGGTCGTAAGCTGCATCTCCTTCCCTTGGTGCAAGATACACTCGTCGGGAAAGAGTGTCAAACTGAATTTGCTTGGAACCGGGACGGTATGTGATGACAAAGTTGAAGCGCGAAAGTGATATGCTCCAATGAGCTTGTCGTCGATTCAGTACCTTGGCAGACATGAAGTATTCAAGGTTCTTGTGATCGGTGTGGACTGTGACTGGATGTTGAGCTCCTTCAAGAAAATGACGCCACTCTTGGAACGAGTTGACAATGGCTAAAAGCTCCTTGTCATGAATCTCATAATTGATCTCGGCAGCAGTAAATCTTGTGAGTGAAACGCAACAGGGTGGAGGCGTCCGTCTTTGTCGGGTTGTGAAAGGACCGCTCCAAGGGCAAAGTCAGAAGCATCCGTTTCTAGAAAGAACAGATTCTGGAAGTCAGGATGCGTCAGAATAGGCGCCGTTGTAAACGCCTTCTTCAGAGTTTCAAATGCTTGATCTGCTTCCGCATTCCACTCAAGTTTGTTTTTGCAAGTCAATCGAGTCAACGGAGCGGCAATCTTGGAATAGTTTCGGATGAAGATTCGATAAAAGTTCGCAAAACCGAGGAAGCATTGTACGCTCGAATGGTAGCCGATTTCTTCCACTCAATAAATGTCCGAATTTTCTGTGGGTCCATGGATAGACCCTCTCCAGAAATGATGTAGCCCAAGAATTCAATTTGGGGTTGGTGGAAAACTCATTTCTCCAACTTGGCGTATAGTCCAGTAGTGCGCAGTTTCTCCAATACTAGCCGGACATGATTGATGTGCTCTTCTTCATTCTTGGAGAAAACCAATAAGTCGTCGAGATAACATACAACAAAATCATCTAAAAATTTTCGAAATACGTCGTTCATTAAGTGTTGAAAGACGGCAGGTGCGTTGGTAAGACCAAAAGGCATGACATTGTATTCAAAATGCCCGTACCTAGTTCGGAATGCCGTCTTCCATTCGTCACCTTCCTTGATACGTACTAGGTTGTACGCTCCACGAAGATCAAACTTGGTGTAAATCTTTGCTTGACCGAGTTGGTCAAGAAGTCCTAAAATAAGCGGTAATGGATACCAGTTCTTGATTGTGACCTTGTTTAGTCCACGATAATCCACGCACATCCGGAGGGAGCCGTCTTTTTTCTTGACAAACAAGATAGGAGCTCCAGCAGGTGACTTGGAAGTTGAATGAAGTTCTTTGCGAGATTTTCATCAAGGTAATCTCGTAATGCAGCAAGCTCGTTCTGGGAAAGGCTATAGATTGGACCAAAAGGAGGTTGCGCATCTTCTTGGAATTCGATGCCACAATCATAAGGTCGATGCTGAGGAAGTGTATCAGCGTTCTTCTTCTCAAACACGTCTCGATACTCCTCATATTTTGCTGGTAACTTGGTTGGTTCTTGAATAGGTTGAGATGGCGGAATTGCATAAATTGCAAACATATTCCCATTCTTGGCAGCCCTCATAAAGGCTCGGGCACCGACCATCAACGGAACTTCTATTGCGGACCCTTGGACTTGGTAAGGACACGGGTTTGGAACATTCCTAGGGTGTCTAGACGAAATATGAGAAACTATGGTTCAATATGTTAATTTTCGCTTTTTCCAATCTATATTCGGGTTAATCATCTCTAACCAAGAGAGACCTAAGACAAGAGGATTAGAGGGAGAACTAATGATATTGAATACAACAGTACTTCGGTGCCCTTCTAGGATAATGTCTAAGGGTTTAGTTTTGTGAGTGACATCTCCTGAAATCAAAGGTCTACCGTCGATAACTTCTACTGCCACAGGGGATTTCTTGAGGACTATAGGAAGATTGTGACGTTTTACAAGATTTTTATCCATAAAACAAGCAGAGGCTCCGAAATCTAACAAGGCTTTAACTTTTATGCTGTGTGGATGAAAATCTATTTTAGGCGGGATATTAAAACAACGAGAAGGTTCAGAGGATAAGATAGGACCTGATGATGTGGGAATCTTGGTCAGCCGCACGGTCCCTAATGTGGCTGGCTGTTGTTGTTTTCCGGCTCGATTTCCTCTTGTTTTGGCTTAGAAGAACTCGAGGTGTATCGAAATTTGTGCACCTTTGGCCCCTGAGGTTTCAAAGGGCAATTGTTTAAGTTGTGGTCCTTGCCTCCACAATAAAAACACAAATGCTCCCTGCGACAACGTTCTTTCTCTTCTTCAGTTAGCTTCCTAACTCTCGAAGTGTCAATTTGCATGGGTTTTGGGGTCGAAGTGCTCGAAGATGTTTGGCGGGTTGGAGCTGTGTAATCCGCTCGATATGATCCAAGGAGCAGTCGTCGCTCCTGTCGCTGCTCGAATAGTCGGTTGTCACAGTCGATTGCTTGAGTAATGGTTTTCGACAGAGTAGTTGGTTTGGGCAGGTTTAGCAACAAGGTTTTGATATCATCGCGGAGTCCCCATCGAAACATGGTGATGAGAGCTGTGTCGTTCCAATCAAGGTCACATGCAAGTTGTTGAAATTCTGTAACGTATGCTGAAGCTGGGCGCCATCGTTGTTGCAGTGTTCGAAGTTTTGTTGTTGCTATAAGGGCTCGATCTCTCTCTCCAAATGTTCTGCTGAATTCTTCCAAGAATTGATCAAATTCTGCCAGAAGTGGGGAATCCTTCTCTAATAGTGACGAAAACCAAGATAACGCAGTTCCGGTGAGCAGTGATCCAATGAGTCCAACTTGTGTTTCTTCTGTCGCGTATCTGTGTGGTTGGAGACGGAAAACAAGTCGAACTTGATTGACAAAATCTCAAAGTTTTGTACGATCTCCGTCAAACTTCTCTCGCTAGCTTACTCGAGGTTCTTTTGGCGCTTGTGGAACTGGAACATGGACTGGAGCGTGAGCAACTTGAAGTTGTTCCATGGCATTTCGTAGGTTGGCATTTTCCTGTTGCAGTTGTTGCAGCATGCCAACCACGTCGTGCATTTGGATGTTGGAAGCATCACCCATCTTGTCACTCTCGTCAAACTGTTGCGGACAGCAACTCACACAAAAAACTGGGAATAACACTGAAAGCTGCGGAACTAGAACCAATGTTGAGGACAACAACTCACACAAAAAACTAGGAATAACACTGAAAGCTACAGAACTGGAACCAATAACACAATAACTCACACAAAACTGGAAATAGCACTTAAAACTTCAAAACTAGAATCAATAACACTCAAAGAAAGAAAGCTGGAAGTACTATTGATATTGGAAGAGCAAATACAACTGGTGTTGACGAGAGTGAGGGACAAAGTCTCAAGGTCCTCTATTTATACTGCTAAGATATTATTGAAAACTCCAATGCTAAGATACTATTGGAAACTGAATGTTAGAAAAGATATTATTGGAAATTCCAATGCTAAGATACTATTGGAAACTCAATGTTGGCTAAGTTAACTAGTTATTGTCACGTCCGTCACAGTTATTGTCACGTCCGCCACAGCCACGAGGCCTACATCCAACTGTCATTTTGTCTTGAGACTCCCAAGTTGAAGTCCCAAAATTCCCAAAATTGGGACTCTTGGAACTTTGGAAGGCTATAACTTTTTGTTTAGACTTTTGATTGAAGTGAGTTCTAAAACAAAGTTATAGCCTTCGTCAAGAGCTTTCCAATGATATGTGAAATGCTACCTATTCGTAAGCAAATCAAGGCGATTCTTGACTTATAGTGGTCGAAAGTCAAATTAATAGTTTCACTTTTGACCCTTCTTTTGGCCATAACTTATGTTTTAAATACTTCAAATGGGTCATGCAAGCCCATTTTAGACATTTAAGTCTTAAGATTTTTTCCAATGATATGAGGAACTCTTTAAACCAATGAGTTTTGACCCCTACAATCACCCTCTGAAGATTCGAGAGTCCATCGAGACTCCTACTCCCAAAATGGGAGCCCATTTGGGAGTGTGTGGGTTCATTCATCCATATTCTCTTACATTCCCAGAAACATGAAATGTCACTCCCGGGCTTCACTATTGGTCCGCACCTTCACAAGCCTTTGCCTTGGTTGTTAGCCCAAAATTAGGGTTACGACACAAAATCATTCTCCAAAAGAACAATTAGTTTACTTTAAACAATTCAATTTGTGAAAAACCACAAATGTGGGGATCATGGATACAAATGTGAAAACCAATATTTCAAAATAGGGATTTTAAATACAAAGCACAAAGAAAAAAATACATGGCAACATATATGAATGAAAAGTATCTTAAGGATAAGGTGTATCCAAAGATGTACTACGGACATCAACCAAGGAATGTTGTGGTGGATAAATCTTTAGCAAAAATTGAAGCATAGGGATTGTAGATAGCTAGATGGATGTTAATTAATGAAGCTTAATTTAAAACTTGATGTAAAACTAGAAATGGTGAAAATTAATGCATAACTAGATATAAACAAGGTGCTAGAAGTGCAACGATTGTTGAAGGAATTCAAAGATGTTTTTGCATGGACACACAAAGATTTAAAAATGATTCCACCAAAGTTAGCACAGCATAGAATTGAGTTAGACACTACTATACCACTAGTACATTGGGCCAAGTATAGATTAAATCTAAACTATGCTACAATAGTCAAACAAAATATAAATAAATTGTTAGTAGCTAAAATCATTGAATCTATAAAAGAAACTATATGGTTGTCACCCATATTAGTAGTACCTTGGAAAAATGGTAAATTGAAAATTTGTATAGATTTCAAAAAACTAAATGCAACCACAAAGATGGATCCATACCCATTACCTTTCACATGTGCAATGTTAAATACAATAATAAGGTATGAAACATATATATTTTTTGGTTGGATATTCAAGATATCATCAAATATGTATAATTTTAAAAGATAAATACAAGACTACATTTGTTACAGACTGGGGGGCTTTTATATGGAAGGTGATGTCGTTTAGAGTTAAAAATGGACCTCCAACATATGAAAAAATGGTGACCAAAGCATTTTTAAAAAAATTGGACAATTTTATGAAAATATTTCTAGATGACTTTATAGTGTATAATGACATGGAGAATCAACAACAAAAGTTCAAACTATGTTTTCAAAAATGCGGAGAATATGGCATTAGTCTGAATCCAAACAAATGTGCATTTATGGTATTTTCAAGGATGATGTGGGTTTTATTGTTTCCAAAAAAAGGAAACTACCAAATCCAAAAAAAATGCAAGCAATAGTAAACATGCCACCACCTAAAAATCTCTAACAAATTCAAGTATTCAATGGATGGCACAATTTTACAAATGTTTTATAAAAAAAATTTGTTGCTATTATGGCACCTATCATTACTAACTAGAAAGACAAAGACTTTTCTTTAGGTAGAAGAATGTCAAAAGGCCTAGGAATTAATTAAATAGAATTATATTGAAACATTAATATTGATATCACCAAATTGGCAGATGGAATTTCATTTTCATATAAATGTGTCTTTCTTAGCTATGGGGGCTATGTTATCTTAGAACATAACAAAGAAGAGTGATCAACCAATAGTGTGTGCCTCTAAATTTCTAAACATAACAAAACAAAATTATAGCACAATAGAAAAAAAAACTTTAGCAATGGTTTTTTCTTTGCACAAATTCAGACATTATTTTTTAGGCAATAAATTTGTCTTTTATGTAGATCATATGGCATTGGTCTATTTGGTCAACTAACCACATGTTTTAGGGAAAATAATTGAATAGTTGTTATTATTCTTCAAATATGATTTCAGAATAATATATAAGCTTGGAAAAACTCATGTAGTTACAGATGCATAGTCAAGATTACGAGATATTATATAACCCATAGGTGTGCATGATTAAACCAAAGATGCAAGTTTGTTTTATACAAGGCCTGAATGGTTAAATGATGTAGATTTTTTTTTAAAAACATGACAACTTGAGGGCATGTTATTTGTGCAATAGAAGCAGAAATTAGTTTGGAGAGCATAACCTTTTACAGTGAAGAATGATGAATTACACAAAATGGGCCAAGACAATAGATTGTGACGATGTTTGACAATAACAAAAGCACATATGGTGATGAAAAAACTAATGAACGACCTTTAAGAAGGCATTTTGTAATTGAAATAACATAGAGGAAGATATTTAATGTTGGATTTTGGTGGTCAACTATGTACAAGGACGTGCATGATTATTGTAAATCTAGTGATGCATGTCAAAAAAAGGAAGATTGGCAACTCAACGTTTTGCAAAGCTGGTCATAAGTCTTCTAAAGGAACCATTTATGAAATGGGGACTTCATTTTGTGGGGCCAATCAAGCCACTAAGAATATATACATGGAACAAATATATTCTTGTCACCACACATTACATTACTAAATGGGTGGAAGCAAGAGGATTGAAAACTAATACAATAGTAGTCATAGCAAAATTTCTATATGAATGCATATTAACCAAGTTTGGATGTCCTTTGAGTATAGTCATAGATCAAGGAGTTCATTTCATTAATGATCCCATTAAATATTTGACAAATCATTTTTTGATGAAACATGTGAATTCTACAACTTATTATCCTCAAAGGAATCGTTACATTGAATTTATTAATAAGGTATTTGGAACACTATTGACCAAGTTAGTTAGTGAAAATAGAACAAATTGGGTTGAACATTTGTCTATAATGTTATTTTTATACAAATTTGCATATAAAATAACAACAAGGTATACACCATATCAATTAATGTATGGATTACACTCATTAATGCCCATAGAGTACATCATTGTAATTATTAGTGGAAATGAAAGAAAAAATATTCCAATGAAAGTTTTAACTACCAAAATTATAGAGCTTGAAATGTCATGACCTTAATTTTGGGCTCATGACTAAGGCAAGGACATGGAAAGGTGCAAGCCACGAGTGTAACCCAAAAGTCACATTTACACTCCTGGAGTGCAAGAAAGTGTGAAGGAATGAACCCACACATTCCCAAATGGACTCCCACTTTGGGAGTTAAAGTTTATATGACGTTTTGAATGTTCAAAAAGTAATTTCAGGAGTTAAAACTCATTGGATTAAAGACTTTTTTATACCATTAAAAAAATTTTGAAATGTAAATATCTTAAATGGGCTTGCATGACCCATTTGATTATTTAAAACACAAGTTATGGCGAAAAATAAGGCTAGGAATCAAAGTGTCATTTTGACTCCCAACCATTAAAAGTCAAAAATTGCCTTAAAATACATGTGTGTAGGTGGCATGCCACATATCATTGAAAAGCTCTCAATGACGGCTATAATTTTTTTTAGACCTCTATTCAATTGAAGGTTTGTATAGGAAGTTACGGGCCTCTAAAGTTCTAGGAGTCCCAATTTCAAATATTTCGAGATTCTCGACTTGAGAGTTTTGGGACAAAATGACATTTGCGTGCAACTTTAATGGCCAAGCACAGAAAACACTATAAGGGGGAAGGTGGTGGGTTCCCCCAAGTTTGGGCCATGGTGAGTGTTATGAATCTGTGTATGTTTGTGGCTTGTCCATGCACCAAAAGAGATCCAATTATGCACTAACCAACTTATTGTTTCATTTGTGTAGGTTCATGTGAATAGTTGACCCACTTGTCCCTTGTCCTAGTCCCCATCCTAAAGCTCCAACATGCCCCCTCTTACCCTTAAAGTGTTGTGAATTAAAGAATGTACCCGAACTCGTTTCGTTATTTTCACCTTCAAATTCGCATTTGAGTTTTTTGAGTTTGGGGGTGCATCATAAGAAGTTGTAGGAACTTAAAATGTAGGTTGCAAAAATTGTAAGAATTCAACAATGGGATAAAGCATTATGGAGTCAACAAAAGAATCCAAAAAAATAATTTAGTTTTGGTACTTATGTTTTTTGGTTTCCAAAAGGTAATAAGTCACACCTAAGGAAATTTACTTGGAAATGGTTTGAACAGTATAAAGTACAATATGTGTTGCCAAATAACATTATGTTATTAGTGACCATTAAAAAGTTTGAAATTAACCACGTGTTTGTCAATGTGAATAAGCTCAAACGTTATAAATACATGGAATCTAAAATTCAAAAAATAAGAAAAGTTGTTAATATATTGGGAACATAATGTAGGTGGAATTCATGAAGCAAATTTTGACATAGAAAAAGACGATGAAGGATGTGAAATACAAAAACCATAGATGAAAAATGTTGAAGATAAATATACAAATCATAGATCCAGTTGTGAACATAAAATTTATTTTGCAATATGTAAATGAACAATAATTGCAAAAATGCAGGATTTGGGATATAAAGATTTCAAGATGATATGTCAAGCATATCAGTTGAATAAGCAACAATAGTCATTTAGTCATCAGGAGTATTAGCACAATCATTAAAATTATGGGCACATTCAACAGAAAAATTAGTATAATCACCAAATGCATTTTCACATTCATTAGATAAATGGGCATAGTTAGTAGAAGGTGTATAGGCTGAACAAAGTGGAGTCAATATGGATAATGTAAGGAGATTATAGAGGTGGACTAATCGGAAGATGAAAATTGCGATGTTCATTCATAATGATAATCCTAAATGCTTCCCACATGGTTGGCAAAAGACACAAACTTGTGGTGATGGGTTGTATTCATTTCGAAGATCATGCATTAGTTAAAAGACAAAAGGTGAATGAAAAAATGAATGTGATGGGCAAGATGTTCAAGGACAAAAAGAAGGGGGGTAACCATAAAAAATAGTTGCGTTTGTTGTTGGAAGTTATACATGTTTTTCAAAGTTTTGGAGTTCACAAAAATATGAATGTAGAGAGTGCAATTGAGAAACTACAACAAATAGCAAAGGAAAAGGAAGCACATAAGAGTGAGCACAAATGAAAGCAAGAGGAGGAAGCAAAATTGTTGAAATGAACAAAAGTAGGAGACAAATTGAAAAGAGTAAAAAGAGAAGGAGTGTTGAATATTTAATTATTGGCTATAAGGTCACCATTGCATTCATCATCATCTTCATAATGTGCAAAAAGGAAGGTGTATAATGAGAAAATACAATTTGCATAGTGACGCGCTCCCAAATCACGGGGTGAAACCAACTTGAAGGTTTTACAAAGTCAAGTTGCGGAAAATTGAGACTTGGAGGCAAGCTCCCAACTTCCAACTCTAGAAAGGGGTAGAAGGTCGAGTTGGGAGCCCAGGGATTAGACTAGGAAGAGGTATTAGTTGATCAAGCTTGAATCTGCATCAAAACAAACCACAAAGTGGTTAGTTAACATTTCCGGGACACCCTTACGTGTTGGGACAAGCCACGGGCACTTCGGACCACAAAACTCACCATGGCCCGGACTCGGGGGAAGCCACCACCTTCCCCCATATAGTATATTCTGCGACGCTCTGCTGAGGCTACATCCAAATGGCTCTTTTTCCCGGGACTCCCAAGTTGGAGTCCCGAAATTGTCCCGAAACTGTCCCGGGTGGAGTCTTGGGACTTTGGGAGCTCATAACTCCCGACTAGAAGATTGGATTGTAACAAGGTTTAAACCAAACTTGTAGCCCTTGTTGAGATCTTTCCAACAACATATTGCACTTTCAATTCGGAGGTTGGGAAGATATCAATTCTTGACTTTTAGTGGTCGGGAGTCAAACTACTAGTTTGACTCCTGGCCCTTCTTTTGCCCATAACTTGGGCGACAGGTGTTCAAATGACCAATGTGAGGCCATTTTCGATATTTACGCTTCAAGACCTTTCCAATGACATCAAGAACAACCCAATGCAAGGTGTTTTAGATCCTGCTGTTGAGCTCTAAACATTCGGGAGTCCCAGAGGACTCCAAAACCTCACTTTTTCCAAGTGTTGGGCTTCACCCCCACACTTGGCCAAAGTAGGGTTGCGACACATAGGCTACAATAGTAGATTAAAGGAAGACGAAACTGAGGAGCAGCATTTTGTGGAGGCGCAAATAATGTAAAAGGACATAATGAAGGAAAAAATAATTACAAAGGAAGAACAACTATTCACAAAAGTGTAATTGAAAGTATAACAAGGCATAGAGGTGCAAACGATGGCAAAAGCACAACGAAAGGCGATGAAGATGGAGTAGCGTGAAACAAAAGCTATAGCGAAAAGAAGACGCACAATCTTAGATAGAGCAACACTTCTAGAGAAAGGTATTAAAATTCCAGAGTTTGAGCGATTCATGTGGACAAAAATAAAACAAAACAACGATAAACATGTAAAGTGGATTGAGAACTAGAAGGATATTGTTAAGGAAGAAGACAGGGCTTCTAAAGCAAAGCTTATTCCTTTATTTCTGATGGGGTTGGAAACATTGATGCCTAATGTAATGTTGGGAGTTTTTAAACACATTCTTGATCAAGGGCACAAATATCTATTTTAAGCATAAGGATAAGGTGTATGTAATCAACAAACAACTTATTATAGATGTTTTTGGAGTGTGTATCGAAGGGTATGTAGAAGAACTGAAAGGATAGGTCAATAAGTCACTAGTGGTTCAAGCATTATAGAGTTGTAAACATACACCTACAATTTTTTATGTAGATCAATGGAATGCAAAAAGTCTAGGTCTAACATACTTTATTAGATATCTTACCATTATTTGTCATTTATCAAGGGAGAAGGTATAATATTTTAGCAACAAAAATGTTATTACATTGGTGAGGGCAAAGAAGGGGCATAAGGTAGGTTGGGCATAGATTATATTCAATATTTTATGTAATGAATTGGATAGGAGGTATAAATATGTTAAGGAGAATAAGGGGGATAAAAAAAAAACCTATTAATCTACCTTGGTATTAGCAAAAATCTTTCAATATTTGTTTGTGCATTAAAAGGACAATCCATAAAAACCATCGACCAAGGTTAAAAAAACTAAGGAGGAAATGTAGACAACACCAAAGAATAAAAAGAAAGTTGCAACATACTCTCTAAGAAGTGCTCTCAAGAAGAAGACCAAAGTTGAGGAAGGAGGAGTTTTAGGCTCAAAAATGAAGAAGGAATAAGAAAGCATAGATTTGAAAGCACAAAAAATGATGAAGGGTAGAGTGGAACCATCTGGAATGCTAAAAATGGTACATGTAGTTAGATAAACTTCAATAGTACCATAGATGACATTTTCACAGGGGAGATAGTTGAAGGAGCAAAAGCAAGAGATACCAAACATGACATCGCCACAAAAAGGATAGTTAAGGGAACAAAGCCATGGAGTTAACAAGGAACATGCCATAAGTTTTCTAGAGGATGAAGAACATCTACACTTTGAAAGGGATGTATGTGAAATTGGATGGAGACCACTACAAGTCTAAAACATTTACAACATTTACAACAACATTTGTAACAACAACAACAACAATAAACATAAGAAGGTCTACAAACTATTGAATTGTAGACAAAGAGAGTTGCAACACAACTTGTTTTGAAGAGTTTAGACCAATAAAATTACAAGTACCATCTAGTAGGCTAAAATCTACAGAGGGATTCCCATTTGAGTTTGAACTAAGGAGACAAATGGTACAAGAGTTGGGATCATCTATAGAAGGATTTAAAGATCCTAAGACATAGACAAGTACACCAAAGTTTGTGGAGGAGGTAGTTGCAAAAGTAATGAAAATGTATAAAATAACTAAGTTACTTCAAACCATAGCAATTGTGAATCTAAATATGTGGAATTTAACTTTGAAGGTAAACATTTTGAAAAACAAATTGGTTATAGGGAAAAAGGGAAAGGTAGTGTTACATGAGGAATTGGATATAAAAAAAGATTTTTAGAAAAGGTATAAACATAATGTGGAAATTTGGAAGAAGACAGGGTTGAGGCTAAGCAGAAAAATAAAGTGTTCATTAAGAAACTACATGATGAAAATGAGGAGCTCAAGGGTAGCATAGCATGGCTGAAGTCTGAGGACGAAGAACTATAAAATTTAAAGCAGGAGGCTAAAATCTAGGAAACCACATAAAGGAAGAGGACAAAGGCACTATTTCTTCATAAGAAACAACAAGAGGCCTTGGATAGTTAGGTGAAAGAACTAATTTTTTAAAAAAAGGAGAAGGAAAATGTTCAAATATATTTATAATTGATAAATTTGAAAAATGTATCTCTATTGTAATCTAAGGAGTATTAGAAAATTCTGCAACACTTGTAAGCACAATTGGAGAAGGCACATGAATATAGGAAGAACTTGGATCCAATTGGTATAAAGAAAATACTAAAGGATTATGAACAAATGTTATAATACTATATCCTGATCAAGATGAAGAATAAGATGAAAGACTCTTAAGCAAAATTTGAAGAATGGTGGGAGGTTGTAGAAGAGTATTTTATGAAGGAGTAGGAGAAGAATTTGGTTCAACACAAACCTAATGAAAGAATTCTGAAGTACAAGTTGGAAACTTATCCAAAAAAATTCCATATTTCATTTGTGGTAATCCAATAAGTATAGAGGTATCAAGCCATAATGAAAACAAAAGTAGGCCTAGTGGGACAACTCAAGAGGAGGAAATATAGATTGAAGAATCATAGGACTTTAAAAGTGGAACAACTCAAGAGGAAGAGGTATAGCCAGAGGTACCACAAGACCTTAGAAGGGGGGGCAAGAAGAAAAAAACCAAAGGGAATTCAACAATAGGAAAAGGTGGAGGCTATTCTAGCACTAGATTAAGAGATATTGAAGATACAACATCTAGAAATAGAATCACAACCTAAATTAGTCGAGGAGATCGGAATTACAAAGTAAAACATAGATATAAAACCACTAGTTTTTGTGTAGATTAGGATTACAAAATTGTAGTAGGGGAAACAAATGTTTAAAAGGATATTAAATATTGTCATTTCATTTTTATCATTTTACAAGGATTTCAGGGACAAAATCTAAAGTACATAAGGGGTAATGTTAAGGGGGTAGGATGAGTATGTGATTTTGGATGAACAAAGTAGTTAGGATAGGGGCTTATGAAGGAACTTTGTTAGTTTGAATTTTGAATTCTTGTTGATTTGATCATGATGATGTGTTTTGTGATAGTTCAAAATGTGAAAAGTTTAAAGAATAGAAGGATAAGAAGATGAAACACAAAGTTTAGAGAAAAGTAGGAAGAGTTGTAGTAACTTATAATAGAAAACCACAAACTTTGTTTTGATATAACACAGATTTCAAGTGTTTCTCTGGATTTTTTTCAACAAAACATGGGATTATGTCGTAATTTGGATTTATGTTTTCAGTAATACAAAGATTCACAAACCTCTATAATGAAGTTTATATTCATCTTTTGTGTGAATTTTTTGTAGTATTAGATTATGATGAAATGAATTGTAATCTTGTTTCTTTTTTAAATGTATTATGAAGTGCAGATTTTGGTTATATGTAATAACCATGAATGTGATGTTGGAATGGATGGTAGTGTTAAATTTATTGAAAGCTAGACATGAATAGTGAACATATGCATGTGAAATACAAATATGTTGTTATAGTAATGTGAAATATTTTGCAAGAGTTTAAATTTCATTTATACCAAAAGAAAAGGAAGAAGAAGGAAGTTGGTTTTAAGGTTGGGGAAGGAGGTTGATAATAGGAGGGGTAGGTAAGAGGGAAGGGTGAGTAGGAGGGGTAAGTAGGATGGACTATTGGGGGTAAGCGGGTAGCGGAAAAAAATATTTGTTTTGTGTTTCATCACCCAGTTTAAAAAATGGGATTAGTGCAATGGTGGGTGTTGGGTCACTCAACCCCCTTATAAAAGGTAATATTCTTCCTAGCCTCCAAGGCGTTTACAAATCTATAAGTTACATTGAGGGTGGTGAATTCAAATAATGTTTGTAATGTATGTTGAAAAAGGGCAGAGGTCTTATTAAGGATTAATATTTTGGCCAGAGTGAACCAACACCCACAAAGGCACCACCATGGATGGATGGTGTGTGGACATTACATTTTTTTTTCATTGGGTTATTATTCCCTAGTTAAATTAACTCTCTTAAAGTGTGTCAAGGGTTCTAAATTTGGGGTTATATTTTCCTAAGACTATTATTCTTGTTGCAATGCTTTAAAACACAACAAAGACCACACCCCTCTTTTTAACACTGAAGTGGGGACCTTTAGAAAACATAATGTTAAATAAATTATAAATTTTGATCATCATTTTTTAGCTTGGAATTAGTTTTGTAAATTCCATTTCTTTCAATTGTTTTACATATAGTCCTTTTTGATAATCAACCATTTTTTAGGAGTTACAATCTTCGCCCAATTCTTTGGATAAACTTTTCCCATTTGTTCAACAATTTTATGTACGCCATCCCCATTGTATTTTTTTCAAGTTTCCCAACATGGGGATCCATAATAATTTCATCAAAATTAGGTACACAACAAGGGAACCCATGGGAGGAATGTTGTTTACTGTAACTCACTTTCATGTTCTTTACCCAATAACAACAACCCACCTTACTTGTGTTTTCCCTTCATTAGCAAATGATATGCATATTGTAGGTCTTACATCAGATGTGGTTTATGATTTTTATGATTACAAGAGGAATTTTCAACATTGGGGCTTTTAATGAAACCAACAAAGTGTGTAGTTTTGTTTCCACAAGGGTTAGACCACTCTATATCACTTCCTTTTGGCTTTCTTACTCTCAACATGGGTTTCTGTATTTTGGGCACATTGGTGCAATCTAAATCATTCATTGAGATGTTTGTGGCTGAGGCTTTCATGAAAATCTTGGGAGATATCTAATTTCCCTATGCTTGCAGATCCTCATGTGGCTTCTATGATGTTTTTGTTGTGCTATGTTTGACACCTTGGTTATTTGCTTCATACAATGCTTCCATCCCCATGTATTTTGCAACATTACACTAAATTGGATATTCATACCATAGCTAGATTACAGAAGTTACTTGGTGGGAGATCTTTTAGTAGTTCTATCGGTTATTTAGTTCATTGTCAAACCATTTTTTTTGCTTATTTAAGTGGGTTCTTTTTATAATTCAGATTGTTACCCCTGCATTCTTAGGATGTTGGGCTCTAATTGTTCCTCCACTTGTTTCTACCAATATGATCACCCTCTTCTTTTGGATGTAGTAGCACATGTTGAAATTGGCACTTCCCCATTCCAAATCACATTATTAAACAATATAACCCTTTTACCTTAGGTTGTTCAGTTTCAAGTCCTACCCTTTGAGAGCACCCTTTAAAAGCTTAGTGGTTTAGTTTTATCCCCAATTGTAAGCTTCTTTGGTAGGTCATTTACATGAATAGGAGTTTGCTTCACTTCTAGTAGACGTTCCTTCAAATATCATTCCATTCATGGATGTTTGCACACCATGGTGACCTTATATGGACGTGAAACAATAGCAAATTTTCTTGTATTTTTCAAGTACAAGAAAATCAATAAATTAAGATACCTTGAAATAATAAAAAAAGGGACTCATTTATCTAAAACTATCATGATCAAACTTTTAAAAATGAAAAAGTCAAATCAAAATTTTGGATAGCCAATAAGTAATGGACTTTTAAATTTTGCCCACATTTTTTGTCACACCTACAAAACTCAAGGATATGGACTTTTATTTTACAATGGGTTGATCTTATGTGTTTGAAACTTTGGGACATTGGATGAATTATGTTTAAAAAACTAAAGATCCATTGAATAAATGGAATGTGATTTTAACTTATTATGTTATGAACTTTTTAAAATTTCAAAAATTATAGTTATTTTAAAAAATAATTTAAAAATTTAAAAATAATTTCTTTTGAAATATCTTTTATATGTTTTATACCATCATGATTATGTTGCAGCCCAAGCCTTGGCCTCATGACCAAGGCAAGGGCTTGCGAAAGTGTAGGCCAAGTATGAAGCCTAGGAGTCACATTTCATGTTCCCGGGAGTGCAAAAGAGTGTAAAGGAATGAACCCTCACACTCCCAAGTGAGCTCCCACTTTGGAAATTGGAGTCCCAATGGACTTTTGAATTTTCAAAAAACAATTGTAGGGGTCAAAACCCATCAGATGGAAGAGCTTTTTTTATCATTGGAAAGTTCTTAGAACGTAGATGTCTAAAATGAACTCGCATAACCCATTTGGACACTTCACACACAAGTTATAGCCAAAAGACGGACCATGAGTCAAATTGGCAATTTAACTCCCGACCACTAAAAGTCAAGAATCACCCTGATTTCTTTATGTGTAGGTGACGTGCGACATACCATTGGAAAGCTCTCAACAAGGGCTACAACTTCTCTTTAAACCTCATCTCAATCGGAGGTCTACACGCAAAGCTATGGGCCCCCAAACTCACGGGAGTCCTAATTGTGAGAATTTTGGGACTCCCACTTGGGAATCCCGGGACAAAATGACATTTGGGTGCTGGTCCTATGGCTAGGCACAAAGTATACTATAGGGGGGAAGGTGGTGGTTTCCTTCCAGTTCAGGCCTTGATGAATCTTGTGAGTCCATGTTTGCTCATGGTTTGTCCGTGCACCAAAGTACCGCCACTACGCATTAACCAACTTGTTGTTTCATTTGTGCAGGTCCATGTGACTAAGTGAAGTGCTTGTCAATCTTCCTAGTCCCATCCCAGAGCTCCAATACGCCCTTCTACCCCCAAAGTGTTGCGAATCAGGGAGCGTGACCCAATTCCTTCTCCTTTCATTGTCTTCACCTTTGGACTTGCATTTGAGTCCATCAAGGAGCTTAGGGGTGCATCAATTTGAAATTTGAAATAGAAAAAATGTTATTTTCAAAATCATTTAAATATTCATATTTTAAACTAGTTTTCAACTACACTAGAAAAAGACTTTGAAAATGGACTTTAATGTATTGAAATTATGACCCCCTAATGTGTTTTTGCCCTCATGTGCGGGTCTAGGGTCAAGTGCTTAATTTATTTTACCACACTTGCATTTCGTTTATCCCCAACCCACTTCTTTACAACATTATGTATGCATCTTGATTTGCCACATCCTATAGTTGCCCATCTTTCACAGTGTTAATGTGGTCATACCATTCACAATCTAGTTACCCATTTGTTTTGTTGCCCTTACAAGAATGAACATACAATAGCCCACAATACATTTCAAGATACTATTGTAACTATTATTTTATAAAGTGGAACACATGTTCATAGGCATGTGTCCCACCTTTTCCCTCACCACACCCAATGACAAATGGATATCCTTATTATTATTAAAATTGATTTTCAAACCTTTAATGGACGACGTCATTGTTAACCTAATTTGCATAGATATGGTGCAGTGAACACCAATGACGACAACATTTGGAACAATGTTAGTTGTTCACGAGAAGACATGGTCATACATTAAGCAAACATTGGGCAATGACTTCATTCCCCTTGCTATTGAGACATATGGGTGTTTTTATTTTTGTTTTGATTCAATTTTGATTGCTTGTGCACATACCACTATTGCGCATCATCAATGATTCTCTTTACTTCCCTCAATACTTGTTTCTTACTATCAACAACGAGTGTCCATAACCTTGCAACATGTGCAAGCAATAGCAATTTTTCAACGGGTTGCTACACTTGGTTGGGGTTCTTCATCTCTTCCACATATCAAAGCTAGTGCACTTTTGTCGCTAGCCAATTTGTGGCAAATTACAACTCTTTCATCTTAGATCTTCTTTGTTATCGTTGATTGTCACTTTGTCACCATGATCCTCTTTGCAAAGGGTCTTTACTTGATTTTTGTGGATTGTTTGCTTTTGTTTTGTTTTTTTTTTGGGGGGGGGATTGTGTCTACTTGTGTTCTCATTTGCCTTGTACTCTTGATGGATGGGTTCCCATCCTTGATTTTTATTTACAGGGTTTTTCTTCTTTGTGAGCTCACTAGGCTGTGTGCCTTGGGACCCGGAATTCTCACAGTTACCACACTTATTGATGGGTAACTGGGGGACATCTTTTGGCTCTCCTCAGTATCGCCCCGACACTTTTCCTCCTTTCATCCCACCTTTCATCCCCTTTTTGCAAATGCCTTTGGTTTGCTGCCATTATCATCCTTCAAGCACCTTTGATTTGCCACCATTCATTTGCATTCTTATGCTTTCAAAGACAGTTTATAGAAGCTAAGCAAGCAGTAAAGACAAGGTCTGTCTTTATGCCAAGCAACACCCCCGGGCCAGAGAATTTCCTGAAATAAGGGCCCACTTTGGCTCTGCCTTGGGTGAGCCTTTGTTGGGGAATGCCCCTCTGGATCTTGGGAATGCCCTGATCCTCAGGCATTAACCCGACATGTAATTCCATTGGAACTTGCCCTATCAGCTTTTTATGCTGACTAAGTATCAGCTATGTTCGGGGTTATATTGTCAGGGGCTACCTCTCATTGCAATGGAGTCAGGCAACACAAAGCTCTTGGGGAAAAATTCAGAGGAAAACAGAGGAACATGTATCTGGTGTAATTTACCTCCACAATAGGGAGGGTATATTTCATCTCAAGTAAGGTTCTTACACATTGTAAAGTTCATAATACACTTAGTTCACAAATATCATACAGGTTCAAATCAGCCACCGATTCTACATGTGTCTTGTTTTGATCTTGTCTATTGGCCTCTTTCTTTATGAGGGGGGTAAACCCCCAGGATAAGGGCATTACCACAGAAAGAGGCAACAGTCAGGTGAAGACTCAATTTTGGTAATGCCCTCCACCAAGGACCTTACCTTTCACATAACAAACTCAGGGAATTTGCACATTGCAAATTCAGGGCACCTTACCACGGCACATTTTCATGTTGCAGCCTGGAGTTGGAGATTATCTGTTGTAACTCCCTGCCTTGGTTTTCATGCCATAGTTGTTAGCCCTTGGATTGTTATGTAGAGGAAGGCATTGCTGTTAGTACCTTTTAGCCCTTGACCATGGGCGGAGCCTGAGGTCTCTGGGGTCAGAAGGCACTAGCAGCAATGCCTTCCCCTATACATAACGCCCTTTGAACCTGCCTTTTCCCTTACACTCACTAACTACTGGTCAAACCCTGCATTTAAGAATCTCCAGTATCAGTCTATTGCAAGGAAAAGGAAGTAGAATGCGAAAAAAGGATTTGAAAAAATCTCCAGAAGTTATTTTCAATTTGCTTGTACCAGAAGCCAGTTTGGAAAGAAAATGGGTTTCTGAGAAACGACAATGGTGAGCGTCAGAAGTAGACATAACCCAGTAGTAGTGTGAGGACAATGGTGTATTTGAAGAGAAGACAATGAGGGAAGAACAAAGAGAACAGGAGAACAATGGGATCTTCAAATTCATTTCATTTTGCAGACATGAACTCATCAGGTTTGTCACAGTAAGACAAAAAGTTCAATGCAATTCTTACTTTACCATCAAATAAATCTTTTTAAAAGCATTGGCGCACTGCAGTCACATCTTAGTACTACTGTACAAAAATGCATGCAGCAACAATGGGTTGATGAAGAGGTTCTGTAAGAGAGCATCTCCACCCACAGCAGGAAAAGGGGCTGTCAAATTAAGTTTTAGCTGCATTATAGCGAGTTCAGTACTGCAAATCTGTAAACAAACCGATGATACAGTCCACTCCAAGTGGGCCAGTAAACGGGAATGACTGTTTTTTATTAGCCTAGGTGGTGACATTTCATTAGCTAATTGCTCTGCCTGTTATGGCGAGTTCAAACTAACAATAAGTTAAAAATAGGAATGATTTTCCCATGAAATTTCAAAAGAAATTGAACTCACAATTCACAGTAACACCTGGAGAATATTCCCCATATTGCAGGACAAAATGAAAACTACATCAACCACTAATGGTGCATTCACACTTGATTTAAGTCAGTGTTAAATGAAAATCTAAGTGGCATCCTTGGAGGCATGCAATGTCAAGTAGGTGATAGCTTAATGTTTATGGTTAGTAGGTTTAAGTCCTATATGACTAACATGATGTGATGTTAGGGGATGCAACACTAGAGTCTGTAACACCAAGTGTGAATGCACCTTAAGCATCATCGGCAACAACAGTAAAATGGCATGGAGGTGAAATTTTGGATGAGGTAAGCATCACAATGGTGTGAAAATGAGTTTGGTTCTGTAGACTTGTGTCTAGATAGCAGGTTTCAAAAGACCAAACAACAAAAAAAGATTTTTCTTTTTCTTTTCACGACTAGTTGGGTAGGTTTTTTTTTTAATCACACATGGTAATTGGTATTGATATATTTTAAAAATACATTAGTCCCACCAGTTATCATTTTCATAGTCAAAGTAATACCCCCTATTATCAGTTTACTCCATGATTTGTTGGTAATAACTGTTGGTTATGCATAAAGTTTAACTTTCAAAATACTCACCTTCAAAATTGTTGGTTATATTAGCTAGGTAGGGTAGGTTATAAAGGGATTTCTTAATTTTGTTTTTCTATCATAAACATGTTTAGGATTTTAAAAGTCAGTACCCAACCTATAAAGGTCTTGTCGAGATTCTTGGAATGATATGTGTGGAGTGGGTAGTAGGTTAGCTACTGCTTTTCAATAAAACCAATAGCTGGGTCGATAACCAAGTTTTTCCTCAATAACTAGTCAACACTGCTAGATACCAGTGTTGATCTGGTATCAACTTATTTTGATACCAGTCTGATATTTGATATCAGTGTTCATACTAATATTGATACCAGTCTTTGACCCTATATACCAGACCAACACTGGTAGAAAGGAATATTTCCCTGCTCAAGTCTCTGAAACTCTCCCTTACAAGCATAGCAATAAAATCATGAGAAATAATTAAACCATGTAACATGGTTAGGTGATTTGAATGCACAATGAATTTTCATCACAACAGCAACCTGCAGAGTACAGCAAAGCCTGCAGCTCTCACCCACCCACACATTCGTTCCTAGTTTCAAAGGCAAAATTTTACCCCTGGATCATACACTGATGTGAAGACTCTTCCTCTTGGGCAGCCCCGACAACTTAAAACTTACTTCCCAAATTGCTAACATTTGGGAGATTGTAGAATTGTGTAATAATACCATGTGTGTAAATTGTGATTTTGGAATGTTTAACTGACTACAATTAGAGACCATTTTAGTTCATTAATCAAATAAACACACACATGGACAATGAGATGAATGTACCAGAAAGATGAGAGATGGAAATTGTTTTTTTATAAAAATCTATTCTTTCTTTCTCACACTTGTGATAGAGGGATGTGCAAATGTTGTGAAAATTTCACCAATTAATTTCCATATCTTGGGGCATCCTGATAAAACTAAACTGTATTTGCCCATCAACTCCAAAGATGAAATGTATTGCTTAAATGCAGACCTAGGTAAAGCGGCCTTCTTATGCTTGTTCTATCAAAATATAACCATCAAAGCCAGTTTGTTGAGTGTGTAAGTATTTAACACAGATATACCCATAGGTGTATACCAGGGTTAACAGATACACTACCCTATCAACTTTTTTTTTAATATGGCAAAATTTCATCACTTGGCGACAGAAAAAAGTGACTGCCAATCCTACAAAGGATGTTTTTGGAAAGAATGGTCCAAATTCGCCATATTATGAGGAAAAAAAAGTTGGAATAGCCAGATTTAGACCATAACTTCTAGCATGTCACCAGGTTCTAGCAGGGTTCCCAAACATTTTTACTTTCCTTTATGATGTGTAAATATGGCTAAGTCCTCTTGTGGATGATCACCATTTCACCTCAGCCAAAAAATAAATGGGCGAAATTTGCCACTGTAGCAAAATCTGAAAATGAGTTGCAACTCTCTCAAGGGGAAATTGTTTTGAAGTGGGTAATATTGACTATATGTCAAAATCATTATATTGCATTTTGAATTTCCATATTTTGCAATGCATGTGTTTATGATGAATGTTTTTGAATTATGGTGACTAATTAATCAAGTATGTTTTCTTTTGACATTTTATTTTTATTCATTCCACTATTACCTTGATGAACAAAACTCTTACCATATTGTTCTTGGAATCCATTTAGACTTTATCACCAATTGCACATTCTAATTGTCTTTCTCCACTTGGCAATGTATGAGAATTGTGTAAATATTAATTTGAATTACCTTTCACTTATCCAATTATACTTGCATGGTTAGAAAAAGATGAACAATGAAACTATTACCCTGTGAATATAGTATTTGTTCATTGTTTACTTTCACTCTTACTTGAAATGATAATTTTGCAAAGTGTATATACCCTTTACCTGGTCTGAACATTTGTTGAAGCCCTTGTACATTCACCTAGCTGCTATATATTTTGAAAATTTGGATTTATCATCCACGAGCTGATATCTTAACATCAATATACTCACCCAACAATTGTCACAAAAGGAGCAATGTGGTTAAAGGCAAGCATTGCCACATCCCATATTGGTAGAAAATCCATTTCTTTGGAGAGTATTAAAAGTATCATGGTTTTTTTAAAAATTTCCTGTAAAGGGCGAATTAAAGTGGCCCATTGCAAAAAAAGAAAAAAGAATTTTGAGATGCACTCACAACTAATTAATATGGATTGTAAATAGGTACAGTCACTAAAGCTATATAATGTATACACTTATATGCCCCAAGATGTTTACATGACACCGTTTAAGTGTAAAGGTTAAAACCAAAACTATACACTACAACAATGTAAAGTGTGAAAGGTTTGAGCATGTAAGGTCACATGGGATTTACATGTCATATATGCAACTATTGACACTTTCATACACAACATTATTTAATACCTTGAAAGAATATCCACGTGGTAAAATTTGAATGTTACTAGAGCTCATTTTGATGCAGATTACCAACCCAAAAGGATCCAGTTGATTTTGTCCTTTAGGGTTGGTCAACTGATGACACCATATGACAGACATGAACAGATGAACTTATTGTTTTGATGGCCAGAAGTCTTTGGAGTTGCATGCCTCATTGCACTACTAAGCACACTTAAGTCCACCCTCCAATATTAAATAAAACACAAAGATTTATGGTGGGTGCATGAGGGGAGAGTATCCCTACACCTAGTAATGTGGTTACACTGGGAATCTGAGATTTGTATATTATGAACACTACAAATTTGTGCTTATCTTTATAAAATCTGTTTCGCATTCTACATAAATGGAGATATCATATTATGTACCGATATGCAATATTGTCATATTCTTCTGTTGGATACACTAAGAATATTGCACATTTGGTACATTAGTGCCAGTTATATATTTTAGAAAATCCAAGATGTGATGATTTTTTTCCAGAAAAAAAAAAGAATATTGTGACACAATATATATATATTTTTCCCATTTTTTTCATTTGGTCGAAATTTTGCACTTGAAAAAAAAACACTGACCAGTGCACCCCCCAAGTTACATCACACTTGGTAAAAACCTAAACCATACAATAATACAATACATAATATGATGTGGCAAACAATGTGGGTAAATTGTACTTCATGATGGTATTGCACCTTTAAAAATCAAAGACGCAAGAACTTTGGAATATGAAGTGTGCCATATCCATTAATGACATGAAGATTGAAGTGAAAGTCACCACAATCCATGGTAAATTATGTAACCTACCATTGTTCACAACATGTGCTAGGCTATTTTTACAGGCATTTGCGTTCAATTTGTTGCTTGGATTCCAAGTCAAGTAAGAAAAGAACCAAATTGGGATAGTCACATTGATCATATTATGTATAATTTGGACCAAACGGGCATGAAATGTTAATGTTCATCATTTCAAAATGTGGACTGTTGAGAGACATCTAATTCTAGATGTTGCTGATGCCATTGGTATCAATGAGGTGAAAAGGAAAATTGACTCCAACTGTATATAGCCAAATTTGAAAGCTGGAGAGTTTTTTTTCCTCATTTCTGTGATGTAGCTGAAGTGGCAATCAACCATAAGACAGAATAGCCAAATTGGGCTGTCAACAGGATATTAAAGTAAAAGAAATTTAAGCTTCCATCACATTTATCATTACATGCTGGAACCCAATGGAGAAATACGATCTGAGCAATTGGTAAGAAGTTCTTAGATGTTATAGGTCATTGTCCCCCCTTAATTCCTCCTTTTCTTTTGAGACAAAATTTGGCATCTAGACCTTTGTCTCATCCCACTAGAGAAATAAAACTAACAACAATGTATAAAAGGGAAATAAGGTCAACATCTTTGATTTAAAAGGTAATTTCATTTTTTAATAATCCACCACTGACCATATCAAAAGAGAGAAAACCAATTTTTCTTTAATAAAACCCTTAAAAAGGATCAGTACCAATTCTTACTTACAAAGTTGACATAACAGCAAACTACATATAGTACATGAACATGATAAATAGCTTTTAATAACTGTTGGGCAGTTATTAAAAACTGGAACAGACAACAGACCCCCATGGATATCAGGATGATTCTAAGGATTCTAAACTGCAAGTTCTCCAAAAAATGAAAAACCCAGTTCTCAAATTTTCGAACACAAAATCAAATAACTGGCCATAAAACTGCCAGTTCTTGACCAGGAGTGGAGATTGGTGTTTTTCAAAGAATCGGAATTGACATTGAAGTAATTTTTAAACCATAACCGGCAGCTCTTTGTAAATTCAAATAACCACACAAGTCTGGTAAATACTATCATACCTAAAGACTTAATCAAATACCCATTTGTCTATTTGTACACTACAACATAGTCATCCCAGATCTATGAATGTACAGTTCCATACACGCTGATTTGCAGGCCATTAAGTAGTAGTCTAAGGTTGCAGAATCATCTCCCACTGCCAGTTCTGATATTTAATTACCTATGCTACATAATGACTGACCTGTGCTTGTCTACAACTTACCTATAGACCTTTGCACAAGGGAATGGGCCTAAATGGAGCATTCTGCCTGAGTTTCGTTTTAGGGAATGTAAAAGGGGAAGCATTCTACCTGAGTTCATCCTCAGAGAATGCGCCTAGGAAGGAGCATTCTGTCTCAATTCCTGTCTAGGGTATGGCCTACTGGCATCACACTAGCGAGTAACATGATGTCCCCAGGGCGCGTTCTCTAAATGAATGGTTACCCAATATTTAAACCCACGAGTTAATGATACCCATCTGTATGGTTTGTACCTACACTAGTGTCCAGGCTCTAACTTCTAACCACCCAGCAGGGTGTATATGAACATGGTCATAAAGTAAGTAGTACCCAAAAGGACAAAAATAGTGAATGGATACCTATCTGTGTGTTTGCATTTGTTTCAAACCAAAATACCACCTAACAATCTAGGGTATATTTATATATGGAACGTGGTTCTAACGTACCCAAAGGACAAAAACAATAAATGATGCCCAACTGCATGTATGTATTTTTCACACCAAGGGTATTACTACCTGACCATCCAGGGTATATGTGAGTGCTGGGCAGGTATATACGATACATCAGCTGGAGAAGGGCAACTACAACTCTTCAAAAACTATATCACCTGGTAAAGGTGAAATAGGCTTCAAAATAATTATAAAAAAAGCAAGGGTAAGAGTATGAAAAAAGCATTGCAAATTTATAGATTCAGTTAATGGTAAATGATGAACATTTATCACATTTGAAGGGAAAGGGTAGGGGCAAATATTTCATTATGTACACCCTACACATACCATGTAGATAGAAGTGAATAAACATAGGGTAAAAATATATTCACACAAGTATGGCTGATTTCAAAGAGGAGAAAGGCAATTGGTTGTGGAAATTGGCGTTGGAAACATGCACACATAAAATTTTCAAACATCCTATGAAAGAAATCAATAAAATATAATCAAATCAATCAATAAGGATTTAAATACATTCACAGCAAAACAAGGAAAACGATAATAAAATATTAAAAGGGTTTGAAGAGCATATGGTTTTTTTCCAAGATAATTAATGAATAAACATTATATGCCAGAAGAAAATATATTCAATAGTTAGCCACCATAGTTCCAACAAATTGATCATAACCACATGCATTACAAAACCTAGAAATGGATACATGCTACATAGTCTAATGGTTTTGGCTTATGCTGTCTAAATACCTTTTTCAAAGTAATCACCTTCACCAAGTAAAAGGGGTAAATTCTCGACTGTATTACTAATTGGGTAAATTTCTGGCAGGGTAAGTCTGTAATATTTATCAGCCGCGTAGGGTAATTAAAGTTTATCGATCAGGTAAGAGTGTGTACCATTTACCCTGTTATATGCTCACGGGTATATCAGGGTAATAGATTCGCTCGCTCAACACTGGTATATATGGAACATGGTCCTGGGACCTGAGTACCCAGAGGACAAAAATAATGACACCCAACTGTGTGTATAAATGTTTTCAAACTGGTGTGTACAACAAGGGCTCGATAATACAAGGGTTGTAGGGAGGAGCGTGGGTGTATTAATGACTGGAACGGACAAATTCAATGGCACATCCTAATTAATGTCCTTTGCTAATCCTGCTGCAAATCCCTTTGATTAGCAAACGGAGTCGGATATAATTAAGTTGAATTCTTAATTCTTAGTTGAAAGAATTCTTAATTTCGCAAGTGCAATTCTTATTGCCATTGTGGGAGTTCTGTTTCTTTCTCTCTCTCACACACTCCCGCGTCCACCCACCAACCCCCAACTGGCTCTTCTTCTTGTTCTTCATCCTCTGCTTCTTCCTTGTTGTTGCAATGATCACTATGCAATGCATTCTCTGTTGTTGTTGTTGTTGTTGTTGTTGATGTAAGTAATGATTATTACAATTAATGCAGTTCATCTTCAGTTCTTCTTTCTTCTGCAGTGCAGTTCTCTGCTTGTGTCCTTTTTCTTCTTCACATCATTTGCTTGTGTAATTTTTCCTTTCGCAAGTTGTTGTTGTTGATGATGTTCTGACACGCTAACCCAACTGCTCCTCCTCTTTTTCTTTTTGTTTTTTTGTATTTTTTTGTTGTTGTTGTAATTTTTCTCAGTGAAGTTGTTCTTCTCTTGTGCTGTTCTAGCTTTCCTTCTCTTCTTCTTCCTCCCCTTCTTCTTCTAGGTCTACTGTTGTATTTTATGTTTCTTCACTCCGTGTGCTCCTTGTTTTTGTCTTCCCTGTTTTTTGTAGGCAGGCTCTGTATGTTTCAGTGTTTTGTTGGGGATCTGTTGGAAATGCTGCGTGTCGTGGAGTGATCTGGAGTTCTGTAGTACATTGTATTGTTACCAACGTTTTGTTTTGGGTTTGTGGAGCTTGTGACTCCTCCTCCTCCTCGTTGTTTGTTTTAGTTGTTTACTTCTTCTGTGATCAGTACGAGGTTTGTGACAGTAGATAGGTGCCTCCTGTGTTTTTCAAAGCTCTTCATCGTTGGCAGAGTGTCTGCAATCGAGCGGAGGGTGCATCCTATTGTATTGAGACGTGAGACGCGATATTCTTATGAGACTGGGTGCGGCTTGAGCAAGCAGCTTTTGAGTTTATCATGTGTAGGATGATGTCGATGCTGCTGCTGCTGCTGCAGATGCTTGGAAGCATGAGCTCGTGGTCGATGGATCGATCACGGGACTGTATTCCAAATGCGGTTGGAGGAGGAGGAAGGGCAGCAGGTCCGGCGGTACCTTCATATGCCGCGGCGGCACTTGCAGCAGCAGAATCATAAGATGAGCAAGCAAGCTGCAGTGGAAGTAGTAGCAATAGGAGGCTATCGCGGGGTGAAGCAGGTTTTGGGATCTTCTTCTGCATGAGAGGCGCTCTCTACAATGTTGAAGGCTCACCTTGTCTTCTTAGTTTGTGTTGCAGGAGGTTTTAGGCTGGTTATGTGTAGTGTTGCTGGTGGTTCGCACGCCGCTTCCGCTTACAATCAGCTGGTGTCATCTAGTGTTGGCCGCCGCGTGCTACTACAGTTACTCCAGGATCGAGCAGAAGCTGCTACGAGTTTCGACAGCTCCAACGGCCGCCAGCAGCTCCTATATGCGTCGACGACGGCCAGCTCGCTCGACGTTCTTGCAGGTGCAACAGCAGCTCCACCTAGTACCCCACCAGCAGGTGTGAGCACGACGGCGTCGCACATAAACCCAAGTGTGCTAGTGGTAGTGGTGATCCTCAGTGTGGTGTTCATCCTGTCAGGGTTTCTTCATCTTCTTGCCCGCTGCCTGGGCAGAAGTACTAGGAGGGGCCGCGCGGATGGTATATCCTCGGCAGCTAGTCAAGCTGGAAGAAGCCATGAGCTTCTGGCTGCACAATACTATGATCAGAACGCCGCTGCAATAAGTGCTCTCCACGGCCAATTGCAGCATCTCTTCCATCTCCACGATGCAGGCGTGGAGCAGGCTTTCATCGACACTCTTCCTGTGTTTTGTTACGGTTCCATCCGTGGCTTGAAAGATAGCGCAGATTGCGCCGTTTGCTTGAACGAATTCGGTGAAGAAGATCGTCTCAGGTTGCTTCCTAAATGTAAACATGCATTTCATTTAGAATGCATAGATACTTGGCTTCTTTCCAACTCCACTTGCCCTCTTTGTCGCCGCAGCCTGTTGCCTGATCCGATAGTAGGATCTGCAGCAGCGGAGATCGCGGATGACGCGGGGACCTCAAGCAACAGTACACTGGCTGGAGCGTCGGTTGCTGTAGCAGATCATCAGCTGCAAGCGGGTAGTTTGCGAGCACCAAGCATCCGGTCAGCTGCAGCAGGATCAAGTTTGCGTCGTGGTGGATCCAATCTATGCGAATCCAGCTTCAGAATTCGTGAAGCTGCGGCAGCTGAAGAAGATGAAGAAGAAGAAGAAGAAGATCAATGCGAGATTCAAGTGGAGGAGGAGCCCGAGTCAGTCAGTACGCCAAGCCCCCTAGTTCCGACGGTCAGAGTCACTGATTCCAATGGCATGTGCAAGATTCTGACTGTCGAGCTCGGGAAGGTGAAGATGATGCAAGAATCTTCCCAAAAAAAAAAAATGAAGATTCATGCCGGCACAGCAGGCGGAAGAAGATCAAGGCCAGCAGCTGAATCTTCGACAAGATCGAGAACAGCTTCCTCATCAACTGCTGCTGCTGCACGAAGGATTTGCAGGGGTGCTACAGGAAGATCATACTCCATGGGTAGCTATGAATATGTAGTGGATCCTTCCAATCTGGAGCTGATGATCGCGCCTACTCCTTTTCCTGGTCGACCTCAAAACTGGGCTCCTTCCAGACCCACTCACAGAAGTGCGCTCTCTGACAGCATTCCCGAGCTTGCAAGCGCTGGCGGCACACCAGCTGCAGCAGCAAAGGATGATCTGTTTTGGGCTTCGCGAGGTCTGTACAACACGCCGCGTACGTTGTCTAGAGTCCGCCAGCTTCTGAGCCCCAGTCCTGGAAGCGCCATCAGCGCCTTCTCTCCCGTGGCATTTCTCGACTCCGCCGGCAGCAGCTCCTCGCCGTCAACTGACGCTGCTGGTCATGTCTTCCGCGATCATCATCAGCGTCAGTGGACTGACTGCATCAACAACATGGAATCTAAGATCGAGGCCGACGACCTCGAAGGAGACGAAGAAGAAGAAGTCCACTCCGACTACTTGGAAGCTCCTTCTGGCCGAAGCATGTACTTCGAAGCTGCTCGAGCTTCTGGGCGAAGCTCTGCATACTTCGAAGCTGCAGGTTCTGGGCGAAGCATCTACTTCGAGACTCCTTCAGGAAGCTTTTACTTTGAAGCTGACGATGAATCCCGCTCTGGCTACTGGTCGGAGTCCCAGCAAAATCGAGAATTAGAAGAATCTCAGTCTGCAGCAGTTACTTCAGATTCTCAACCTCAAACTCCAGGACAATCCTTCCGAGCTCGCTTCCAAGCAGCAGTGCGAGCTAAACTTCTACGCACAGATCAATCCAGCACAAATGGTGCGGCAATTCCACGGGCAAAGCTACTAGCAGCTACAGGAGATGAAGAAGCTATTCTGCGTACTAACAACGACTGGCTTGCGAGAAGATCCTCATCTCTCAGCCGGCTACCAGATCAGCGAGCAAAGACTGGCAGTTCTGTCATGAGCAGCTTGCTCAGAAGATCACTTTCAGAGACTTCAGGCTTAAATATCTCTGATGACCAGCAGCATCTGCAAGTGTGGGACGTGCCTTCCTCTACTAGAACAACAGCAGCAGCAGCAGCAACAACAGCTTCTCGTGAGAGCTGGAAGCTCAACATGAGCAGCTCAAGCGGCTGTACTGATCGATCCATCATGGGTGCTGCAGCAGGAGCTGGAGGTGGCTCCAAGAGCAAAAGGTACACACTAAATTGGCTTGTGGGGCGTGACAGGAGAGTAGTGTATTCAGCTGCAACTCCACCACTGCCGCCACCACCACCACCACCACTTCCACTAGTGCTCCAGGATGCTGCTAGTTGCAAAGAAACTCCTGGAGCTCTGTGCTAAGTACACACACACACTTTTCAAGCTCCGGCAGGCTCTGTGGTATTCACACAGGAGTTTGCAGCTCCTCTGCAGCTGTGTGCTAATTACACTTTCTTAAGCTGCAGCTCTGTGCTAATTACACACTTTCTTAAGCTGCAGCTCTGTGCTAATGGCATGCTTTCTTAAGCTGCAGCTGCATGCTAATTATTGCACACTTTCTTAAGCTGCAGTTGTGTGGTAATTACACACTCTGGTTTTAAGCTTCATGCTAAATACAAACAATCTCGCTATGGCACATACAAGGAGCATCTGAGCTTTTTTTTCTCATTCAGTGTCTAATGATCTCCACAGCTTTGTGCAAGGGCAAAAGATTGCATTCTTTTGGGTGTGAAATATTGACATTATTTTGGGTCTGGAAGTAAAGTGTCAGTCAGATTTTCTTTTCTGTATATTTTATTGAATCCTTGTGATTAGTGATGATCTTTTGTACTGATCTTGACAAAAAGGTTAATGTTTATCTCTAGTTAGTTCTTCTCTTCAACTTTTTGATCTGAATTTTCAGTGTTTTATTTTCTTCTTTCCCGGGTATAAAAAAACACAAGGGAATTTAATGTCTCGGTCATGAGGATGCAAAGGAGCTCCTGAGGAGCCTGAGGAGGTTTTTATGATGCTCATGAGTAGAGTTTCTTTTTTCAATTTTGTGATCTTGAATTTTGGCTGCAAAATTAGTCGTATTTACATTAGAAAAAAATTCCAAAGCTTTCCAATTTTTTTTGTAAATGACAATTGGTCCCAAAAAACAAACTCCTTATGAGCCTTGAGGAATCAACTTCTCTTTTAATTTATTTTGTTTGTTATTTTTATTATCTCCTTAGTCTCATGGCAGATTGTACTAACTGCTTTTGACAATGAAGGTGAGAGTCGACCTTTTGAGAAATGAGCTGAACTCCTGAATGTTGTAACCTTGTAACTGCAACTCATCATTGGGTCAATCTCCTTCAGAGTTTTGTCAAGATTTATATGCATATTATAGATATGTTCCATCTCTGAGCCCTTTGGGTCTCTTTGTCTTCTTTCCAGTTTCACTGTTGCATAACAATTCTGGACTACCAGATTGCTCATATGTCAGTCCTCCTGCTATGAAATCTCTCCTTTAGTTGGTATGAACTTTTCCTCCTGTATCATGCACTACTAGAGCAATCCTCAACACTATCGATATTAACATAGTCACAGACAAAAACACACACAAATAACTTTGGTGTCAAATAAGGGCTCTTGTTTCACTTAGGTATGTGTTTTGAAATCTCATAACATCAAGATGAAACACACTCCTGTAGTCCAACCCCAGCCCCCCCAAAAAAAACAAAACAATTGAAACCCCTGTTCAGACTCAGCTGGGTTCCAGCAAAAATAATTATAGAATTTGGCAACCTCCCAGAAGTTTATGTGATCATGTGTAGACACAGTTCCACTTCATTTGTAGAATTTGATATGGTTGTCCAGATGTTCCTTGACGATAAAATATGATAGACATAGCAGACTTACTGATCATACTAACTTATATGATCTTTGGGCAAAATTGGATTGTTGAAAAAATGGACGTCTTACATCAAAGGATTGAAGCTTGAGTTCTACTTAAGTATGAGATGGGGAAAACAGGGTATTGCACAAAAACGTGAAGACAATAGGCTGAAACCGACTGAAGCAATGGATGGCCAACAAAAGACTTGCAGCTTGTTAGGTCTTGTTGTAGATGTGTATGGGTGGGATCTAAATTAATTGAGTTTAATGCTGCTCAGGTGGGTTGTATTTCTTACTACTTTGCAGGTATGTACTATGTACCCAATCTCAAGTATGCTGTTTTTGTTGGGTCAAGTCAAGAACTCAGTCAAGAACTCTTGATTGAGTTTTGTTTGGGTTGCAACTTACAACTATGCATCTCTGCCAATGAGAATTTGAGAACTCTTGACCCAAGTTTTTATTGTCGGTGCAACTGTGGTTCCAGCAAACCAAGTGAAATCTGTGGATCAAGTTTTAGGCATGGAACTTGACAGAATTCTCTGCATGCATGCTAATCATGAACCACCACCACCATTGCCCCTTTTGCTCAGATTCCTGGGCCAACTATTTTGTTGTGGATGTCCATCAGCAACAAACTACAATTTGATGAGAGGTGGAAAGTTGATACAGTGTCTGTGCATACATGATCGTAATGAACTACCACTGTAATCTGTTGTGCTACCTATTTGCCTGGATTTGCAACCGGGGAGTTGGGTGTTGCATTCTCCAATTCGCAATGCACTATAATTCCATGCAAGGTGTAAAGTTGAAAAGCGGCACTGTCTCAGCCAAAGTTAAAGCCCTTTCACCTCAGCCATTGCTTTCAACCAATTTTGTTTTTTTAATTTAAATCCCAGGGCCACTGCTAAAATATTTTACCATGTTTCTCATTTTAAAACTTAGAATCACAGAGTTGAATGATGTTTGAGAACATCATTGTCACTCAAGAAAGCTTCCACCTTCCCTCCTAAGCTTCTTAGGGTCAACCTCTCTTTGAAATGCATGTGATTAGCACACTAGAACAATTGTGAGGTCTAGCAAATAGTCTACCAAGTTCCTCATGACGTGGCTGAACCTATCCCCAGTGCCAACAACGTCAGATAATGGCCATTGGGCAGACCTGACTCATGGTCTTTTTCCAATGGCTATTGCCTAATAGTTCTGCCCCTGTAAACTTCCAACTTGGCCCCACCTCTGGACATCTTCTCTGTCAGAATCTGGACATTATTAAAGGAAATTAATAGTTGGAATAAATGAAGGGGTTGGGGAGAGGGGAACTATTGGTTTTTGTTGTTTGTCTCATCTGAACTATCTGTCTGTCCCTTGGGTGGGCATTTTTTCCAATTATTTTGGAGCAGATACTAGATGGTAATGTGACCCACACAGTAGTCCAATAAGTCTTCTGCAAATGTTTCTTTCACAATTACAAGAAGCATATGGTCTTCGGAAGCTGAAATACATTTTCAGCTTGAAAAGAATAATATGATCTTCTGAAGCTGAAATGCATTCTCACATGTAGCTTTAACATATTAAAGTTACCCTTAAAATAACCTTGCTTCTGGACCCTTATATCCACCCAGAAGCCCTTTTTTAACCCAAATGTTGGTCATCCACAAAGTGAGAGAATTTAATTGAACCTGGGTTTCAATTGCTGAAGTTGTGCATGTATTGCACACGATTCAAAAAGATTGTTGAATAGTAATTGCAGTAGTGACGCCAATAGTGAAAGCAAACTTAAAAATTTAAGATGAAACTTATTTTACCACCAACATTGGGGGACAAAAAGAATTTAGGCCTTGTTCAATGTCAATGTAGGGTAGACAGGCCAGTGACTGAACACATTGTGTTTCAGTCACCTCCGTCTCACTCAATATGCCTCCTTTCTGGTTGTGGTTTCAAGATAAAATGTAGCCCACTAGAAAGTGCACTCATAGTCATTTGAATGGTTCAAAACTTGAGGAAGATACATTTCTTCAAAGTTTTGAGAGGTAAAAGTTGATTTTTAAAAATGGATCATACATGTGGCAGCCCATCGTACGCTTAGTCACATAAAATCAAAGAGACATCCGCCCACTAGTGAATGCTATTTACTCCCACATCAAACTAGATGAAGATTAGGATGAAACATTTTGATAGAATAATCATTCACTTTTGATCATAGGGTTCAAATTGCACCCAAATTAGGGCTTCTAGATTGACGATAATGTTGTAATGTCTCATTCACCAAATTGGTTGCCCCTCTTACAAATGCTTGTGGGCATGGATTTTTCATCACTCTCACCAAGTTCCATGCCTCTTAGTCGGGTTGGGAGCTATGCTTCCATGCTCATCTAGGCTTATGTTCTTTCTCCTTTTCATTTGAAGTTTGGAAACCTTCATAGAACTTTGTGTTTCTCTCTTGTTGCACTCGGTGATCGATGCCCCCTCTATTGCCTTTCTAAGCTCACATGCTCTTCTCTCTCAACAATCTTCAGACCTTGATGCTTTCTTAGTTATCTCATTATCCTCTCTCTAAATTTACGTTCAAACCTCTCTCAACTTTCTTCTCTCTTTGAATTGTGTTGTTCCTCTCTTTCTTTATAAGTGCTTTCATAGCTGCTAGTGATGGCGATCGGCAGCCCTTCTTTCATCTTCCTCAACTTTCTCCTATCTTAGCTTTATTGCTCCTCTCTTTCTCTTTAAGCACTCTTGCAACTAGTAGTGATGACAATCAACACCCCCTCTCTCTCAACTCAACCAAAACTCTAAGCTCTATTGCTACTAACGATGGCAATTGATGTTCCTTCTTTCCTCTCTCAACTTTCTTTGACCACTTTTGTTGTTGGCAATGGCAATCAACACCCTCTCTCAACTTTCTTTGACCACTTTTGTTGTTGACAATGGCAATCGACACCCTCTCTCCTTTCTTTGGGCTTTAAATTTTGTTGCTGCTAGTATCCCATGCTCACACACTTCCTTCTCCTCTTTCAACTCTCTCTAGGGTCTAAGCTTTGTAGTTATTCTTTCTTCATTTGTTGTTGTTGTTCCATTGACCCAATTCAATCCAACTTGACTTTATGGTTGTTTTCTTCATTTGCTATTACTCTTCCTTTGACCCAACTTAACCCAAATTTTTTCAACTTTCTATTGACCATAACTTGCCATGGCAATCCCTACTAGTATTTTCCCCATTGTTAACTATTATTCATGATAATCTATCCAAGCTCAATGCATTTCGAAGTAATTACCAGTCCTTTCTTTTGTCACTTTTCTGAATTGAACCCTTTTTCTTAGCTATTATTCAAACACTCTAAATTATTTTTTCATCTATAGTTGTTACATTTCTCTAAACTACTACCTTTCTATTAGCAGCTACTACTTTTCTTTGAGTTAATACTACCTTTTTATCAATCATTGTTACCTTTCTTTAAATAGTTACTACCTTTCTTTCAATTACTACCACATTTTTTTCAACTAATATACAATTATTGTATTTCAACTATTATTATTTCTTTTTCAAAATTCTTATCTAATTCATAATTTATTTTTTTGAGTTTATTCTACTTATTGTTGGCCCCGGGTTAACCAATTATTTTTCTATTTTTCAATCATTGGAATGTAGTAGCCTTGTTATTTAACATCTTCGTGATTACAATTTAGCCCATGCCTACACCCTTTCTTATTGTTGAATCCATGTTGTGCAACCTAGATTCACCCCCATGTACTTGCATAAATCTATTGCAAAATTTGCTTGAAAATCATGGTGAAAGCGATCATTCATTTCAACAACAACAACTAGAGTCCAAGTTGTAGTGAACTATGTTTTAGCACGCTTTTTTAAAAAAATCAAGCTATTTGTTCTATTACAAAACCCAATTTTGTTGTTTGTTTAACTTGCATGCTTTCATTCTCCTTTCTTTTACATGTTCTGATTTCCTCTACATTTTCCTTTTCCATCAAGTTTTTCTCCTTAGGATGTCTAAGTATTCAAAATTACTCACAAAATGTGATTGAGAATAATCAATTAATGGTTCTTTCCCTTTGGTGCATCTTGTAGGTAAATGAAACGGCAATAATAGGTTACACACCCTCATGGATTCCTAAATCACTTTGGAAGTAGTTGAATTTCCTGAATATCTTCAAAATTGCCCTCATTTTGGTTTACAACATCAATCTCTATCACTATAGGGCTCCGGGGCATATCCACATAACAACATTGGTCATTTTTTAGCTTGTAGATAAATAGATTTTTAGATGTTGGATGTTGATATGTTTTAATTATATGGATAAATTTTGAAGTAGCATATTCCTCTCCCCATTGAAGAGTATTCTCAAAAACTCCTCTTCTATTGGGTAATATTTCTCACTCTATGCATTGTTCAAGTTTATTATAATGTAAACCTCTAATGGTTTAATCATGTTAACCATTGCCTTCAAGTTCAAAGGCCATATCCTTGGAGTTTTAAACCCAAACCTAATGTGTTTTGTGAGTGATTGCTTTAAAGCCTAATCCACCCATCTAGCTAAAATGATCTTGTCTAATTCCATGTGATTGTTTTTAAACATAACTACATCCTTGACTTTTCTAAATGCAATTTTAAAAGGTTTAAAACAAGACATGTCTAATAGTTGCAATGGATGTGATGTGTGTGATGTGTGTGATGGCAATGTGATCATGTCTAACCCAAAAAAATTTGCATGTTCTATTGCTTCTAGGGTAACATGGTTACTATGTCCATTTAAAACTAACAAGTGTGGGTTGCTAAAGGACACTCCACCTAAAACTAACTTGTTTATATATCTATATATATATAAACAAAAAATAATCATCCATGTTCATTTTTCATTGCCATACAAATACCTAGTTTGTAAAGTCTTATGTAATCATCCCTTAGTTTCTCACCTCTAAAAATGTAAAATCTAAGCAGAACACCCTTAGTAGCATTAATCTCATTGTTTATAGTTAACCATTCCCAAAACTTTGGGATGGTGTTGTAAATTTCATTAGATGTTCTCCTAGCCAAAACTTCTCCTCCAAACTATTTGCCAACTTGAATCCCTATTTGATCAAAGTTCCATATATGATCAAAACTATAATTATGTTGGTTGTATAGTGATTATAAGTTAGTGTACAAAAAGTTGTAGGAATTGGGTGTCAACTTTTATGTTATGCAAACTTCCAAGCCTTATGTATGTCATATGCTAACTTTTAAATGTTTACAATTAAACCAAAACCACCAACTATTGAATGGTTTTCCATCCTAGAACAATGTACATTGTAGCCCTAGTCTATTTTAGCTCTATAACCTTCATCTTCAATTGTTTTAGGCTAATGGATAGTCCACATTCTTACATTGTTAATGTCCATGCAATCACTATTACATCCTCTTCTTCTATAAGCACACCTCTTATCCCCATCTTCTTAAATCTAGTTTTTCCATTCAAGTGGTCAAAAAAGGAGCTCATTGGGATGTTCCATGACCTATTGGCCCTCCTTAAGGAATGTCTCCCTCTCTCAACAACATCCATGGTTGATTCTAATGTTTCATTTGTCCATATGCTTCTTCTAGTTGTTAAAGGCAATCAATTCAATTGTGGTGGTGATCTTCTTCTTTATGGGTCAAGAGTAGGTGGAAGATTTTCCTTCTTTGATGCAAGACCATCTCCTATGAAAGACTATGTAATTCATGATTATTCTTCTTTTCTTGGTCCCACCCTCCAGCAACTTGGTGGAATGCGTTTTGGCCCCACCAAGGGTATGCCTTTTTCTTCCCTATAATCAACCCATGAATCCAAAAAATGTAATAAATTTGAAATTTTTAATATAACATGTTTATGGATTGCTATAATAAAATATAATCATTTATAAATTTTTGCAAAATAATTCCATTCTAAATCAACATCTTTTGTTGTTGTGCATGTAGTGGGGAAAAATCTATAGGAGTGATTGGTATGACAGCTAATCCCTGGCTCTCTTGAAGCTCCTTGATGCATCACTTCAAACTATGGATTTTTGGATCCAATAGTAATCCAAATTTTTTGGATCCTCTAATTGTAAATTTGGTCTATAGTTTGAACTTGTATGTTTGATGTTGATCCTTCTGTTACATGCTCCACTTTCACCTTTTGCAAATTTACTCTTGAATAGTTTTTGTTTTTCTACTTGCTCTACTTTCTCTTTGAGGGTTTCTTTTACAATTAAACTTTCAAACTTGGACTAGCATTCTTTACATGTTCTACTATCACTAGCAAATAAAAAAAATTAGCACAACATTAGGACTTAGAAATTATAAGCAAAGTTGGAACTATTTTTCTAACTTAGCTCATAGAGAGGACATATTTGGACATAGTAGTGACATACAAAATACGAGTATTTTTTCGAAGGTGCTCAAAAAGAAGTATTTTCAAATATTAAAAAAAAAGCATTATAATGATACAAAGGCTTGAAAATTGGCCTTTGTATCAAGTATTTTCGAGTATTTTTTTAAAAGCCCAAAAAAAACGTATAATACGCGTATGTTTGAATCGAATTGAGCGTATGTCACTACTATGTATTTGGAGCTCAAATTAAATAATAAGAATGAACATGTAAACCTTGTTTAAGTTTAAGCTTTGATTTGTCCTTTAACTTTTTGGAGGGGATGAAGAGTTTTTATGCATAGTAAGAATTTTTATAGACTTTCCTTTGGGGATTAATAAATGTGCTACCAAAATAAGATGTCCTTTGTTAATCCTTGTGCATAATATCCTTACTAGGGTTTGGGGTTTATTAATGAGTAATTTCATGCCTTTTAATGGGAGCCTAAGCCCCATAACCAAACATTTTTAAAAAAAATTGCATTTTGTTTATCTTGGTTCTCTATTAAACCCACCTTAAAAGGTTCATTGTTGCATATTTGTTTTCAAATATGTGCATTACAATGTGATGGTCTTTTCGCATAATCAAACATGACTACATATCCAATGTGTTGGTCCTTTCCCATAACCAAACATGACTAAATTTAACATTGTGCCTTCTTTTTCTTTTTTCTTTTCCACGCCCATAATCACACAAAAAAAAGTAAAAATCATTTGGATTATATAAAAAAGCCAAACACATTTTTTCAAGACTAGGCATTTGATCATAGGCTTTCATTTAAATGCTTGCACAAAGGACTACGACCATTCACTGGCATTGGTATGCACAATAAAGGAGTTCGGTCATTGGAGGATGTGTTGGTGGGGGACATGTTTACCCTATTTGTTGATTGATAGGTTTCAATCTCACCTTAAAACTCACCTCCCTTTACAAGAAATTTACAACTCTTAACATTATATTTCCTTTCTTTTGTGGATAAATTTTTATGTATCTATCAACTTGCAACATTAATAAAGATTTCAACACTAAAAGATGGAAAATTGGCACCAATTACACTTAGTGTGGCTCTTGTAAATGTGAATGCATCTAATTATAAATCTCTAATGCATTTAACTAACAATGTTTTTTATATATTATGAAAACATGTGAAATAATTTGGATTGGATTTAATAAATATATAATAATTAAAAACAATCATAAAACATTGTAACCAAATTTATTTTCTTTTCTTTCTTTTAAATTTTTTTATAAAAAATGGTATGATCATGTACAATAATTACCCACACCTTTACATAATTGTATAATATGTCATGACCAAAAAATTGAACATATTTACCATTATAAAAATCATGGATTTCTTATCCATGACCCTTTATAACCAATCACCATTCATCAAATCATTTTATCAAACATTGATAATATTTTTTGAATAGTCAAATAATAATCACCCAATGTATTAGGGGTTGCTTCCTATCATCCTGTTTACACCCAATTATAAAATGAAAATTATTAATTTTAAAAGATTTAAATCAACAGTTTTTGTCCCAAATAAAACGTAGTTTTAAAAAGTCATATTGTTAATCACCATATGTTGGTACATCACTATGGTACAAGGTCATAATTTGACAATTATTGTAGATCATGGAAACAACAATATTTTTGCATCCAATATGAATGTACATTGTAATGTAGGTTACATATCAAATGAGTTGAAATAATGATAAAAAAATTAGACTTTTAATGAACCACATGTTATAACAAATCACATGTTAAAATAACAAACATGATGTCAAATGTAAACACAAATTGCACTATGTATTTGAAATTACACTATGCATAAATTTTTTTTAAAGCTCAAAATTGCAAAACGAACCTTCTTGAAAGTTGAGTTTGTCCTCATGTATGATTACATTTGCTTATCTTGTTGTTGTATAATGCTTGTCAAGTTGTTCAAGACACAAAAGTCAAGAGCATTTTGTTCAAAACTTTGTTGTGTGCACATCTTATCTTTGTCAATTAGCCCTTGGTGTATATTTCTAGTTTGGTGGAGTGGGATTCTTAAATTTTGTATAGCGTCCTAGTTATGGAGGTACAATTCACAATTACGAGACCTTGCCCCTTGAAAGATTTGGTTGATTCGTACGTTTAAAAAGAATATAGATGACATTTAAAATCAAGCCATCTATGAACTTCAAGTCTAAGCTTTTTTTTTTTTAAGTGTTGGCCAACCTTGTAAAGTTCGTAGTTTTTCCCTTAACAAACAAAGCAAAATCTACTAGATAGATAGATCTAATCATCTTGCACAAGCCCCCAAATGTAGATCATTTGATGAAATGGACATGATGTCGATGTATTAATTCTTAACCATGATCTAGCCTTTCATGGATCTTTCTTGTAAGTTCAAACGTTATTTTTAGCCTTGCCAAAAAGAGACCCAAAGAAATAGATGTAATTTGAAATTCCATGATGTGTGGGTTGTGAAAATGCCTTAACCTAATGTTGGATTTGATGCTTCTAGAAGTCTTTTGATATGACAATGCAAAATGTGCAACAAGATAGAGCACAAGGGGAAAAAAATGGTCTCAATTAAGTGGGATTCATTTCATAAACATATATTCTAGGAAAAAAGAATAGTGAACAATGCATCAAATTATGGATCTTAAAGGTATTCATGTAATAAGTGAAATAACCTATGTTTCCATCAATCATTTTTTAAAATTTTGAAACATGTTTAGGTGGGAATGAATGAGACATTCAAAGAAAGGTGATTCAATTTGGGTGGAAGCATGCTAAAAACATGTTTTAAAATTATTTAAATGAAAAAAAAAAAAAAGTGAAATGTAGATTAAAAAGTAGGTGATGCTTTGTGGTATTAACTTTTTGAGGGTGTAAATATGTTCAAAAGAACTGAAAGTCATCTCAAATAGTGGTGAAAACTTTTCTTTTTTTTTAGAATTTCAAAATATGTTTTAATTTTTCAAATTTCCAAAACCCCTTTACCACACGTAAATGAGGTATAATGTACATGACATATAAAAGAAATTTATAGCTTATGATACAAAAAATTAAAAATTAAAGTAGTTAACATATTTTGGTATGATTCAAAATTTCAAACAAAACCTAGAATTTGACAAATTTTGTACACTTTGAACATATCATATTTATTCAACAATGATTAACACAAAAAGGAGATATATATTGGGGCACCTATAATTATTTTTAATAATAAATTGCAAAATATTTCATTCAAAAATTCCTTTGTAAAAAGGAAAGGGATTAAGGAAGGACTCACATTCCTTTTATGAAGTAATTAATTTTTTAATAAAATAATCCCACTGGCTCCTTTGAGTGTATTTGCATTCTTGAATTACATGAATGAATCAAATGTCACATGAAATGTTTTTTAAATTAATAAGTTGTAACAACTTTTTTATAATATATTTCTTAAAAACTATCACACTTCACAATTGCACAAAGTAACCATTTCTACAATTGTTGGAAAAATTCTATGAAATCCAAACACGTGATGTATTTAATCATTGTTTAAACATGTTTTCCATATTACAAACACAATTTTTCATTTTTCATACATATGAAAAAGTAAATTCTAAGCATTTTAAACTTGCCATTTGGAAAAATATGTTTTGAAGTGCAGAATCATAATCCAAATATTCAAGTTTCAAAAACTTTGTATCAAGGTGCACGATACCTCAAATATTAATAACACATGATTTGAAATGTTTGATTTGGAAAATGTACCATATCAATTAAACTTTAAACAAATAAATAATGAGAATTATAAAATACATTAGAAATGACCATATATAGTTTATTTGATAATTTTATTATTATGGCCTTGGAAAAAACCTATAAAAAATATGAAAACTCCATTTTTACTTGGCATGAAAAAAATTGTGATTCATCTATATATTTTACCATGTTTTCAACCATTTGCATGTTTTCATGTCATTCAACAAAAGTCAATAATTGATTATGAAGATTTCAAATCTTTGTTTGAATTTTTTTAAATTACAAGAAAACTTTAAAAACATCAAAGTGATATAACAAGGTGAGAGATATTGTTAAACATGTCCACAAGCCATTTTGTGGCATTGAAATGTGATTTTAGGTTACTAGCTTAAATAACCAAAAATGAATTTCAATATCTTCAATTTGTTCCAAAAGACATGCATCCATATTTTACTTTTAGTTAAATGTGTTTTAAAAAGGATTCAACATTCACAATTTAACAAGGGTAGTCATGAATGAAAATTTCCATTATAGGGTTAAAGAAGTAAGGTGCTTAATAGGTTGTTATGTGTTGGAATAAAAGGTGTGAATAATTGTTTGGGGTAATTGTTGTGGAGTTATAATTGAAATTCAAAACTTGCACAACCCTTTCTTGACCATGATGAATTATATGATTGCACATGACAAACATTGTAATCCAAATTCTAGTTTGCCTATTGAATTTGGATTACAATGTTTGTCATGTGTAGTCATTTCTAGATTGCCTACTGTGGCACATCAAGAGGACTTGTTTCAATCTCTCTAATTTTTTTCCTTTAAGTTTTGAAAATGTCACTTAAAATTTGATAAAATCACTTAGATCATGAAAAAATTGCAACAAATAATATCAAAACTATGGATCAATATGTTTCATCCAATGAAGCATGTACAAGTTTGAATAATATCACCCCAATAAGACCTTTGTGATGAAAATGGTAGTTGATTTATCAATTGTGGCCCAAGCAACAACTAACTTGGATTAACTTTGTGGTGTCCAAGTATGTTTTGATTGACTTAGTGTCTATGCCCAATGAGGGCATAGTAAAGTATGCATGAAAAAAATTGATTATCCAAAATTGAGTTTAAAACTAGGATAATTTCCTATAAACACAAAAAAAAAATTCAAAACATGTTTAAATTTCATTGTGAAATCATTGTGCACTTCCTTGGGTTCATGGTAAGTTATAAACAAGATTTGGGGAACTTTAATACAATAAAAGTAGGTAACAAATACATTTGAAATTGATTGGTCAATCTAATGTTTAAGCCTACTTTTCATTGAAAAATGAAATATATATGCACTACATTAGCATATAAAGATCATTGTATATTCAAATATGTCATAAAAAAAATTGTGTGTTCTCTTTGTTAAACATACTTGGCAAATACTTAAAACAAAACTTGCATTGCAAAAAATGGTTCACATCTACTTGCATTTGGGAAAAACCTATTGAAAACCTATTGAAGTAAACTAAAATGTAAATTTTGAATATTAATGCACATTAGTGAAGTTTTAAAAAAAACATTAAATCAAAAAATTGAATGTTCAATAACTTTATAATGGGATTTGTTATTATTTTAAATACATTTTCATTGTTGATTTTGGGGTTACCAAGGTAGTCCAATTGGATATTTCATTTTTCCCACACCTTATGTTAAGTCAAATATAGTCCCTTTTCAAATTAGCACAATTGCATGGTGTTTTTGTGTGTGATTTCATTCATTACCACAAACTATGGGGTGTAGTTCACTAGTTTCCATTCATTAAACCAATGAATTCATTACATCCCCACAAGGTCCTGTTCACTAAGGCTAGTGAATTCACTCAAAATCCAATGAAATCACTTGGCGTACAAGGACCCAATTTGTTGTAATAATTGTGATAGTTTGAATTTGTAAGAGATATTTGTTTCAAATGTATTGAAACCACACATTTGAATTCAAAAGAAATAGTTTTGAAACATTTCAATGGACTTTTGAATTGCATTCATGATATCATTCAATGACATGGATCACAAACTTGAACATTTAAGTCAATGTTTGTTTAACTTTTGAGTTCAATGGGTTGTTGTTTTTTTATTTTGGCAATCATTTCCCCTCTTGCAAATGGATGCATGAACTTGAAGTGGTTTATCCCAACTATTCACTAGTTGTTCATCCTTAATTGTGAACCATCTTTTTAGCTTCACCTTAATGTGATTTGAAGTTACTTGTTGTGTATCAAAATAGTGTGGCCCCGTGGAGTTGTGGATCCTACTTGTTTGGACCCCACAACCTTATATATGCAATTTTATTTTATTTTTTGACAATGAAGAACAAATCCAAGCTTGCAATGGATGAACCTCATTATTATAACCCTTTCATGTTTTTGCGAAGGCTATTGACCACATCTTAAATTGTTGTGTGTGAAATGTCAAAGTACATCAAAGTTGTAGAAATTGTAATTGTACATTTCTTATATTAGTTGAGGATGAATGGCATTTTAATACACTCAACTTTATGAAAGTAATCTAATGGATTAGCTGAAATGCATTTCAATATTTTACATTTAAAAAAAAATTCCTTATAACCAATCCAAAAAGTAAAAGGTTGTTCATATGCATTATGCATCGATAGCTAACTATTAATCTAAAATACAAATGCATTCCACTTATGTTACTTTGAATTTTGGTATGTAATAGCACATGAACTTCTCTTGGTTCATTACCATTAACTACATTTTTTGTTATTGTTTTCTAATGTGATTTTTTGTGCCTTTCTTTCAATGTTGCTTGGTTGTTGGCTTATTATTTAAGTTTGGCTCCCCATTGCCCATGTGTTAGAGTTGTGTGTGATGCATTAAAAAACTCATTTTTACATTGTAAAGCTTAGAATTTAGTGATGTTTATTGCATTTTTTTTTCTCCGGTAGAGTTGTTGGATACTTGAGTGTTTGGGGATGATGGATCTTCATGCTTTTATTATAGTTTTAGTATGTTAGTATTTCAGTTTGCATGATCATAATGATTTTTGCTTGTCAAATTAGTTTGATTGATTTTACAATTAGGAATAAGTGTTTCAACCTTCACATCCTTCCGACAAGGCATGGGTCTTAGTTTTCTTTCATACTAAGGTTGCCTATCTTTATAGGTCAACCAATTTTTGCAGTGGTAAAAATGTTATTGTTATACCTTTTCAATTAGGGTTTGATTCACTCACATTATTCAATCTTCATTTTTTGATATTAACAACACCTAAATTAGGCATATGAGAAACACAAAATACCTCTAACAAGCTTTGCATGTGTTTTTTTTTTTTTGCCTTTTTTTGCATTGCACAATTTTGATAAATAGGTACATTTTTTTGGTTATATTGTCCCACATCAATTTTGAACCCATGACCTCTCAAAATAAAATGAAAATATCTATATTTAGCTTATTTTAGGACATTGATGTCACATCAATAAAAACTAGCTATCAAGAATTGATTATCATCCATGCATTTAAGAAAAATAACATCATTTCACTAATGGAAAGGTAACAAAAAAACACTATTATTAACATGATGTAAAATAGGTATAACAAAAAAAAATAATGGTCCAATTTTCCAATTAAAGGAAAACAAGGAACTGATGTAAATTAATGTTGGGTAAGTAACCAAATTGGTAGTTAGGAAGTGGTGATTCCACCACTTCCGATTCCTTGTAACGTAATTCAAACCACCATGAAAATATGGAACCAAGCATGAATTGCAACCACTAGGACTAGGGGTTGACAAAACTAGCAAAAGAATATGTTCTCAAGTCTTGGTTCCAAGTTAAAGAAAACTAGAATTTCCATTTTAATTACATGTAATTTTTGGAATTGAAATTGGACCAAAGTCCTTTCAAAATTTTCACTAAGTAGTTCTTGAGGTTTAAAGTGCTTTGTGCTTTCTCTTTTCTACATCATGTTGTAAAACATTTGCATGTCACAATTGATTTTTCCCCTCTTTCTCATTCTATATTTTTTTTCTTTTTTCTTTTTTCGTTTTTTTTCTTATGCAAGTTGGAAAAGGAAGTTGAACAACTTTGATGCTAGTTGAAATTTGGAGTTCCTTGTTAAATTTTATCTTTTTATTTATTTGAACAAGTTCATAAACTTCCTTGTCATTATTTGTTGATGTAGTTTTATGCACACAATCAATGTTTGATCCTTGTCATCATTGTTTTTTATGAAAGGAGGAGGAGGCATTGTCGTCTTCAAGTGAGCTATCTATCTTTTGTTTAATTATAAAACTACATCAAAAATACATTTGATTGTAGTTGGGTTGACTTTTCACATCTTGCAAAGATTTTTTAATTATGTAAATTGATATAAATTCCTAGCTTTTGAGGCCATTACAAAGATGTTATTGCAACAAGAAAAAATGTCAAAAAACATTGGTTGCTACTATGTGAATTTGTTGAAGCTTATTGATGAGAATGCATGGTTGGTTAGCTGACTTAGTTGAATTTTTTTGGCTATTGATCTATAGCCAAGTTGGACCAAATTTATAAAAGGCTGAAACTACTAACTTTAAATAACCTGATATCATTCAACAAGTTGTTAAACCCACATTTTAACTTTGATTTGCACATAGATGCATAACTTTTATTTTAGTTTTGTTCATGAATTTTATTCTAGCCTTTGATTTCACTACTACAAAATGTGGGTGCAACTCACTAATCCCTGTTCATTAGACCAATGAATTCACTCAACATCCAGTTAAATCACTTGGTGTACATGGACACCTTTTGTTGTAGTGTTTGCATTTGGAAATTTCATATCCACAAAATGTTTGCCCAAGAATCTCTTTAATATTGCACCATTAGTACAAGCTAGTAGTTGGTTTGTTATTTAAAATTCCATTCATTCATAATAAATATGCTTTATTTATTAACAATTTGTTGGATTTTTTTCTTAAATGTGGTAATTGGAAGATGGTAGTTTAGGAAATATCATTTCCACCATTATGATTCAAACTTAAGAAAATTGAAACCAAACGAAATGTTAGACAAAACCTAAGGTTAAATGAAAGGTTTAACCATTAACTAAGAATTGTCCAAATCTGAATTTTAAAAATATCCATTTGCAAATTGATAATTTGAAACTAAAATGAACCTTTTTTTTTAAAATAAAAGAACCTATTTGAACCTAAAACCAAGAAAAAATTTGGTTGAAAACTAGAACTGGAAGTTGCATAAAAAAACCCAAGAATTAGCCAACACTAATGTAAACATGGTAACCTTTCATGCAACATATGTAACCCAAAAAAAGGCATATCACCTTCAATCAAGTCTCATTACAATGCTTAAAGTATGCCATGAACACTTTCACATAAAAATGCAATGTAGAAGTTACAATGTTGGAGCTAATTTCTATAAAACAGTCATTCTACAATTAGTTTAGGCAAACTATAGATTTTGACCTAAAAACATCAAATGGATCAAATCCCTCTAGATCTCCTCTCAATTGGGTTACCGTGATCTTCTAATGTGGCAATCACTAGACATTTGTGAACTACCCACAAACAATCCCCTTTCCATTGTCCATTACATCCCAAGAAAGAATGATATTTTACTTCCTTTGTAACCACAACTAAAAGGACAATAACAAACACAAGTCTTAGGTAACTTTAACCTTAAAAATTCATCTGAAATTGGCACCATAAAACTTTCTAATAATTCAAAAATTATGCCTAGATCTCCTATAATGTAGGTACTTAATCCTTTGTTGCTTCAGAGAAACACCATTGTTGACATAGTGGGATGAACAAGACTTAAACATTGTTTTCCACAAATAGATCAGCCCTTTCTTGATACCCTAGAGCTTGTCATCACTTTCCATTGATGTCCCTAAACCTATTTAAATCCACCTACCTTGCATCTCATCATTTACACAACAAAAACTAGAAAGATTGATACATGAATAGAGAATTCTCACACCATTGCATTCTTCCTTTGAATGTGCAAAAGCCAAGCAAACATAACACTCAAAACAACACCACCATGACCTCAAGATTTTCTTGCCATACAACGTTCAAAATTTTTATAGTTAGCTTCTCAACATCCTACTTCTTATCTCCATCTTCATTGTTCTAGCTCCAATGCTAAGGTCTTTGCAACCACACACACATCAATAAAACAACCAACTAAGTTCTATCCCAAAAGCTTCGCTCCTTAATAATACGTACTTTTGTTGTCACATCTTTCAGGAATCACATCCCACGCATCCCACTCAAGTGAATAATAAAAGACAAGATACAAGTCAATTGATAGAGCTTAGACAAAGATAGGCAACCCGTGTTCACACTAGAAACCATAAAAATACACATGAAATATTTCTGGGCCACACATACCTAACAAGAAGAAGAAATGAAAAGGAAAAGAAGAAAGGACTGAAGTCTTAGCACAATTACTAAAAGGCTAGTTCCTCATCCTAGCTCAAGCACAATAGCTAAAATAGAATGTCCAAGGTCAACTACTGACATCACAGTAAACAAGTTAGAATAGAAGGTGAGAATGAGTAGTTGCCATCCGCCAAAACATACATGTGCGATACTCCAAGTACATATTACAGTGTTCACATGAGGTAAGGTAAGTTACTATCTGATGTCCTAGCTCAGCTACAAACAGTTTTGGAAATAGAAATTTCATGTGCCAATGGGAAGGCTCAGTATGGACTCATGATGGGCCCTGTTTCTTCCTTTTGGGGGCGAGGGGAGTTGTCTTTTGTTTTTCTTCCTTGTTCCCAATGTGTTCTCATCATGTTTTCTTGAGGTTCCCCAAGTTCCCAATTTGTTCCCAAAGGAGTTTCCAATAGCACCTCAATTTTATCCCATATGCTTTGCCCAATGTTCAACTCTCATGTATATAAACTGTAAAGGTAGGCTACTGAGGGAATACATCTGTATCTATTTTGCAACTGGAGGTCTGAAGAGGTGCTTCCATTGGGGAGTGCTCTATGTTCCAAAAAAATTGCTGATGGGCTAATAAATATGGCTCTTTCGCACACCCAAAAAAAAAAAAAAAAGGAAATTTTTTTTGGGCAATATGAGTAAGACTATGTCCCCAACTTAAATAAGTACCACCAACTTAAGCCACCAACATTAGCCTAGGTTGAAATTGGTGACAAACAAAATGTAGGAATAATTATTCTGCTCAGCCAATCAGGCAATGCAGCATACACCAAGTAGGCGTACTGCTTGTTTTCTTTTGGGGAGTAAATGTAGCTCTACTTTTTTTCCTCCAGTTTTATTCCTTATATTGTTTGTGTACACAAGATGTTCCTCTTTTCTGGTCAAGTCCTTGTCCCTTTGGCTTTTGTTATATCCTCCTTTCTTTGGCTTTGCCTTCTGCTTCTACCTTTCTTCCGTATCCTCTTTGTGTATACAAGATATGTCCATCCATGAAAACAACAGCTAGGCAAAAAGGCAGAGATTTGTCTTCTCTTACAATTAGAGTGATGCTTGCAAGATAAGGAGGTAATGGGGTAGTGGGTGGCACATTCAAAACAAGGAAGTATGCTCCACTCTTCACATGTGATAAAAACTTTATATTAAATTGGTAATTATTATATATGTACATAAAGTTATATATGATACCAGTTTCTAAAAAAGGATAATTTGCATATTTTAATTGTCCAAAGTTATAACATAATCTCTGTTGGCCAACTTTCAAAAACACTTTGGGGTGCACGACCCCCTCCCCCCTAACTGATTAATAGAACACTCAATTGGTACAGATGGCACAGAATTTTGAAATTTGTACTCCTAAAACTTTCATCAGCATTTCTGCCTGAACAAATACCCCTTCTCAGAGGATGGGTACCAATTTGTGCAGGTATTGATTTTTAAGAGTATTATATATTTTATAATTTTGATTATCCTTTCCGGTAAGGTTTTGAATTTTTTAAAAATAATCCAGGACCTCTGGGTATAGTTTTATTTATTTTTTCCAACTCACGGTGGTTATAAGTATAGGGTTTAGAGTTGTTAAAATGCATGTGGTTTCAAGTACGGTTAGGATTTAGGGTTAGGATTTCAAAAGTTCTATTCAAATTGACATGAATTCTATCATTTAACTTTCCTAATGCATCAAATAATGTTGTGACAAACAATTACAAAAAGACACCCAAAAACATTAAAATACATATTATATATATGTGTAATGCAGGATATGTTTATAACCACAAAATTGTATAGAAGCTCTGATTTTATAGCTCAAAGTCTTAGGATCCTATGAGAATCCATTAAGAAACCCTAAATCCTAATAGCACCCATCTAAGACATTGAAACGTGGGGAAGTTTTGGAGAAAATTTTCCATGGTTTAACACTTGGGTCCGGGTACGCGCACAACACTGGTGGGTACCTATTGGTACACTCTGGCTATTTGTAGGGTTTGTGAGTACACATTACCATCATGGATTGTGACTCAAATGATTCCACATAGAAATGACGCTTGCAGTTGTCATCATGATGCATGCCTCAGTATCATGAGTGATTAAAACAATTGTAATGGCACACTCCCAACTGCCATCACAGACAACTTCGGTCTCCTCAGTCAGATCCTTTTGTCAGAAAGCTCTTCACTCATTTTCCTTGGAAAACATCTTTTGCGCTAAATCAGCCCTGTGGGCTTTGCACATTCCAACTTTGACATTCCAATCTGTTGGCTTCCTGGTCGCTATGTCCCCAAATTTCTGCTCCTGAAGGCTCAGCATGTTCGATGTCATCAATGTGCTCCTATCATGTTCCTTTGAGGTTCCCCAAGTTCCCAATTTGCTCCCTGAGGCGTTCCCAATAGCACCTCAATCTTATCCCATATGGTTTGCCCAAAGTTCAACTGTCATGTATATAAACTGAAAAGCTCTGCTGCAGAGGAATACATTTGTCTCTATTTTGCAACTGGGGGTCTGAAGAGGTGCTCCCACTGGGGAGAACTCCATGTTCCAATAAAATAGCTCTGATGGGCCAATCAATATGGCTCTTACACACAAACAATAGAAAAAAGGCGTGGGTGCATCCATGAACTAATTAATATGACTCTTGTTAATGGGTAGAAAAAGTAGGCCCTAAATGAAAAACCAGGTAGAATGCGCAACCCCGGTGTTAATTGGTTTTTAGTTTTTTTGGGAGAAACTATACAGTACAGAAACAAAGAGGAAAAATGGAAGCAGTTGCAAGACCCATTGACAAGCGCAGAAGAAATTGGTGGTGGTTGTGGTGCAGCAGCGATTTTAAAAGACTTCCCCATGGATCTATGCATGAGGATGAAGGCAGCAATGGCGGTCTACTTTAGCTTGTGGTAGTGGTAGGCAGCGGGCGAACAATAAACCTTGTGATTAATGTGAATTTTCTTCCTGATTCTTGTTTTTTCACTTTTGTGGTGTAGCCACATGGGCAACAATCCACAGAAGGATCTAACGAGATTTGGCTACAGGACAGATAGGAGTTAGGACAGTAAACGCCTTCCTCGTAATCCAGACAAAGCGTAGCAGCAGGAGCAAATGCGAGAGGAGTCGAGAGTTGAAAACACAACGCAGAAGGGTAGGAGAAGGTAACCAGTTCACTAAAATGGCTTTTTATGAAGTCTTGTGTGGTATTGTTTGTTTCCAGCCTTACAGGATTGGGGACAAGGAGTGAGAATAATGGTATTTTGGTATGAGGGTGTATAGGTTGTGTTGAACCCCAATAGAGTAGTGATGATGACATTTAAAACTATGATGAAGTTAGGGTTTAGCAATGGCATAACACCCTAACCAGGGAATCTTGAGTGGTTTTCTTCTTTTTTTTTTCTTTTGATTTGCTTAGTTTTGTGTGGTTGGTTTTGTAAATTTAAAATTACTTTGTAGCATTATGTAATTTTTAAAAAGTGAGGTTTGTGTTGTTAGTAAACCTCCTTCCCTATGGGCACCAAACATCCCATGTCCCTTAATCATCATATTTCATCAAACCTTGTAATTTTCATTGCTTATTTGTCTTTTCTTGTGTCAATGCAAACCTATTCACCACCCCATCTCCTATGCAAACCATGAACCACCCACTCATTCCCCTTGTTATTCTAACAAACCACACACGACCTACTAAATTCCCTTATTAGCATCCAGTACTTCATGTGAATGTGGGGTCCCAACCCTACATTTCTCCAAACCCCCTTGATAATGCACATCTAAGACCTTTTCCCCCTCCCCTCTATTAGCCTTTACAATTGCTCATAATTATACCTCACAACCTACCTCCATTTCCCCAACATGCTTAGCAACGTACACCTAAAGCCTCTTGCCCCACCTACGAATGTCAATTTACCATTTGAAAGTTAACCTATCACCAATCTTCTTGTCATGCATCCAATTCATCTAATCCAAACCTTATGGCCATTTTGGTTCAATGCCATCCCTTGCTCCAACCCCTCCTACATAAGCATGGGCTTGAATTTCAACATTGGATGTCATTGAGTCCTTTCATTTAGGCCTTCATTGTCCTTGACTATACAATCACATCCCTATTGTTTTATAACATGATGTACAAATGACTTCTTATTTTTCATTAGTTAAGTTGGCACATGACCCTATGATTTGGTAGCTTGGTATTTATTCCTTTTATTACCCGAATGGTGTCTTGTTTTGTTTGATCATGGTGAGGCATCAAGGCATAAGGAAATGTGAATATAACTCAAATGGTTTCAACCAAGCAATTGGGAAAACCTATAAGAGGAATTTTTGTTACAAGCCTAACCTTTGGTAGCAAGTTCAAATTCAATGACTCTTCCCCAACATGATCCTCCAACTCATAAATGCCTTTTTTATAGTTTAATTTTAATCGTGAAAAGGAATATTCTCATGCAATTCACATTATAAGATCAATTCTTTTTGCACCCATATCCTCTAACACATTTCAATTTTCATCACTTTACATCTTGAATTAAATGGTTTTTTTCATTTTTTTCTAAAGACTATGAACTAAACCAAGACCTAAAACTTACATTTGACTCCTTCAAACTAGAATTTCAATGCATGCCACATTTATCTAAAAATGATCTTTCTAGAATGGCTTTTGAGCACCTTCAAGATTTTTTTCACCCAGAGGATTTAGTGGATGGATTTCCACATTTGTTTCAACTTTATTTTCATATCGCACAAGGTCACATTCCATATCAAATTATACATGTCCTTGGAGCAATCGACTTCTTAACCATAACCAAGCCTTCAAGTGGAATCCATTCCATTACCATGGGGGAAGTGTTGTATTAATTCACAAGCTGTGTTAAACCTTTAATTTTGACCAATAAATTTCAATTTCACGATGCCTTTGTAACACATTTTTCCCTGCACCAATTTGGAATTGCAACCAAGGGCACTTGTGAAATAATAATCCATAACATTAATTAAACCTTGGACTTTCACCCCAACCAAATTGTTTCTGATTGGACCTAGCAAATGTCTTCAATTTAGTGTCAAGAGGGGTCAAACTTCAAATTTTTCATCCTTCAAGAAGGGACATCATATAACTCATTTTTTTTGTTCATGCATTTGAGTCTCCCTTGTTTTATAGTCACTATAATCATGAAGGCAATGTCATAGTCATCCCATATGCCATGGAAACATGTCAAGGTGATCCTTTGGAAAGGCATTATTCACATAAGCCCACCTTAAGGCTCTACATTCTACAATATTCCCCTCTATTTATTTCCATCCATTAAAAATGACATTCACATCATAAGTCCCCTAATTGTATCATTTGTATATGAACATTTCCAAACTGAACTTTGTGTGATAGGTTTTTTAATTTAACTTCATAAATGTGTAACATGGTCCCCCTCTAACTTGCTACTTGATTTTGACACTCCATCCTAATTTAACACCCCAACAAAAGAAATTGAAATTTTAAGGATTCCATTGGGCATCTCGTCATTTATATCATCTTTCATAAAAAATGTCTTGCTAAAAGATGTTTTCCATGTGGAACTTTTCCCTAAAATGAGTGATGTTTAGGTAGTTTTTAAACTTCTAATTCATTATTTCATGCAATAGCCATTGTATCTTTTACAATGCACACTTTCCATTTTCATAAAGTCTTTTATTCCATTTGATTCCTCCCTTTTTCAAGTGTTTGGGTGCCTCTTGGGTCTAGAGTCCTTTAATAACCCAAAAGGACCTTTAACATGTAAACAAACATCTCTCCCAATAGCTTTCAGTGGCATTGAGCTCATACCAATAACCACCATCACCCCAACAACCTATTTAGGGAGTTGGGCCTTTGTAATTCTAATCATAACTACTCGGTTTATGAATGATTAATGTCCCTTCCTTCTTGAAGCCTTAGCAAAAATTGACAACAACACCTTCCTTTTATAGCAACATTTCAAGGTGGCATGCGATTTTTTATTACCCCCAATTTGCGCATGTCTTCTTCATTTTAAACAACTCATCAGACATCTAATGGTTTGACTTTAGGATTTCCATTTGCATCATCATACCCTCTCCAACATGCTCTTTGATAGGATATTTAAAACTCATTGTGTTCAAATTTTATCATGTTTTAGCTTTGGGGTGAACACTTGGTTTATAGTTCGACCAATTTTCCTAACCTTTCAATTATCTTCCCCGATTTTTTCCATAGTCTTTCGAACACAGTTTGGACAACCACATCTTTCAATTATAAGTATCCCTCAATGCATGTGCACACATCCCATTGAACTTGTGGATATCCACCTTTTAGGCTGTGTTTATGGCAACAAATGCACTGGAACCCATGATGTAATTTGTGACATTTTTGTTGGCTTCCACATGGTATGAAAACAACTACATGCGCTTCTTTCAACTATGTTCAATTCCTCTCGTTGACAAGTCAACATTATATTTATTAGAAATGAAATTTGCACCCTAGTTGATGTTGTCATTGATGACCCAACATGAGTAGATTTACTTCCCCAATCTTATGTAATTCAAAGATTTGTTGCCTCCAATGTGACTCAAGCCAAAGAAAAGAGTTATCATGACTAACATCCTTGTGATCAATTCTTCCTTTTAACAATTGAAATCTTTGAATGTCGACACAAACAAGTTGATGTGTTTTTACATGATTATGCCAATGTCATTTGGGGCTTCATAAGTTTTTAAAACCCTCATTTTTTTGGTCTTGGTTACTTTTCTTTGTCAAAAAATTTCAATTACATTACAAAGAATGCAAACATCCTCCATCTTAAGTCGGGTGGTAGCAATAGGCTTAGTTACTTATTGACTTCCACCCCTTTAGGACCACCCACCCATCACCATGACTTATATAATACATGTGGTTAGTTATTGACATGGAGAAATTTTGACATTTGGTTTGAAATAACTTAACATTTTATAAATTTTCCTTTTCCCTTTTTTTTTATTCCTTTGTAGATTTTTCGAATATGTGGTGTGTTTATAAATAAAATTTTGCGAGGTAAAAAAAAACCCTAACTTGACTTTTGATGGCTAAAACTATGAACAAAATTTACAAGATTACACAATTTGGACTAGTGTTGGGTGGGCATTTGATTTTGATAACAATCATTGTTTTTGGTTTTCTTAAAATTCAAAATCAAGGAACCATTGTTTCTAGTTTAAAAAGTAAAAATCAATGTGCTTTTGATTTTGATTATGTGAAAAGCATTAAAAGAAACAATGGTTATAATGGTGATTGTTTCATTTTTTCAATCATTTGATAACCATGATTACATATTAGAATTGGCACTTCTTTTCAATAATGAGAACCAAGGTTATGAACCCTACAAATTACTATGGTCTTGTTTTTGTTCCTATAACCACTCAACATTGGTTTGAATGTTTGGACCAAAAGTATCCATAGATTGGAGTTTCACATGCATGCCAAAACTTGACTTGTAAAATATGATGGAATTACTTCAAGTACTTCATTCTTTTTTTTTCACAACATTTGGGCTTTACAAGTTTCAACAAAAGCTAAGGTTGATCACATTTTTAACAAACTAGACTTTGGTGAAAAATGACTTTAAGATCGACCATTGGTTACAATCAAACATTCCCAATAACACAAGTTTTGAAAAGGAAGCACCTAACGAGCTTGCCAAGTCCAAACATGATTAAAACTTTTTTCTTCTAAGCCTTTGAAGACCCCCACAACTAAATGCATTAATGTTGGGCAATTGTTTAATCTAGCACCAATTACTTGTAGGTTTTTAGACCATATCCACATCACTTTATAATTAAAAAATCTTCGCAACAGCCCTTTTCATGAATTACAAAATGCATTTTCTTTTCATAACTATAGGTTGAACCAATTCTACCACCATTTTTATATGGTCACTTGACATAACCATTTGTGTTTTTTCACCCAAAAAAAATTTAGAATGATTCAATTTTACCAATTACAACAATAGTACAAATATAAAATTAGGGAGGAAATAAGAATGAATCTAATATGCTCCATTTTTCCTCCTCACCATTGGAGGATAAGATGGAAAAGGAAATGACTTTTACACATATATTTATTGAACAACTAGAGTTATTTATAGAGATTGGTCCCATTTATGTTATAGTGGGAACAAAAGAACCTTAAGGGGAGGGGGGGGGGGGGCGGGCGGCGGGCGGGAGAGGTTCTCATTTTGTTAAACCCTCACCTTGACCTTTACTTGACACTTTCTAGAAACCCCACACTCACCCCTTGTTTTGAACCAACAACCTCATTTTTAAAAATGAGCCCTGATTCCGCTTTAGCACCTAAAAATGCTTAAGGTTTTTTAAAATTTTTTTGACATGTAACAAGTTTGAAAATCATCATGAGTTTTTCCAAGGTTCTTTCAAAGAAACTCAACTTTGCAAAAAATGAAAATCGTTTGCATTTTTTTTTGGAGGTTCTTTCAAAACAACTTGACTTTGTATAATATCCACCAACATTTTTTTAAGGATCTTTCAAAGAAATCCAACCTTTGCAAAACAAGAAATCGCTTCGTTTTTTTTAAAGTTTCTTTCCAAGAAACCCAATCCAAATTTGTGGTTTCATTTGAAATTTTTGAGTTTTTTGTTTTTGGATTCTTGTTTCCTACAATGGAAAAGGCAAGATCATTGAACATTTGATGGTCAACATCGCAATTTTTCTCCAGTTCTTTGAATGCGACCTTGGAATGGCAAGAATCATTATTTTTCCCAATGGATTAGAAAAATTATTCAAGTTTCATTCAAATATGGCGATGGCGGGTGTATTAGAGACATTAAATGAAGGTGAGAAAACAAAAAACCTTCCAATATGTTGTGTTTTTAAAAAATAAATTCATTGTCTTATTGATGATACACAACAATTGTTACCAAGCCTTGGGTTGAATTTTAACAAGCAACAAAGGCTTTGGAAAAAGGAGCTTGACCAAGTGTTTATAATGAAGTGAGAAGGAAGATGGACACAATTGGCTAAAGAGGGTTCTCCATTGGACTTCCACTAGCCATGTATTATATATTGGCGGTTTATAGGGTGCAAGGTCTTGAAATCCCTTGTTGTATGCTTTCATTCTTTCTTTGTGGCTTTTTATACTTTGTGATATTTTATATAACTTGCTCAAACTATTGTTCAATAAGCAAGTTATGTTTTTTGTTCCAAGTTCCAACTACCAACCCCAACCTAGTAGTGGGTCATCCTAGCCCCATTCTTGGCTCTTTTATCTTTTAGATCTTGTACTTAATGAAATCAAGTTGTTTGTGAACATGTGAATGAGTTAGTTTTTAGTTGTGGAAGGTTTTTTAATTTTTTGGTTTGGTGTTTGCATATTAATACATTCCTTTTGAATGTTTTCTATCTTTTCACATTTTAATATTCAATGGAACTTTGCAATTTTTTAAAATTATTTTTGCCCATGGTCAATTTCTTTTCCAATTCTAATTTTTTCCTTTATTGCATTGTCCATAGCTTGTTTTTTTATGGCTGATTTTTTTTCAAGGTTGATTTCATGGTTTTTTTCGTTGCTATGTTCTCCATCATGGTTGAATTTTTTGTTGTTCTATGGCTGAATTTTCTAATTTCTCTAGTTTATCCCATGGCTGATTTATTTGTTGCATGGAAGCTTTATTTTTTGCATGGGTGATTTTCAGCCATGGCTGAATTTTGATGGCCAATTTCAATTCCAAATCTTCCCTACATGTTTGGTTCCTTTTACATCTAACTTGTTATTTGTTTATTTTCAATTGATTGCAAGTTCACAAGTCATGTTTTGTTGTTCCAAGACACATTGATTTACTAAATTATTATTTGCAATGTGTGATAATTGACAATCAATGGCATTACAAAGTTGTGTTCCATCTCCAAGAACCTAGGCTATTTGTGAAGATGTGAAAATTTTGTTACCAATTGTGACTAGCTATGTCTTGAATCAAAGTCATAGAGATTGCCTGCTAAAGGACACAGTGGTATTTGTCATCACCAAGATTTGAGATGAGCTTGCTAATGTGGTTGTCCTTAACAACATGACTGATCCAAAGGAAAATATTTTTTATGCAAGGCTAAAAGAATTCACAATCCGCATGAAGCACCAATTGTTGGATTTTTTAAACTTTCTTCTCATTTTTGCATCGGTTTGATAGGAAAAAATGTCACAATATTAGCTTTGATACTAGAAGCTAGCATATTGTGAATGTATCCAAAGTTCAAATGTATGTGATTGGTGATTAGTTACTTAGGTCATGAAAGTGCATTCACATTGGTTGTTCAATATGATAAACAATTGTTCCTACTTTTGTTGATTTGATGCCCATTGTGTGAGTGAGGAGATTTAGATGTAGAGCTCTGACATTGAGTGTGAAATTTTGTTTCAAACCATGGAAATTTGAGGGTGAGGTTGAATATGAAGAATTCTTGAATCTTATTTTTGAATTTTTAATCTTCCTTTGGTTGAATTTTGATGTTCCTTGTCCTTCATTCCACCAATATGGTCAAAGATCTGAATTTTTTCAACCTTGCTTATATCTTAATTTTGATATGAATCATGGAGGTTTAATTTTCGTAGTTACTTTGTATTTTGGATTCCTAGTGTAAGTGGCTTGGTTGAATGAAAGTGCATTTGAGCTATTTTTTTAAAAAAATGTTCATGACTATTTTCATAAGAATATATAATTTTAGTGTCTTATTGAGAGTGAGAATTGGAAAACAAAAATTGAGAAAGAGAAGACTTGCAAATTGAGAACATTACGTTGTTCCTTTTACTTAATTTTTTAAAAAAAAACTTTGCTCATTTCATAAGTTTTTGTAGCATAAGTGCACATTAAAAAAATCATATTCCAACCAAAGGCTCACAATTGAGACAACTACATTTGGCCTATATAATAATTGGAACAATGCAACCAACTAGGTGCTTTGCCTAAGATCCACAACTATAATTGGTTAGGTTTCTTCAAAAAATCAGAATAAAAAATCACCCCATTGATCTAATAACCAAATAGATGTAGCTAGGTCAAGGGCTTTGCTTGAGAACCCTTTCTTCAAACAGCAAGTTTGATCTCCAAAAACTGGTCAAGAAGACCACTCTTCGAATCTTCTAAACCCCTGGAATTGGCCAATTCTTACAAATCTTTAATTTTTAAGGAACTAGAATCAATTGATTTTATAAAATCTTTTTTTGGTAAGAACCACAACTAACCGATTATGTAAATTCTCAAAAGTCAACTACCCTGAACTGACAATTCTTTGAAAAAACAAAGAACCACCCATCACTAGAATGCACTTTTGACATTTACATGCTGAGTTTTCCAAAGGCAAAATAGAATGTTAAATATAAATGTGATTCGATAATTAATTAATATTGAAAGAACCATTTTTAAAACCGCATTGAAGATTGAGGGATTCATTGGATTGTTGGCCTTTGCGTTTAAAGGATAAACATTTTATTGCCATGAACTTGAAGGATAAGACCCCTTGTGAAAACCAAAAAATGTTAAATTGGCCAGGGGTCTTAAATCTAGCCAGTACCAAAAGTATTGCTGCAAATTTTTCTCCTCGTTTTCCCTTTGCCTCATGATTTTCACTTTGTCATGCTGAACATTTTTTTGGTTCATGTTATGCTCATTTTGTACTTGTTACAGGCTCCAGGGGTACAAAACATGTTACTTGACATGTTATGTGAGGTTATGAGTGTAAGACACGGTAGGTTACAAGAAAAACATGTGCTTGAGTATTGAGAAACATGTCTAGGCATCACAAGATGAAAAATTTATGGGGCAAAGAACAGACTGGGGGAAAACAATTGAAGTAATATTTTTGGTTCTGGCTTCATTTAAGACCTTTGGCCCATTTAACATTTTCAGCTTCAACCTGCATGTGGGACTTGGGAAGCCATAAAGACTTACCTTTTTGTAAAGCCCATAGCCTCAGGCTTTACTGAACACATAAAATACTAGCCAAAAAAAATCTTACATATGTGGAGGGCGTTTTATGCCTCCCATAAAATTTATGTCTCAGTAGAGGATGGCACATTACACGAAAGTTGCTCCCTCTCCCTCTCCTCTCAATTCAAATGAATCATACCTATCTACTTATAAATGAATCTGCCCAATGCCCACCTGCTTAGGAGGCCCTCCTCTCTCTATTGTGCGCACATTTTAAAGGCAAAGGATGTTAGTGACATTATAACGTGTACGTGATCTCTATTTTGAGATGTGCTTTTGCAATAGGTGAATTTTTTTCTAGACTAAGCATCCTTTCAGAAGGTCCTCCTCTTTCTTTATTTGATGTGCTTTTCGTGACAGGAGGGAGTTCAGGAACTTGATGTTCCCCTTGTGATTTGTCATTAGCCCTCTTAGGTGGTTCTTTTGTCTTCTTGAACAAGATCCTTCCATTTTGTTCCTTGTATTCACCCTTTTTCGAGTGCTTTGATGTATTATGATTGGCAGAATTTCATGTTATACAAGCAAAATTCAACTAGTTCTTTGAGTTGTAAGGACCTTCAACAGAACTGTTTTGGGAATGATGGCCTCATGTGACTGCAACATTGCCCAAGGCCCTCATTCTGGCCAATCACATGGGGCCTGGATTTCTAGAATGACCCCTTTGAGGTCATTGGATACCCTCTGTACAAATAAGCTTTGAGGCAAGCTGCATTCATTCCCTAAGGCAAGTATCAGAACAAGGCATCACAAATACATCCGACCTACCAATAGATAAGATGTTGTACATCTACAGTACCTACTGTGTCCTCATTCTGAACTCCAAAATAATCCATTCCAATCTAAACACTCTGAACACTTTCACCAAAGAAACCAGTTCATCTAATGTGAAACGGATTCTAACAAGATAAAACTTCCAAAATTTGGATCCAATGTGATGTTCAGGGACAGGGCCCAACAAAGTAAGGGAAAAGAACAAAATGAAACTTGTTTTGCTCATGGGGAAAAAAAAATGCCCTGCAAGTCATTAAGAACATAAGCATAACCTCAAAATTTGTGGACTCTAAACCCTAAATCTGCATCAAGAGTTAAAGCCATGCCTTCAAGCGCAACCAATCTCTTGTAACTTCCTTTTTCTGATTGCTGACCTTTTGGGTGTTGTCTTGGAGGCAATTCCAAGTTCACCTGGGCTTTGTGGTGGTAAAAGTAATCCTTGTTCTTGGTATAAGTGTTGATGTTCCTTTTGGTTTGGACACCTTGAAATGATGATGATGCAACCTTTCAAAACTTTATTGATAGATCTTTGTGTTAACTTATCCAATGGAACACATAACATCACTTGTATATCATGTCATAAAGTTACAAAGCTGCGATTATACAATTGAGAATGATGAAAGTTTAAATGAAAGGAAAGGACTCGAAGATATACAAAGATGAAACCCAAGTCTATGTTAATGTAGGCAAGGTGGGAACAAGAGACCGTATTGAGTTGAGATGGTCATGGGAGTTTGGATTAAATGAATTGGGTGCTTGATAGGAATGTTGATGACGAACTAACCTTCAATCAATAAATTGATGTCAATAAATGAAGCAAAAGATTTTAGGTGAAAGTTGTAAAAGTGTTGAAAAAATGAAAATAAGTTGAGAGGCTTGATCATGTGTAATTGGAAGGGTTAGTAAAATGGAGAAGGAAAAAGTTTTACATGTGCATGATCAAGAACATTTGAAAAAGTGTAGGGTTTGGGCCCCACATTCACGTGAAGGGCTAGGGGTTGGTAAGGGGAACTAGTGGGTGGTGTGTGGTTTGTTAAAATGAGAAGGGGACCATTGTGATCATGACCTATGATGATTCAAAAGCAAGATGTTATCACTTCCAATTTCAATAGACTTTGGGATTTTGAGTATCTAATCTTGTTTTCACCACACTTTTTGATGAAATATGCAATAGAAAGTAGCTGAAAATAGAGATAATTGTACCATTGAGACTTGAAACATCACAAAACCCATGCCTATGCAATTATACCAAGGCCACCAAATGGTTAGGAACTACATTAGCAAAACTTATTCTTTGTATATTTTATGGAACATATGGGTATTTTTTTGGTATTCTATCGCATTATAAAATGTTTAAAATTTCTATTAAAAATGAAAATATATTAAATTTATTTTCATAATCCAATTCTAAGCAATATTATAAACAATATTTTTTCCGATGAGTTTACATCCCCCACTTTTTTTTGCATGCCATCAATAAAAAAGAATGGAACTAACTTCCCTTGGACTAGCTGTCAACATGTGCTCCTTGACATCATCACCAAGTAGTCATTTGATAGTTCAAACTCTGGTGCAATTTCTCAAACAATCAGAGAGATCAGTCAAAAGGAAATTACAATAAACCCCCTTATAATCATGCCTTTGGTGACCACTTCTTTTTGTGACACTAACAAATTGTGATTTAAACATGTATAGTCACATTCCATATAAATTTTTACAAGATTGTGACTATAGGCACCAAAAAAAAAACCTTACAAAACAACCCTTCTATGTTAAAATATGGGTGCCAATTGTTTAAATTTCCTACTTGGGTTATTCTGAGCCCTACTATGCATTATAAGATTTGAAGAAGGTTCTGATTTCTGCCTATTTTAATGTGACGATTTATATTGAGTTCAAGCTCCTTAACTATTAGTCTCTGTCACTTGTCAATTAATTGTTTAATTAAAAATTTCTGCTTTCTTAGCAAGTTCACATTTTTTTGCTTGTTTACATTAGACAATTGTTTTTTCTTCCTCTCCAACTAGATTCATTGGTTGGTAGTTTGCACAACTTGAACACAAAGCAAAACTAATATTGCCAAAGGGAACTACAACTTACAAAACCTTAATATTTGTCTTAAATTTCCCCATTATAGTCACATTACAGAAAAGAAAACTTTGTAAATATTTTGTCCTATTAATGAGTGTGATAATGACTGTAAAGAATGTGTTTCTTACTAAAACAGATAGTTACCAAAAAAATTGTGTGACACAAACAAGAATGTGATTAAAATGGGCGTGATTATAAAGGGGGTTTACTGTAGATTGCATTGACATTGGAATGACCCATCACAAACCAATGCTTCTTTTCAACCACACTTAGACTGCAACACACAGGACTCTGTGTTTTAGGCTTTATTTTTGTGGAACAGCACTCACAGAAGCCAGCATGTAAGACCCTGAGAAGAAGATATGGGCTCACCAAGGTAGTGGTCCCCACTGGGAGATGCCATTCTCCTAGTTTGAATGGAACATCATGAACAGTGGTCAACAGTGTACTATGCGAGTGTTTCCCACATGAACTTCCATATAACTGCTCTAGATTCATCACAAATGTGACGCACAAGTTGTAAGACACTCAAAAAGATCTCACAATATGTGCTCCAGATTTTTCAGGATATTCAGGAAAGTTCAGAGTTCTATATGCTGGATCAAGCCCCAAATTCACTGAGAAGAGACTCTTCAACATCAAATTTGTCAAGAGTAGTTTTGCAAACTGTAGTCCTCAGTCAAGTCTAGAACTGTTTAGATGCTCGTGTATGTGAGGGTGGAGTGCCAGCATGAGCATTAACGAGGTCAACATGACTGCTTATGTCTCCTATACTGGTCAATTTTTCGCTGACAAAATCAGCTTCAAAGTGCATGAAATGCACTCTTATGATCCTCTTGCTCTCATCCTACATCCTAGATCTATAGGAATCACAGAATCATAATAGGAAAACACGCCAAATCTTGTTGAAGACTTCTGAAGGAGAGATATACAAGATGGAACAATTCGGTGAGTTGCTGCACATATTTATGTTTCAAGTAAACCATGGGAGGGGAGGAAACGCATACTTGCAAGATCATCACATGTGCAATGTTTGATTAGTCTGAGATTGAACTCAGCAGAGCTTTTCTACTCTCTGTATTGGGAGATGCAGGATTAGGAGTGTTTAGTCTCTTCTGATGCCTTGTCAGTAGTGGTCTTGAGTGCCAACCGCAGCATGTGCAACTCCAGTTCTTGCTGCATCCTCATCCTTGGCAAATTGGTGAATTTAGCTCCCACTTGTGAGTTCATGGCTCGTTTCTCAGTGAAGGCTCATGTGCTGATGATTGTTGAGATTTGTATCCTGCTCCTGTTGTCAGACATTTGTATTGCTTTTTATGAGGAAAGCGATTCTCTATCACTAGTTCAGTAATTTAGTGACTCATGAAGGTTTGCCCTGGAGGGTTCCTGATCTGGGAACTGGGTCAGAGGAGATGCAGTTTCTTGAGCTTGGTTTGGGGGAGGTAAGTTTTCCTCAGCTCTGAGTTTCATAGCATTTGTATCTGCCATCATCAGAGACGTATATTTTATTGAAGACATGAGATAAAAGGGTATTTTTTGGTATACTATGAAATAATAAAATATTTTATTATGGATTATTATTATTATTATTATTATTATATATAATATATTCTCATGATCAATTCTAAGCATCCTATTTCAGTGATTTTTTCCTCAATTGTTCTGACGCTGTGTAATGGCTAGCATCCCAAGAGGGCTTAAACATTAAATGGCGACAGGTTTTTAGAACCCGTCTAAATATTTAGGAAACTGCTTTTTAAAATGCTACCAAACTAAAATCAGAATCCAAATTTTGTGAATTTTTGTTCTTGAAATTTGGTTTTTTTTTTTCGGAAAAAGGAATACTTTAACAGAAATTTCATTTTTATTTTTATTTTTTGCATCTTGGTGAAATTTCACACAAAATGTGCACCAAAAAACATATACTGTCCTATTTACATCCAAAGAGAATATTGTTTACATGAATAAGGCCTGGTGTAAACAATATTGGCTGACAAGCAATCTACAGGCCTACATTTGCATCCCCTGAAGTAAATCTGTCTACCCTCCTTGAGAAAACATGGCAGAATGGGGAAACCACATTTGTCACAAGAGAAGCTCTCTCTGGCAGTTGTTGAAAGCTGATGTATCAAATGGGGAAAATCACAGACAGCTGCTTGCCCCTCTAAAACAGAACCTAAAAGCTTGAACTAATCATGAACTGGGTATCCATATTATTCTGCAAGGAGTCATATTTGCAGAGTAGGTTGACAAGTTTCTAAAACTTATGACCACCTCTGCAAAATTGTGGAATGGATCAGAGCATTCTCCCTTGTATAATAGAATCTCAGAAATGACACCGATTCATTCCAGGTACTGCAATTGAGACTGATGCCTGCAATGATTTGTCACTACTTTCCCATCTCATGAACAAGATGAGTAACTGTGTTGTGACATTGTATATCAAATGCAACTTTGATAAGGAACACAGCAGGCCAATCCATCAATCTCTGAGACACAAATAGTTTCAGGTTTTGAACACAGAGCAACCCTGTGCCAAGTCCATTTGGCTCTGGTGTTTGTTTGGTTTAGATCACATGGCAACAGTACTACTGTGCCCAAAGATGCTCTAATTTCGAAGTTGACATAGGTGTATGTTCTTGCTATTTGCACATGGATTGCTGTATTTTTCTAAGAGTAAAAGACTGAATATGGAGGGATAAGTGTTGTAACAAGATCATAACATGATGGTTTAAGGCAGAGGAAAGGGTGGACTTCTCTACACATCCATTCCCTGCCTTGCTGGTCACCTTATTATTAAGAATTCTACTTCCCACTTTCTTGGAAACTGATTGTTGTTCTGTTCTTAGTTTTTTCCTTGTTCAATTACAGAATGTGTCATGACAGTCTTTGATGCCAGTGCTAAAATTGCTTTTGCGATGGTGGCAATTATGTTTTCAATCTAGAACTTAAGTCTTCCATTTACTTTCTGTCATCTGAAAACAATCTTCACATCTGCAACATCCAGACTCAGGCATGTTCCCAACTTCCAAACTGCTTTGCTTATGCTCAAGATCTTCTGTGTTCCAATCATGCTTCATTGCAAGCACTGTAATAACTTCCTTGAAACATCAAATGGCTGCATGCATAAATGTGCTCTTAATATCAGGAATCAGAACATGACAAACAGGTTGGTGACAAAAGAAAAATTTGGAGCGTATAGTGGTCTTCTTGTCGACAGTCCATCTGCACAAAAAACGTCCAAACTCAAATTGTATGATCATACTCATTCTTACATTTCAAGAGGTGAGACAACACAGCTATGATACCTTCCCAGTTTGTGAGTTCACAAAGAAACAAGAGAGTATCTCTCCACATGTGGTGTATCCAGTTTCCTATGAACTTAAGGTCAACAAGTCAGTCCTCTAGAATCTTGCCCACTGCAAATTGTAGTATTAATTTCTGTGAATAGTAGTTATGAGCAATGTTGGCCTTCAACAACATAATTCTCCTCTGTTTCCACCCAACAGAATACATGTCTTGTCACCCAACTGAAATACATGATCAATATATGAACTTTTGTATCAGGTTCTTCTGACCTAAAACAGAGTTGCATGAAGAAATAGAGCAGAACTCTGAGATCACAGGTGTGGTTTGTGGCACTGGCACACATCATCAAAATGTTCAATCATGTTCAATCATGATGGTGTTATGCTCTTCGGCATGTCACATGGAAACTACACTGTAACATTCAAGGGAAAAGTCTATCGAGTAAAAAAAGTTTTTCTTGTTGGACTGGAAGACAATTGCAAAATGATCCAAAAGATGGAAGCAAACAAGATCATCTGCCATCTCTCATTTAATGTCAATTCAGTGACATTTTAAATTACTGCTAATGACCATATAAGTTAATGCACGAACGGACAAATAACAAGAGCCCCACATGAAGAGGGATTACAAAAATTGTTTAATTAATATCATGGATACAAAACATAGGTACATAAAATTCCTACAATAAATCATGTCCAACAGAAATGCCAAGCTAGTGAGGTCTTTCAAATATCTGCAACCTCTTTTACATCATCCAGCAAATAGCAGAACAAGTGGTCACTACGTCATACACAGGTTTATTGTAAGCAGATTTGGCAGCAATCAGGTCAAGTGTGCTTGGCATGTAGTTGGACATTATTGGTACCTCCTAATTTTTGAATCTATAAGTGCCTGGAACTTAACTAACCAGACCTACAATCATACAAGCGATATTAACTCACCCTTGGACTCAACTGGCAATGCAATTAGTACAGGTGCAGGTACTACTGCAGGGACAATAGATGCTTCGAGAGGAGGAGCAGTAGGAGGAGCAGAACCTGAGAGTATGAGAGCTCCATTAGCAGTAGAAACACCAGACTGTGGAGGAGCTTCTAGCATTAAAGGTGCACTTGGAGCTGGGAGGAGATTTGGTTGAGAGATAGAACCCGCCTTTGGTGGTCCAGCAGCTAATGACCCAGGCCCTGATACAATCACATTGCCTGGAGGGATGATCTCAATCAAGGGCTTCCGAGCTGCTTGTTGTAGGCTAACAGAAATTGGGGTACTTTTTTCTGGAGTAAGAGGTGGGGGGGTGCCAACTGGTACCAGGAGGTCTGCCCCTGATGCTGGTGTAACAGTTGCAGGAGGTGGTATTGAATCAGCAGGACTGGCATACTGTTTCTGCAAAACTTTGTTCCATTGCTGGACAATCAATTTGAGCGAGGGTCTTCCATTGGCCTGCAAACAAAACAAGAATCACCTGAGATTTCAGAGCATTTAGTTATCTGTCGGGCCGGAAGAATGTCAGCCCATGTCACAAAAACATAGTCACATGGTCTTTTGTTGGTTGTGTGGCCAAAACAAACACAACAATCAGTGTCTTCCCTCAAGACCAAGAAGACACGAGAAACTATTAAGAACAAGCAGAACTGATATAAGAAACATCATCACCTCACTATGAACAGGACCCCATGACTACAGACACATGAACTAACCCCCCATGACAGCCACTGTGGAGACTCTTCATTATTGGCCAATATAGCTAGTAGGATCTAACACTCTCCTGGGACATTCTAGCATGTCAAAATTCTCACATGGGCATGTAGAGCAGCTTGTGCAAGCATGCCTGTATCCAACCAAGCTTTCTCCAAGAGATTAGGATCTCCAAGAAGAGCTGCTGCCAGTGCTGCCTCGTGGCCCTGCCCAGCATTTATCATGGTGTTGGTTTGCACCTACACACACATAATCACAGATGAGAGATTTTCTTTGCCACCAGACTTAAACACTACATAGAAGACTTGGCCCACAACTAACATCTGCATATCCATGGTAAAGCCATAGAGAACAAGACATTTTGCAATCTGACACACAAACATCAGAAGTTTCAAACTGAAGTTGAAAATCCTACCGCCAATCTTGTCAACTCTCCATGTGTTGCAAGCCTGAGCGACAGTCCTCGAAGCTCATGTGGCTGCAGAGCACCCTCAACTGCTCCAGCAGCTGCCAGTCTTTTAAGAGCCTGCCCAGCTATATCAGCCTGTCCAGTAGCATCAGCTGCATCAATCAGATTCAGAAATTCTGCTGCAAATTTCACTATTCCATGCACAGCCTCAGCCTTTGCCTGCTGGCTAGCTGTGATAGACAGGACCCCAATGGCATCACTGCTCAGTTCAATGTCCTGTCCAATGCTCTTGCTGTTGCTTAGAGTGACAAGTGACTGCAGCGCTCTCTTCAAGTCTCCACTTTGCATGGCCAGCTCATATTCCAACCTACACAGCATTTTCTATCCATATTACTCGCAGTTGAACCAGACTGTAATGCAAAACACAAGAAGCTCATATTCATGAGACTTCAGATACTACAGCAGGATTCTTAATGAGAGAGGGGTGGGGGCAACTTGCAGGCAAAGCTAGGGTATCCTGCCATGAGGCAAATGCATCAGTTCTAATTTTCATGATCTTCTTGCACACATTGGTGTGACCAATTTTCGCTAAAAAGCTATTCTTGGGTTTCAGAATCTAGAAACAGTGCTGCTGAATGAAAATGGAACCTTTTTGAGATGCCCGGCAAATGGAGCGCTTCTGTAGCATATCCCATGCCAAGCATAAAATGTGCCAAATCATCATGGTGCTCTCTTCCTAATCGCGCAGCCCTGCCTCCCCACAAAGGCATGTTAAGTCAATCCTCATGTAACATTTGCCATAGCAAGTGTCTGCCATAGTTGATCTCACTATTAAAGGCTTCAAAAAAGCTAGCAACTAACACTGCCAATTTCAGCATCTTTGAGTGGGTTTCACACTTATGAAGGCATGTATCAGCTCAGAATTTGAATTTTATGACACTCCTGTCCAGAGGCTTACCATTTGACAGCACTGACAGGATCACCAGCTGCAGCCAAGCACCGGCAGCGAATGCCAGGATGGTTCAGAGCAATCACATGTGCCATCATGTACCTGTCCACCAGACCATCTGCTTAACTAAACAGCAAATAGGCAAAATACCAAAAAAGGAAGAAATTACTCTGCAGTAGCAGCTATTCCTTAGACTTTTATCTTGGCATGTGCAAGCCTATATGAGAACTTCAATATATAGACACAAGTGCCCAGACAATGCTTCCAACAATTTCCTTATAAGGAGCAAAACTTCTCCATACTTACAACTTGCAGCAACCTGAGTACAAACAGGAAAACTTCCTCTCAATGTCCACTTAATGATAAAGGGTCAGCATCCTAACCTAAATCCCTTTTTGTCAGTTAGCCCTTAAATCACCCTTGCCCCATAAATATCAGACTGGAAATAAGTCAAGAAACATCTACCTCTGACATTAACTTGCCCCAATGCAAAGGTCCTTAAATGGACTCAAACATAGAGGGAGAAAGACAGTACCTGTCCACTAGCCAGAGAACACCATCTCTGACACCCACAACCACAACAGGTCCAACTGGACGTTTCTGCTCCGGTGGTAGTCTGGAGACAGCAACTGAAACACCTCCTCCAGCTATGACTGCCTCTGGACTTACTTTCTTCTCTTCAAATTCCTTGAGAGGGTTTGGGACTTCCCCTTCACTTTTAGAAATCTTCGGCATAGAAACAAATGGGGGTACTGATGGAGCTGTTTGGAATGATGCTAGTCTCACCACCTGCAGCATAGGAGGCCGCAGAGGGATTCTTTCTGCTGTTACTACTTTAGGCCCTTCCACGGTCAGTAAAGCCAGCTCATTGTGTGCTGGAAATGCCTTTGCTTGTGATTCCCTTGCCTTCTGTTCTTCTTTCCTCCTCTTTCTTTCAACATCAAGAGCAGTAACCCCAGCATCCACAAACACACACCTGCCATCACCAGTCCCAGAACTGAAGGCCTCAATACACCACCAACATGAGTTCTAATGACATTAACATAGAAGACATGAGTTCAGCATTGTACTCCTGTAAAATCATGTAGAAGAAGTTTCAACCATTCTCCATCTCTTAGTCAAACCTTGAAATAACCGAGTTGCTAGTTCCTGCATTGCAAATTACACCGACTAACAGCCAGAAACTGGTGTGCAAGAAGCATCCCATCTCACAAGGATCCATTTGTCAATATGCACCAAATGCTTATGACACAGGCAAGAATCAGCAGTTAGAATGATTACGCAAGCTACATCTTTGACATGCAATAATGAACAAAAGGTCAACATAAGATTGATTGCCCACACAACATACTCTTGAAACTCAAAGAAAGAAGGAGATGAGTATGTCCAATGCCCCTTCTTGACTCTGTCTCACAATCCCTAGGACTATGCTAGTTACCGTTCCACAAAACAGGAGGAGAGAGGTGCTCACTCAATTGTAGTTGGTGTGGCCAAAAATAGCTGGCGGCGGTGCCAGACACCACCTGTTGCAGCTCCAATGGCCACATTGCCCAAGTAACGATACTGGGGGCGGAGGGAAGAAATGACAACATATCGTTGATATGCAAGTGCACAATACTCCACAGTTTGATCCCAAGCACTCCAATCCGGTTGTGGCAGCATCCCACTAACTGGCTTGAAAGTCTCCCAGCTGCATAACAACATTGTTCAGGGGTTCAGTACTTCCATGTCCTCATGTCAGGAAATGTAGCCAGATATCAAGGGATGGAAATGAGGCAGAAGAATGACCAATTTTTTCAGGACATTTGTGGAGACCATATGATGTTCTTATCTAAAGCTCCCATGCATACTCAAAAGAGATTTAGATAAGGTGAAAAGAAACCTAAGAAAGGGAGTGCAATAGAAAAATACACCACCTGTACAGCTGGAAATTTGCAGGTGCTTCAGTGCCCTTCCCTATGACAGAAGGATCATCAAGTGAACTACCAGATGGACCCAAAGTTGCAGTACTGGCCCTTCTTGGCATCTTGTATGTCACTCCCAGCAGAGCACCTCCTTGCAAACCTATCACCTGCACAATTATCATGACTCTCTGAACATGCCCAATACACAAGAAAACTCTGCAAATTTGACAGTTTAAAGGGCCAAAGAGTGGTTTCCTGTCCCATTCATATCAACTCACAGAAGTACTTGCCTCAGGGAACTCCACACAGTAGGCACAGTGCTATTATCTACCACGAGTCTAAATACAATTCAAAAATTGAAAGATGTGGAGGTCTATAAACAGTGAAAATGTAAGCATAACAGGAGATGAGTAGAGACATACTACTCCTAGGAATTCAAATAGCTCTCTTCAATTGAACAGTTGTCATCTTACAGGCTCAGGTCGGTTCTCAATGGAATTGGTAAGGGTAGTGACCATCCCATCATCCAGTATGATGCACACTTGAACAGTGGCCAAGGCTGCAGCACTAGCTGCAGCAGCTGCAGCTGCAGCAGCCTGAGCAGCAGCTTCTTTTGCTTTTCTTGAAGAGCCACCTTTTGGTGGTGGGGGTGGTCTTGGAACTGGGAAAGACTCAATCAGAGCAAAGCGTTCTCTACAAGAATCCCATGCAAAATGCCGTGCAGCTCCACTATGGATACATGTCCAATCAGAAACCCTATAGATTTGATAGGCTGGTGTATCTGGCCACACTATGGACACATACCTGCAAGGAACTTAGGGCAATTAGTTCACCCCACACCTATTCCCAGATAAATGTGTTGGCTTTCTAAACAACACATTTTTGCACTTGGAGACCTCATGACTAAGACTTCTTCCCAATGTAGGTGCAAGAAGGGAAACAAATTCCACCACTTCAGATAGCCTCCCTCTACAGATCTACCAGGGGAGGAGAATCTTAATACTCCAATAATTGAACAGCCAGATCTACATTTAAACAAGTGGTGAAGTAGCATTATATTTTTTGGCACCAAATGGACTTGGAAAGAAATGATCTGTTCAAAAGTCAACTGCATAAACTTCAAGAAAATGACATGTTCAGACAAGATTCTTACTTTCCAGATTTGCTTGTAGAAAGGCAGCAAAATGAATCGTGTGCAAGTGACTGCACATGCTTATATGTTTGCTTCACCTGCAAACATGTACATCACCCTAATATTTGGTAAAGGAGACAACAGTACACAGACATCTCTTTAACACTATGGAACCACAACCAAGTAGTCTAAAGAATTGTGGCAATTGAAACACCCCAATTTGTCAACAAACAGTGACAGCCCAGGCAATACAGAGGAAGTTTCACCATCAACAGAAGAATTAGATACAATTCTGACTGCACAGGACAGAGACAAAAACAACAGGTCATAAAACACTTGAAAATCAGGTTGAACTCCTAAGTACAACCATGGAGCATTAATGCAATAACTATACCTGCAGTTGTGAAGAAGATTCTGGAGCGTCACTCCGGGGACGACCAGTAAGCTCAATCAAGACACCTGTGTTTGAAATAGTAGGATTTACTGGTGCTGCAAGCTGGAAAGAGAGCAACCGTATTTCACTATTCACGGCAAATGCGACAGTGTGTTCTTTGCTGCCAGGTGCAGAGGGGAGGGGCACAGCTGCAGGGAGAGCCTTGACATCAAACTCACTGAGGATCACCCCAAGATTTGTGCCACTGGCAACTAGGTGTGGCTGCAGAGGATGTACAGCCATGCAATAAGCCTGAAGCAGCCACATATGACCACATTTGTATGAGGTGGAAATCATAGGGTTGACAATTTTCCTGGCATAGAATCATGACAAGCCACCTACAGATATAAAAACAGCAAGTCGTTGAATTTTATGTTACAGCCTGCGGGCATGCAAGACTGAATGGATATGGAAAATTCTCTTAAGTGTTAAATGGTGAGAGAAGTTTAAAGGGCCCACCTTAAGCTTCTTGCCAGATGCAAGCAACGGGGCTGGAACTTGTAGAGTCAAGTCACACAAAGGTCTGGTCGTAGCTCCATATCCTGAGTGTTCTATGGCCCTGTCAAATCATGATGCCCATTATTCACTAGATACCACTGATGCAGACCTAAGGACCGCCAGGGTCAGCAAAATACCCTCTTCAGTTCAAAACTATTATGTTCCTATCAGAGGAATGGTTGCACACAAGCACATAAACCACAATTCAACTACTAATTGAATTTGCTCGCACCAGATATGAGAATCTTTAACACAGACAAGAAGGTCAAGGTTGGGTCGGCGAGGATGACACCATGAAGCCACACCATGACAAGCCAATTTTGAAACTGGCTTGATTCGACGTATTTCCTGTGGCACTCAACCACACCCAGACCTTCTGAAATAAGTCACCAATACCTGATATTGCAAGGCAAAGTTCATAGTGCTAAAGTGCATGCATAATGTGTGTGAGAATGACATCTATTCCAGTCTCTTCCAGCCATTGAGTCAACAATTCCTAACTTCTAGGTTTGAATTGTTAGCATACATATCGACTGTCTTGCAGAAAACAGGAGATCAGACAGAGAAAACTGAAAGCACCTTGAAATTGACTGTATCCCAGATTGCTAAGGTCTTGTCTGCCCCAATACTGACAAGCTGAGGAGCCTCATCTTGCACTCTGGCCAGTTCTATCCCATAGACTCCACCATCATGTGCCTGCAATGTCAAAACCCAAAACCTGGTCAATAAAGTCTGATCAGTGACCTCAATTTAGCATAACAAAGCATTGCATCTGAGCCACAAAGCACACAATGGAACAGAATTCAAGTGAAGGAATATGTGCTGTTGAGAATAACTCTCATTGTTAGACCTTGTTTTGGTGACCAGCTCCTATTAATGAATATTTTAGACCAGCTCCGATCAATGAATATTTTAACTTGTAAAAAACACATATCTTTCATAAGAATAGAGAAATCTCCATTCTCACTATGAAGAAAAAACACAGCAAGGTTAACACTTCTTCAAGAAGCCACAGAAAGTTCCAAACCAGGACAAAACAAACCAAAAACAAAAAAACAAAAACAGCAGTATGAACAATAGTGCCAATCTCACACCTGTTCAGGGACCATCAAGAGTAGTATGTATGATAGTGACTTATCTACCACAACTTCCCCACTGACTTCATCAGCTCCCGACAGTGGGTAAAGGCCAGTGAAAAGCACCAACCTGCAAACTGAGTTTCTGCTGCAAATACAGAAGCACTCAGCCATGCTACTGGCTAGCAACAGACCACAACACAAGGACATGATGAAAAAACAGACCAACAGATAGGGAAAAGCAGAATCTAAAGGAAAGGACAGCGGGGGAAAACAATGAACAAGTGGGCTTACAAGAAGCTCCCCACTTACAAGACTCTAAACAGAATCATTCTGAAAACTCCAAAAGTTGAACTTCCAAAAAGGAATTTTCTTTGTTAAGCAACCCTCTAGTTCTCTTTAGAAGAATTTTTAAAGAGTAGCTTTTTATCTTCAGAAGGACAATAAGACTGACCATCTGAAAGACAAAAAACTTCTCACAACTACAAAGCCTCAAGAACCTGTAAATTGACTATTGATAACCCCCAGCTTCGCAGTAATTGAGATGTTTGAAGAACATCAGGCATTCTAATCATTTCAATACCTTCATACTCTGGTGGAGAGCATTTATCAAAAATGTCACAGGATAAACCTTGAGGACTTTGTCTAACAGCTAGATCCAGAAATTACAAGAGAACTTGTAAAAAACATACCCCAGAACTATGTCCATTCATGAAAGGCAAATGCAATAGTTAACTTGTGGGACTTGCAGGGACTGAGTACGACACAACAACCTTGACAGACAGCTTTGGTAAGGCTTCTCGGGATGCCTGAGCACCATCCACACTCCATAAGCTTAGTGTTCCATCATTGCCTCCTGATACCAACAGTGTCTGCACCACACCAGGTCCAACTTTCAAATGACTACATAAGCTAACAAAGTGACCATATATTAAACCAAATGTTGCATATCTTGTAAGATATGTGTGTTTGTTCCCCTAAATTTGCCTACTAAATACCACTTCAAAGATTTGAGTGACAGCAATTGCTACATATTGAAGACATTTGAAGACATGGCCTTTTAAATTGTTTCAGTCTAGCATACTACTGTGATGTTCAGCCAAGTGCAGATGTGGGCATTGCAAGCATGTAAGGAGAAGAAATCTTAAGTACCTCGCCGGAGGAAGCCAAGAAGGTCATTAGACATGAGATGGGCCCCTTATGGCCACCAACATATCGCCGCACCAGCTGTACAAAAAGCTCCTCTATCAACACTAATATGGGTATCATAATTTTCAGCATACTCCAGTTACTCCAGAATCTTCAAACTTATTCACTGAATTTTTTTCAAGTGCCATCATACCCTCCTTTGCTAAGTTATACCTTTGTGCATCAATACAAGACTCACCAATTGTATTTGTGTGCATCAATATGAAAAATGACACTCCTATCATGGACCTGATGAAGACAAGGAACTTGCTGACTTACACCACAGAACAAATCCTGAGGTTTTTGGAAAGAAAGCTTTGATACCTGCCACAAAGTCATGGAAAGTACTCTAATAACTCCATCAGAACCACCAAAGGCAGCAAGAGGGCCCTCAACAACCCCTGATCGTGGAAGGAATGCAACACTGGAACCCAGGAAAAGCAGATACAATGATTACAGAGATTGAATCCATCTGAAAATATGAGCAGATTCAGGTTTATGCATTGGGTATAAAGGACAAGACTGCAGAGATACATACTTCCCTTTCATCTATTAAGTCTTCAAAAGTTTGAACATAATATTGACAGCCACAAGTTCAGAGTCCTACCACAGAGGTGATTTGTTGTCAAATACAGACTTCGGTACATCTCGTGCACGCATGCTAACCATATCAAGGAAGATGACTTTGTTCTCACAACACACAACCAGGAAATGGCGTCCCTTGATTGTCAGGTGGCCTCCCCCAACCGGTGCATACAGCTGGTTGGGTGCCACAGGTGCCTCCCCTGCAGCTGAGCGACTCAGCCATGCTTGCCAGAAGCGAACATCATCATCATAGAATGTGACATGTTTCACACTGCATTCATTATATCATAGGGCTCTTGTCAAAGAACTCACTACATATGCCAACCCTTTTGAAACTGGTTTCAACACATCCAACCCTCTAAACATCATGAAAACATGATCAACCCTGAAGAAGCACAGCTAATCAAAATAAATCAACAGTATCCCCATTCTTGCTGCAACAAGCTTGTCAGCAATGTAAGCTTCATTTCGTTTGCCTACAAACAAACACCTAATCCTAATGCATCAAGAGGCCTGCATTGATGGCAGTAGATAGCATCTCCAACACCCTGAACATCTCCTTAAGCAAACCACAATATCAACACTGAAACAACAGAAACATTTCTAAACTTCAAGAACTCTTTTGATGCCAAATCAATCTCTTTTCCTCCCATGCACATGAGCTGATAAGACTGCTTACCTCCCTCCTCGTATTGATTCTGAGGTTTTCGCTTTAGGCTCTGTTTCAAAACAATGAGATAGATAGTCAACAACAAAAAATGTCATCGAGCCTTGGATGGAGAACAAAGCCAGAGAGATAAGAGCTTGAAAGGAGAAAGTTCAAAAAATTTGAAATGCCCATACCAGCTTCACCCTCAGCAAGTTTCTGAAGCTGGGCACCTACAGTGCGTCGTTCGTCAATACCCCTCACATTCACCTCATAAATGACCTACAACCATCAGAAACTTGCCATACTGTGATATCAACCAACTTAGTGGCCAGGTGATAACCTCCGCAGACTTGCAGCTAAACACCATCTGTGAAAACATTTTTCCTCTGAAATTGGAATGATAAACTCATGCCAGTATTTTGTTTATCAACTGCTAGGATTAAGTCAAAGAAATCATTCTTAATGACTACATGTGATCAGAATTGTGTCTTAAGATTGGCTTCAGAAGAGCTCCAGTTTGATGACAAAGCTTGATATCCAAAAGGGTGACCCAATAAGAAGGATACACAGAAATAATAGAGTAGAGCAGAGTAGAGCTCACCTGTCGATGCTCCCAATCCCAGACGACAACATTGTCGCTAGCATCTGCTGTGACAAGCCAGGGGTAAGTGGGATGCAGAAGGAGCCGCACCACCTTGTCTGGCGTAGGCCGAAATGCTCGTAATCTCAACATTGCAAACTAAATCGCCCAAAGAACCAACTCTCCTGCCTCCCCCTTTACTTTCCTATCATAGTCTCTCCCACCCTTCTGCTCCTCGAAAGTGCACTTCTGGTACCTAATAACCGATACCCAAACCATCGTCAACAAAACCAGGTCAGATTCACGACATCACTTGATCCGATTGACACCATGGAAAACGACATCCAATAATCCTCCTCCATTGTGTCCAAAGAGGAAATGGTGGAAGAGAGAACGACCGCATAACCTAACTCCTTAGATCTTTCTGAGGAGATGATTGCACCAACTCCAGGATGATCACTTCAACTCCTTTTCAACTTTTCCATGTCCATTTGTATCAACGCCAAATCTCCAAGAGTGGAAAGAGTTACGGAAGGTGGGAAGAGTTCTGGCCATGTGATTGTAGGATAAACTGTATCAGGAGGAAACAGACAAGACAAGACAAGACAAAAGAGGCCACACACCCAACTCTTTCGATCACCTGTAAGCATCAATGGTCGCACCACTCCAAAATACTCACATCACTTCTTCTCGACTCCTCCTTGTCTTGTTTTTCTTCATGGAAACTGAGATCTGATCAGATGAGAGAACGGTATACTGCATCACGTACAAGCTCCGTCTATCACCAGTAAACGTTCGAGACTTTTCTTCTTTGCAGATCACGGAAAGAACCAACCTACACACCCCGATATTGTCCTGTGATGCAGCTGCATACCACAGAATGCGAAATGGGCGATGTGACTAATTGCGCCTCTTCCATAGCTTGCGTCGACACCGTCCCGGAAGTCTGACATGTCGAAGACGTCAGCCGACGAAGTGGAAAGAAACGGAGATTAGGTTAAAGAGTTAGGTCGTCTTTCTTCTTTTGTCGTTCTATGTACATTTTTCCTCTGTCTGTGCACAAGGATTTTTCGCTCTCCTCCCTACACCAAACATCTCGGCTTCTTCTCGCGATCCCGAGATTAGATACCAGTCTTCTTTCTCTAGGGAGTTTCTTCTTGAGAGGTGTTGAAGAAAATGGCGCCACAAGGTCCAGAGCAAGGCATCGGAACAGATGAGCCTGCGGCGTCGAACTCCGGGAAGCAGTACGTGCCTTACGTGCAGAAGATGGTTCTGACTGGTCACAAGAAGGCTATCTCCAGTGTGAAATTCTCACCTGATGGAAAATGGCTGGGAAGTTCTTCTGCGGACAAGACTGTGCGCATTTGGCATGCATCGGACGGTAAGCTGGAGCGGTGTCTCGAAGGTCATAGCGATGGGATCTCAGACTTCGCTTGGAGCTCGGATTCCAGGTATATCTGCACCGCCTCTGATGACAAAACTCTCAAGATATGGGACCTGCAGACTGGGGATTGCGTGAAAACCCTTAAGGGACACACCAACTACGTCTTCTGTGTGAACTTCAATCCCCAGAGCAACGTAATTGTGTCCGGATCCTTCGATGAAACCGTGAGGCTGTGGGACGTGAAGACCGGGAAGTGCCTGAAGACGCTGCCAGCGCATTCGGACCCTGTGACTGCCGTCCACTTCAACAGAGATGGATCACTCATAGTTTCGAGCAGCTATGACGGGCTGTGCAGAATATGGGATACGGCAACGGGACATTGTTTGAAGACTCTGATAGATGATGAGAATCCCCCTGTCTCCTTTGTCAAGTTCTCGCCAAACGGGAAGTTTATACTTGCTGGCACACTTGATAATACTTTGGTAAGCTTCCTGGTTCTTTTCTCATCGTTCTTGAAGCATTTCTATCGAAATGTGCCACTATTCCCTCTCTCTGTGACTTATCCCTCCACGACCTTACTCCTGCTACAATTGTACTTTTTGTTGGTTTTGCACCCCAGCTTTTGTTGGAAGTTAGTATTAAGTTCAATGGATACAAATTTCCTTCCATAATTTGTGAAAGGTAGTGTGAATCTCAGTGCAATGTGTTTTCTTTTCTCTTTCTTGAACACATTTTTCTCGCAGTCTTCATGCAATCAAGTTCTTTCTTGCAGTATCATTTCTTCCTTCAGTTGGAGGGTTTGTACAACTCCAGACACACAGTATTTATTAAGGGGTGTTAATACACTTGCTTTTCTGGATGCTGGCCTAATGTCACTGTGCCAGTCATTTTTCCACAGAAGATCATCTTGCTGAATGCATCATGGAGGTTACAGTTTGCAAAAAGTGTTGTTATGAGGAACTTTGTTCTGTGTTTTTCAGGTTTTATTATATTTCAGTCCTGAATACTGAGTCTGAGGATAGAGTCCCTCCATCTTATTAGAGTTTACCCCCCCTAAAGTCCATTGTTGGCAAGCTTTATGTCCTTCCATGTGATGCTTGATGTTGAACAGCCATCACTTTGTTCTCCTCCCATTTGGAAGGATTTTGCATTTGCACTCTTCCCTTATGAATAGCATTCATTTTTTGTGTCTGATTTGATGGAGCTATTATTGCTAATGATTATGTTCCTCTTCTCTTCCTGCTGTCTATCCAACCCAAATGTTATTCTTTTTTCAGGTCCTGCTGATATCCCATTTGGCTTTTTACTGCATGCAGAGATTGTGGAACTATACTACAGGCAAATTTCTGAAGACATACACAGGGCACACAAACAACAAGTTTTGCATTTTTGCGACTTTCTCAGTGACAAATGGGAAATACATAGTTAGTGGGTCAGAGGATCACTGTATCTACCTGTGGGATCTACAAGCTCGGAATATCATCCAGAAACTGGAGGGTCACACAGACACAGTGCTGTCTGTTTCTTGTCATCCTCTTGAGAACAAGATTGCCTCGGGGTCTTTGGAAAAAGATATGACTGTCAGAATATGGGTGCAGGAATAGATAAGTGATCAGATCACCATGATGCTGCTGGTGCACCATGTCTGGTGTCTTGCCTGCCATGTATTTGTACTAGAACAGAGGTTGAACTTCAATGCTGAAGGTGTGCACTTTTGTGTGGCCCGTTACCTTAAATTTTTTGCAATGTTTCTTGATCCTAGTGGCTGAAGTGGGGTGGATTTTTGTTTTCAGGATATTGTCAGATAAGATGAACCTTGCTTCATCTTCTGTTTACCATCTTCACAGCCCTTTTTTTAATATCCATGCACGTAGCAGTATGATGTTTTGTCCTGTTGTGATTAGTGTTGGGGCTAAAAGCAGCCTTCATGGAAAATTGTTTCAATTATGTAGATCTAAAGGATCTTTGATGAATGGCGCAATGCTTCTTTTGGTTCCTGTTCAGCCCATTGCCCAGTTTTACAGGTATTATGTGAAAATTGAAATAAACCTCCTAGTAAACTGGTATTTAAAGGTACTCAACTTTTGATACAAGACATGCTTTGATTTACTGAACAAGTAGTTATCTATATATATATATTTACAGAGGTCTGAAAGAAAAATGCAAATGCCAAAACAAAGGAATTAAGACAGCATCTATATGTCGGACTAATCCTCACAGAGCTATGTAGTTTGGATGATGAGATGCTAATGGTGAGATGGCTGTTCTTGTGAACTCTGTTTTCATTATCTGGATGTATTTATATTACATAGACTGCAATCACACAAGGAATGAGCATGCTGTACACCAGTTTTAAATATTGTTCAATGCAGAGGTCAAGAAACACAAAAATTGCACACATGATGTCCTTGCATTTCATGTTTGACCACTACAATGAAATTTCATCAATGGTTTGGGAAAATGGGACTTACTTTCTCGGAATGTATTGTTGGATCTTGAGTCAGATTCCAGCTGTTCACTTCTTCAAACTCCTTTCAGTTGAGAAAATTTTAAGCTGTAGCTGACTTGAACAGATATGTGGAATTATTACTTGGGAGATAATGGAGCAAATAAGCTATAAGCTTTCTCTGAAATCAACAGAAAGGTGGTGAAGCCTGAGACAGAAGTCTTGGAAACATTAGCAGAGCTACTCTGGAGTAGTGATGCAGAATGCACAGCTTGTCATCATGACTCGGATGTGGGAACCACACTTCTTCTCTGCTCTGCCTTGTGAGAAGTAGTAGGATTCCAGCAACACTTCATATGGGTAAACCAAGTTTGCAAAATGCAGGATTTTGATAACACTGCACATATACTGCAGCTTCAATCTACCTTGCAAGTGGTTGATGTTTTGTATGTCTTCATCAGCTTATGATAGCTTTGGAAAAGCAACAGCATTTGCCATCATCACATGCTAGGAAACCCACAAAATTTGTCTTGAGAGATCTAACTATTGACAGCTTGTGCACTCTTGAGGATCACCACCAATTGGCAGCTACAACTACACTGTTGTAATAGGAGACCTATGCAACTTCATATTCCTGAAATTAGTATGAACTTGCAACCCTTGCAGGGTCAGGAGTCGGGCACAAGTCAGGAGTCCAGGGCGGGAGTTGGGAGTCTGAGGCACAAGTCAGGTGGGCCTTTAGCTGCACAGTTGAGTACAATAAGGGTAAAAGCAATTCTCTTTCTGACTTCTCTACATTGCAAGGTTTGGTAACCCCTTTCAATAATCATTGTGCTGTTATCACCAATGTAGCACAATTCAAAGAAGATTTAACCTCCCCACAGTTGATGCAAAACTCTTTTTATACATTCAAATACTGACCGAATCACTAATGACACCATGGAAGTTTTTTTATTATTATCTGTTGGTTGTGATAACTTTGTTTACCCCTATGGAGGCTAAAAGGACTTAATATATCATATATTGTAACAATTTGTACCTATGTTCAAAGCATTTCGACCTCCATCAACAGTTTTAGAATTATCGGAGTCAGATCAATTAATATATGCTTTTTCTTTACATATTCAAAACATACATTAGGAAGAATTATCATTCTTATCTCACACATTTATCTCTTTCAGTCGTTTCACAATTAATAGAGTTAGATCGACTAAATGAACGCCACCCGTTACTACTTCTTTTGAATCCCAAATAGTCAATGTGTTCAAATAATATCTTTCTCTTTCCTAATTTTATTTCATGATGGATTTATTGAATCTCAAACCATATGTGTTCAAATTGTATTTTATTTTTTTCTCACAACATTATCATCGATTTATTGATCCTAATGGACTTGTTATGGATAGAAAACATTCAGACAATGTCATTTCTAAGCAGTTCATGGAACGATTTGATTTTTTTTTGAGATCTCATATATTAAAGATGACACAATTTTTTTGAATGATGACTAATGATCATAACTCGCCTCTTTTATAGGGTCCTCTACACTCATTAAATTACAAAATCTTGTTGCTAGTATAATAATCCTCTAACAATGAATATGTGCGAGATTTTTTTCTTATTAATTGGGGTTAGGATAGATTTATTCATAATAGTTCTTCACCACTACATTTTCTAATTTCGATCATATTACACTATGTTCAAAACAAGATATTGCATGTGACGACATTTGTGAATCTTTTATAATTATCATTTTATGTCATTTAGATTAATTTATCAAATACATGTTCAAGTTTGTTCACATAACAACTTTGTCAAAGCATATGTTTAATGTTAATCAAAGCTTTTACTATAAGAATGAATTCCTATTTGTTGTGTTGTTCGCTTCTCATTCAAGTTCATTCAAAAAGCATGAAAAAATTACTCTAATCATGCAAGTAGTCCACATGTACATTACTATGTGGTTACATGTCAAGGAATATTTGAATATTTTGTTGATATGATGACATCTTGGAACGTGTCAAAATATTCAATCCATGTCAAGTGAGTTTGTTGAAAAATATTCCCTTAGGTATTCTAAGGAATATTATTATCTATGTATGTTCACCTACTCACCAAATACATCCATGTTCATAGATTATGTTAATATTTTACCCTTGTTCATGATTTCCTTAATAAGTTATTCCTTCATGTAAAATCATTCCAACACCATTCTTTTAACTAATATTGTTGCAATTCCTTCACAGTCTTAAACATTCGCACATACAAACTTCTAATCATGAGACCATGAATTATTGCAATAGTAAAAAAAAATACAACATAATCAAAAGGAGACTTGTTTTATATTTTTTGTTTTTATGCATATTTTTTATTGGTTACAATTACCTACAATATTCCATTTCTATTGATAATTATTACAATTGGCTATTTACAACATCTAATAATCAAGATTTAGTTAGCCATTAAATTTGATAGAACAAAAATTCAATCGACTTTTAGTTTTGATTGTTTTATAATCAATTGTTTCTTAAATTTTTATCTATTGAATCAAGTTAATGTATTTTCTCTAACATCTATGTTCAATCTAAGCCATTGGGTTTAGGTCATTTAAAGTTGAAATTTTGAAAACAAATTTCATCCCTTTTTTTATCATGTTGTTTTAATGACAACACCAAAGTTGTTGTTCCAAGTTCTAAATGCATTATGTTTATTCATGAAAATTTCAAAAAAACATTTGGTTAGAGATAATTGAAATGCATAAGGAAAGTTACATGGGAAACTTTGAAACATTCCAACATTGTCAATAATGCACAAGAAAATGAATCAAACTTTAAAGTATTCTACAAACCCCCGATGCTTCACAAAATTCGAAGAAATGTAATTAATGAAACTCCATTGGAAAAAGCAGCATTGGAACTAATTGTGTAATGAAATGAAGTTATTTTTGGTTTTTTTTTTCATGCAAAACTTGTGTTAGAATTGCATGAATTTTTTTTGCATGAGCTCCTAAATCTTGAACCCCATTGGTATGGGACATTGTGCACCCCAAGCAAACTCCTTCATTTGGTTCCTAGCACAATTTATTTCCCTTCCTTGGACAAATCTCCAACTTGATGAATATGTATAGTGAATTGGACTAAATGAACATTGAGAAAATATTTTCACCCCACAAGGTATGTGTTGCAAGTAATCATTTTGTTTAGATTTTGTTCTATTATGTAGGTCATGGTGGGTATTTTATTGATCTGATTAAATTAAAATAGTTTTGCAAGATCTTGTGTTCATAGATCATGTTTACAAGCATTGAAACCCTGGGGGAGACAAATGATGTAATAAAAACAAACATGTCAATTGCCAACTATGAAAAAAAATTATCAAGAGTAAGATGATAAAATGTTAAAATGAAGATAGAGAAACCATAAAAGAAGGTGAAAGGTGAAGCTTTGTATAGATTGTAAAAAAATGTGACAAATAGAAGTAAATGCACAAATTTAGACAAAAATTAGCAAAATTTTGGAAGGTGGCAAAGGTGGTCCAATGAAGTCCATTGATATGTATGTTAGACAAAGTTAGAGAGTAAGTACAACGCTTATGAAAAACATTGCTATGTTTGTTATGAAAGAACTTAAGTGGGTACAAGATTCAACAACTTGTGTTTGAAAAGGTTTTGGGTCATTTAGTTATAAAAGGTGTGTTCCCTATTTATTCAAATTTAGTGTTATCTTGAATAGCTACATAAGATCTCAAATGTATTTATTTTTTCTATCATTTGCTTGTTCAAATCCCATATATATATATATATATATATATATATATATATATATATATTGGGACCTTTGGTACTATTGATTAGGAATTTGTCTTTTAAAATCAATTAAACTAACCCAACTTGTGTTTTATTCTCCTATTGCAAGTTTGTTGGCATGCACTTGTGATTTTCAAGTTTGCATTTGTTAAATTATATGTATAGATTTAGTCCTCAACGACTTTCATCATTCAAGTGCGACATTTTTTCCCTTCAAAGGTTCCTTGTTCTTGAAAGCCTATTGTGATTTTGCTCCATGGGGTAACCACTACCACCAATATGTTCATTATTGTGATACCTATTTTTGCATCTTTAACATGGTTTTTTTCTTTTGAAGCTTTTTGTTTTCCTTGAAACATCTTTTGCATATCAGTAAAACATGGACATTCCATCAATTTTATGCCCTCATGTGCCACAATGTGACAAGAATGTTTGATAGGTTTATGGGCTTACTAGCATGTGCCATCATTTTTACAACGACTTGCATTTGTTCATCGTGCTTCTTATTCCTATAAGTATCCACATCATACAATATATGTTGGCATTGTTATTATTTTGCTACTTCACTCTAATAGCTCCTATCTCAACCACTTGTGGAAATAAAAATGTGTTAATGCATACGATTTTTTTTTGTTTTTTTCCATTACCCAAATTCACTAGGTTTTTAATAAAATGGGACAAAATCAATTAATATTCAACTTGTTTGATTTTGGTAAAAAAGGACTAGTTGATTAGAAGGTTTTTAACAAAATGATTTAAAGTCATTTGGGATAGACACACGTTGCACTAAATAATTCTCAATTTTAAAATTATGACATGGGTATATGAGGTCCCAAGTTAATATGATGTGAAATAATGTGCCATGTCATCATACCCAAAAAAATCTTTTTTTTCCGAATTAGGAAACCATAGATTATATTTTTGTCACAACAGGCCATGAAAAAAATTTAAAGTTTTTCTTTTTGATTTGGTCAAAACAAATTGACATTATTCACCATGATGTATATGTTTGTATATTCATTGTGATGTACATGGTTATATATTGCATATGCAAATACATTACTACACACATCCATCAAGGATTGAACCCAAGACCTCCTGAAAACACACTAAGGTATTAACCACCAACACACTTCAAAACTTTGTTGAAAAAGAAAAAAAATTGAAGTTAATTGTGTTTAGCATGAAATTGTTTAGTAAATTCAAACTTTAACATATGTTTTCTTTTTCAAATGCTACAAATGAAAACATGATCTTGAAGTTTATTCAATAATGCATTTTTTTAAAAATCAATATTTAACAATATTTAATTTAAAAGGTTAAAAAAAACTTAAAATTGAATGTCATGAATAAATCTATAAATTTCTTTTTGTTTAAATTGACCATCAATCTTTGTAAATTCAGTGTCAATTCAAAAATGTATTCATTAAATCTTTTATAATTTTATTATAAATACATCAATTATGTCCTTTTTTAAAATAAAATTTCAAGTTTTTATTTTCTCCAATATGATTAAGTACAAAAAAATTTATTTATTGCAATGTTACTAAAATGGTAATCATCCATAAGAGTATTTATAGATTTGGTTATAAACAAGTTGTGTTGTTGGAAAATTGTTTAATTTTTTTAATATTATGGTTGCTTATTATATTTCATTGTAAAAATTTGATAATATATATTTTAAAATTGACAAAAGAAAATTATTTCAAAAAAAATCTTTCTTGATGTTGTTGCCCCTTTAAAATTGGCAAAATTAGTCACAAGAATAAGCATTAATTAAGTAGTTAATATAACCATTTAATTATCAAGACCATATTTTTTTTAACAGATGAATCATACATTAATACAAATGATTAATTACACAACTTTGAAAACTAAAATCACAACATATTGTTTCATTTTTTTAATGATATAAAAATCTTATTTACATTTTTTTTCCTTTTTAAGATTAAAAGCAATTTAATTTGGTGAAATTTTAGGTTTAAATAGTTGGATAATCACCCTCCCCCCCCCCCAACCAACATGTTTTTTTGTTTTTTAATTTCCTAACTTAGCAATTCTTATTGGGGAAAAAATGAAAAATAGTGAAAATTCAAGGAAAAATGTAAAACTACAAAAATATTGCCAAAAACTTGAAATCACAAATTTGAAAGATAAATTGTTCCTCTTAATGAGTAAAAATTTAAAAGTAATTATAATAATTTTAACATTAAACACATAAACAATTCAAACATCAATTTTTATTCGAAATTTTTTATCTTCAATCTTTTAGATCATTATAAACCTTATCCAATTTTTTTGAATTAAAAATAAAAATATTAATCATGTAATCGAATGTCTTTTTGTGGTGAATTTTCACCATGTTGCAAACATAAAAAACACCATCAACATCAGCAAAAAATAAAATAAAATATATTATTATTATTATCATTATTATTTTACATGATATAATTTTACAATGGGTTATAGGACTTGTTGCCAAAGTATATCATATTTTCAAAATTTTGTACCTCCATATATGCTTTATAGCCAAAACAATTTAAATTTTTTTTTGAATGATCTTGAAGAATATTAAAAATTTTGAGAAAATAAAAAGATTAAGAAAACTATTGATGTCATTATTATTATCACCATTTAAAATGCATTTATTTATTTTATTTTTTAAAATAAACATTTAAAATCTCATCTCTAAATATTTAAACATAAACATGAAACAAAACAAGTTTTTTTTTTGATAAATCATTTAAATAACAATCATAATTATAAAACATTGATAATTTTCCATAATAATAATAATAATTTTAAAAATTAAATCTTTTAATCATTGTTTTTAACATGATTTTTTTCTTTCATGAACTAAAAGGAAAAAATGGGGAACTAATTAGGGATTTTTTTGGGGTTTTTTGGGTGTGGCATTATGAACATTTGTAATAATAAACTGGTCCATGATGCTTTAAACAAACTTGGGGAAAAACATACATTCTAATTTTCATAAATGTACATGAATTTAATATACAAAAAAAGTATAATTTAGATATTTACATGCATCCAAAACTTTGTGTGTATGAACATTTTCTATCTAATCACTAACCTATTCAAATATAAATTTGAAACATGCCAAGTTTTTATATGTCCATTTTCTTTAAATGTGGTGAATGCAAAATGCAATTCATGAATAATGGACTTAACATGTTTTAAATGAATGATTCAACTCATATGCAAATGTTAATAGTTTAATTTAGATGTGAAAAATTCACTAACTCATTCAGGTATAAACATGAAGCATTAAGCTGTTATGTGTGTTTCAATATAGTAAGTGCAATATGCAACATTTGAATAGTGGTCTCAATAGGTTTAATGTGGATGATTCAACTCATGTAAAAATGTTGATAATTCAAAAAATGTGAAAATTTCACTAAATCATTCAAGTTTGATTACAAAATATTAAATTGTATGTGTTTTATTATATTATAATAAATGTAAGATGCAAATTGCGAGTAATGGTTTTAACATAGTAAAAGTGAATGGTTCAACTCAAGTACACATGTTGATAATCGAAAAGATATGAAAAAAATCATTGATTCATTCCAATATAAATGTGGTGTTTTTAATTGTTACATGTGTTTTAATAAATTATCATAATTGTAAAATGCAACTTCTATATAATGGTTTCAACATGTTAAAATTGATGGTTCAGTTCATGTACCATGTCAATAGTTGAAAAAATTTCAAAAAAATCATTAACCCATTATAATGCATTGTGTAAATAAAGTTATCAGTTACTTTTAATTTTCATGTCAATAATTTGAAATTATTGAAAAATTAAATAGGATTCAAATTATACTCGTAAATGAACAACGTAATGAATGTAAACAACTATGAACAATATTGACCATTAATTAGTGCAACAAGCCATTTGTAAACTTAAAATGATCAAATGTAATTGAAATGTAGTTGAATTGGACAATAGTCACAATGTGTGGGGGTGGAATAAGACAATATTTCTTCTTATGATGTTTTCTATTTTGGAAATGTCATTTCACATAATATAATGAAGTTCCTTCTAATGTTGTAAAATTACACACTTCATACATGCTATAACAATACATAAATATGATTGTGATCTAAACCTAAACACTATGATAAAAGAATTTTATGAAGTTTTGGTTTGTAAATTGTTCACCAATTTCAACAAAGGTTATAATGTACTTCCACTATTCATTTTTGACATGTTCAAAAAGTTTCAACTCCATCTATACCTATTCATCATTCTACATCATTTGAAACTTCTTGTATAATGTTTAAATTAACCCCTCAAAATTGGTTTTTGGATAGGCATTTAAATAATTGTTACACCAGTCCAAATCTAAGTCTTTGAATGTGAATTCAAAAAAAATCACAATATTTGCACCTTCTATTTCACTATTAGCTTGGATCACAACTTTGAATACATGCACATGTGTATCAAAATCCATTTGTTTCACATACTTAAAATAATTCAAGCCTTTCATGTTTGGATGCTTAGGAACTAATGATTTTATTATAATCATCAACAAGTTCCTTAGTGGTCATGGTGGTTCAAGTGGTTCCCTTCTTAGACTAATTGTGGTGGTGATGATGTATGTGAGACATACATTGTTGATGTTGATGGGTATTGCATTGTTGTCATCAATTCATTGAATAATGGTGATATAGTTTCATGAGCTAATTACCAAAAATTGAAGTACATGCTCTAAGCACATATGTTGTATTTGCATGTTGGGTTGTCATTACAAGTTCATGTACCAATGTACCAAGAACTATAGTGATTGTCATTTGCACATACATTGGTGTTGCAACTAGCTAGTGTTATGGTTGCAAATTCATGTACAAATGTCTGAAGAATTGTAATAGTCGTCCCTTACAAGTATGTACGTGGATATGGTACAATTACTATGGGTTCATGTACCAATGTACCCACAACTATAATAATTATTTGTTGCCAATATGTTGACATGGGGTATTACATTGATGTTATTATAGGCAACATGGTTATAGGCACAATAGTAAAATGTGACAACCCATGGGTCATTTTGTTGAAATGTTTTTAGATTGAACATTCTTGCCTCCATTTGGATCTAAATCTTGTGGTTGCCTTCTTCCACCTCCATAGATTATTCAAATTGGAATATATTTTATGTTCACATCTCATGTGGTTTATGTAGGTAAGGTAAAATAATTTCATCAAATAGTTGTTTGATATGAAGTTGGTTACATAAGGTAAGGTCTAGGGATCTTGTCCAATGATTAAACTTGGCAATGCATTAGTTGTCAATCCACCATCATGATTGTTCCAACGAGACACTTCACTTTTAGATCATTACATCTATTGCATATGTACAACAATTGTTATGGGATTTTCTTTCGGAATTGTTGACATTATTTTAAATAATTATGCAATTGGAACAAAAAATTGATGCACTATATTGTGCAATGGAGTTCATCAAAATACTTATGGTCTTCTTAATGACTATGTGGTATACATAACTAGTCGTTCTTGTGCATAATTGGTGTTTACCAATTCTTCATAAACAATTGCATGCATTGTTGTTTATGGAATCCTCCCACTATTTTAGTGATTCATATATGGTGGGGTTTTGAACTTTTAAACAAGTATGTTATTTACCTATTTGGTCATAGACCATTCTTTTTCCTCCCAAAAACCTGACAAATTTGAATGCCAAAGGGCTTGTAATCCTTGGTTTGCCTCCTCTAGCACGAGTTGCCTCCAATAAGGAATTGCATGTTCCCTCAGTAATTCATTTCCTGAATTCGAAAAGCCTTCCAAATTTCCTTCCTTCCTGGAATGACAATTTCAAATATTATAGTGCCTCATCATTCCTACAATTTGGGCTTCCTATGGAATCATTATTTCATGTTAAAACCATCATGTATTTTGCAAGTTAATGTTTTATTTTTAGCATTTGCAGATCTTTGTTGTTGCACACACATAGTAGTGTTGCAACCTCTTGATTTTCACATAGGTAAAGTTGTACTTCATGTGTTTGACTAACCACTTCATGATCCCTATTTTTTGTTTGATTTAATTACCTTTGCAAGCTTTTGGTAATCATCCTATGCATTTCTACCTCTTTTAACACAATTCTTGAAATACATTCTTTCTTGGAAAAAGAATCCTTACGGCAACTACATTGTTTAAATTCAAATCTTGAAGAAAACTAATCAATCAAAAACAACAAATTTTTTTTTAATTACAAAACTACAAGATCTACCTTCATATACAATAAAATTTGACACAAGACAAGATTATAAACAATTTATTCCAAGATCAAAAATTGTGATTGTAACATAATATGATAAAAAAATCTTTGATACCATGTTGTTCAACTACTATGTACACTTCCATCAAGGTACTCACAACTTTTTAATTCATTCACAATCTTTTCAAGTGGATGTTGATGAGGGATGTGATTTGGACATCTTTGAGATGGCAAGTTGCAACAATGAGCCAACAAAGGACTATATCATTTGGGACTTGCTATTATTTAGGTGGCTTCAAGTTGATGTGAAAGACATCAAATGTCCTTTATGATGGTGGAGCAAATGTGAGAATGTTTCCCATTGTGGGTTTGCTTGTTCAACAAATTTTGTGCATTATAGGATCTCAAATTGAAATCAAGTGCAATTTTTCCCTTGTTGGAATATTGACCAATTTGTGTTTAAGGAAGTTGCAAACTAGTTCAACCTTAAGAATTTATCTTTGTGAACAAAAATTGGCCTAATGACCCTAGAGTTGTGTTTCAATGTTCCAAAAATATGGTAAAGGTGATTGATCCTAAAACAAATTTGGTAGATAAGCTTGAAGAGGAGTTCGAAGGTGCCTTTGAACCTAAGGAAGCTTTTGATGTTCATGACTGATAATGGATCTACTTTGGTTATTCATGAGGTCTTGGCTCCTAGCATCAATTTGTATCTTGCAAATGATAAACATTTGTGAATTGGTGCTATTTTTTGAGTTTAATGCTTGTTCAATATACATGGCATGAATTGTAGCAAACTTGTGTATGCATTTGGCTTAAGATGGAATCATATTGTGTTGTGTGCATGTGACCAAGAAACGGTAACAACTTTTATCTTTTACTTTGTGATAGGATGGAGGCAAATTTCTACTAGTTGTGCATTTGTGTGTTTGGTAGGATGGAGTTTTCCCTTAGTGCAAGTTCAGAACCATCTTTCATGTACCTGAGAAGGCAATAAACAAAATGCCTGCCAACAACATAGAATGTTGTGATGATGCTTTAAGAGAAGTGCTCATCTAGTGCAAATTGCAGGCACAACAAAGAGGAGGAACTTGGACTATTGCAGACCTCCCCTTCCTAATTTTTTGTAGCATGGTGGCAGAATGACTATAGCCGTTATTGGCTTTAGTGATAATATGCAAATTTGCCACTTGAAGGTACTTTAGTGAGAGGTTTTACTCTCATGTACTTGACAAAAGTGGAATTAATAGTTGAGCATTTGCAGACATACCCAAACTTGCATTATTAATTCTTCCAACAACCCTAAAGAACTTGTCAAAGAATTCTTGGATTCAAACATAGGAGTTGAGAATTTGCAAACATACCTGTGCTTGCCCTCTTGCCTTCTAAGATTGTTCCAGCAACCCTAAAGAAGTTTGTCAAAAAAGTTCTTGCATGCAAACAACAATCATTACTACACATTGTTTACAATATCAAGAACCAATTTATAACCATTGCAAAAATTGTAACATTGCTAAAGAACCACCAAATATAACTGCTGGTTCTTTGATGCTCAAATAACCAACCCGGTAAGCAACCACCAATATTGAAATTTGAAATAACCAGAACCAGCACATTCTATGAACCCCAAAACTTTCAAAAACCTGGAACAGAAGGTTATTTCAAAAACCAAATAACCACACAACACTGGTCTCTATCCTCAGGGGCAAAGCCAGCAAACCTAATTCTCATGTCTATCAATGCAATTGGAGACAAGGCAAGTCAAATATTGAAGGAGGGGGCCATGTGCTACAAATAGTCTCCTAAATGAGATAAGATGATGTGTCTATTGAGGTTATGTTTTCTTAGTAGGGGGCTAATGCTGCAGAAGGCAGGAAGCAATGTTATTTATGGTTGTGGTCCCAGAAATAGTGGTTGCAATTGCCAGAAACACAGAGAAGCTACCAAGCTTGGTGGTGCGGCCCACAATGGGTCAGGCTTGACTTAAAGTCTATTTCTTGGTGCAGATATGCCTTTGTAGAAGTGCCTACCTTCACAAACTAAGGAGATGGCCACTTTGAAAAAAAGTGAAGGCATGAAGCAATAATTCATGTGTCAAAGCTTGAGCAAAACAAAACACACAACTGAATTGCAGATTTGTTCAGAAAGGGAAGGGAGGGAAGCAGATACTAGTATGACAAACAGCACTATTACAATTACAGACCATATTAGAGATCAAAACTCAGGAAGAAAACCAAGCTGAAGGTCTGCTCTAAATGATGCTCCAAGAACTGGAAATAGCAATCCTACCAATCAGAAACAACCAAGAGCATACTGGAAGCCTGAAGGAGTAGGATTCTTCCCGAGAACATTTGTAAGACTGATAGATTGAAATGAATTTTAATTGTGGGAGGAGACACCAGCTTGATTTACAATTGGTTTGAACCAAGACTTAGTTCATAGACTGCAATATTTTGAGTATACTTTGATGATCAACACAGTTCTGCCTTTGATAGTCTGCATTGAATCATCCTGTATTAGTTGGTTTAACCAATAAACTGAAGGAATTCACATCAGCAGGTTCTAAGCACATAATATGGAGTCAAGGCTCAAGGCTCATGGCTATCAATCTCTTCCATGCAAAACATTCTAGAACAAACTTTCAGAAGTGCAGTACCTCTCAAACTTTCATTCCAGAGTTCATGATAGCTATTGCAGTTAGTCATCAATGAATCCTTGGCCTCTACATGCTGGACAACTTCGAGTTCCTGAACATGTACTGCAATAACTCCACTTCTTTGCTAACCTGCAGCAAAAAGAAGATCACAGTCTTTCATATTCTGAAATCAATGATATTATCAATGAAATGGACTTTTGGGATAAGGACTTAAATGTCAGGACCCCAGAACAAGAAACTGGAAATCAGGGGAGGATTGTTGTACCCTGCAGTGTAGCGTGTAGCAGCATCCACTGCTCTGGATCTTGCCTTGGCTGCAGCTTCTGGAGTCAGATTCTTGAGCAAAAAGCCCTCACCATTACATGCTGGACACAGTCCTGAGCCATTGCATTCTCCACACTCCTCCTGAAAACCCAAAAATCACACTCATACCAGAAACCCTAAAAATAGGCCTCAGCACACATAGCCTCATGCATGACTTGCTCAGGATAGGTCTCACCTTTGCTACTTCCAAGCTTTGGAGCTTCTCTTTGTTTTTTAAAATGGTGGCTACCGCTGCTCCAACAACAACCAAAGTGACTGCAGCTGATAGTGCAGTTGGAAATGCTGCTGCTACCACCATCCTCTGTCTTCTCTGTTGGTCATTGCCTGCAATCCCCTTGCTATAGAGACATAACCCCAGTAAGACAGGCATAGAGGTTCATGGGTTTCAAAGGCTGGTGCAATAATTACTGCAGATTGATGACCTGAAATAAGCCCAAAAGAGAAACTTTAGAATATGCCCACCAACTTGGTAATGCAGAGTGTTCACCTCGGTATCAGTCGATGCTCTCCACTCTGGAAATGTTCCACAATCATCCCAGCTCAGACACTCAAAAGCTTCAGGGAGTTCCATATACCATAAAAAAATACGCTTGACTTTTGACCGGCACCAAAAACGTCTGAGGTGCACGGCAGTAAGCTTGTTTGTGAATGTCCAAACTTTGGAAGTTCTGAGATTTCTGAGGCTTGCTTGTAGTGGTCTCACCTTGGTCCGAAGGTCTCCACAACGCTGCGGTTTTGAGCTCCATGTCTCTCCAAGCCCTAAATCGAACCCCAAGTATCACCATCCTGCATGTTTAAATTCCGCCTCTTTGCCAACCCCACCATGCGGAAAAACGAATTCTGACTTTGAAGACCCAATTCAGAGAAACAGCAAGACTGACCTCTGCGCGATGCGAAAGACCCAACAGAGCAGACGCGGCGAGGAGGAAGGTTATCCAGCGCCGTTAAGTTGCAGATTGCCAGCCTCAATTCCATAGCCATTTGTCCTGGGTTCATTCAAAACTCGAACATACGAATCCAGCACTAAATCCAGCACTAAATATGCGTCGCTAGCTCTGCAGTATCACCCTTGAACACTGGAGGCCCCAAAATGTGTTCTTTGTAGGTTCTCTTGAAACAGGGAAGAGACAAAAATTCCGAGTGCAGGAAGGCAAAATTCTCAGCTTAAACACATTTGTAAAGGATTCCTACGCGATGGAATTTCTTGCGGCCAGGGTGAGCCAGCACCTACACAGCTACCTTCACTGCTTGAGTAAGGCATCTTAAGGTGGAATCACACTTGATATCAACCCAGTGTGAACTCGATGTTAAGAGGTACAAAGTGCAAATGTTTTTATGAATTCAGACCTGAGATGGTAAATCAGAATGATGTGGCTGCCCATGTGGCAAAGGTTGTTAACTCAGTGTTAGGACAATGGTAGCCTACAGATAAGGTAATACACAATTTTTTTGGAAAACATAGATTGACAAGAAAAATGTTGATGTTTTTCTTAGTTACTTTTTTTCGTCAAAAAAGTATCCTCCATCTTAAGTTAGGTGGTATTCATTGGCTTAGCTACTTCCCAACTTCTACCCCTTCATAACACATCTCCCATCGCAACGGTCTACCTATTTGCAAGTGATTGATTTTTGGCATCAAAAGATTTTGATATCTAGTTTGAACTAACTTGACATCTTGTAACTTCTCCCTTATCCTTTTTCTTATTCCTTTGTATATTTTTCAATTGTACAAGGTATTTAAAAATAAAGTTTTGCAAGGTTAGCATTTAAGTCTAGTCCCTACCCTTTTCCTACGTACAATCTTGTGTTAATTTTAGATGACTACGACGAGTTGACAGAATGAGCTTGATAAATCATCGTTAACACCTTTTGCCGAACAAAGACGTCTAAATACACTAGAAAAATTAGGGTAGGATTTTGTCACTATTAATGTAGCACCAAGTCCAATTCCCACTTCCTTGTAGTTCTTTTGGAATTGCTTTCAAAAGTTTTCCATTCCACTAAATCCACAAAAGAAACTAAACCAAAGAAAGAAAGAAAACACAAAAAGCAAACTATGGTGACAAAGATTAGCAAATCTCTCTCCACAATACCATAAAAAAATCTTTGACTTGAGCATGTGTTTCTTTTTCTTCTTTCTTCATAGAACCTTATTCTTGCAAAAAGTTTAAAACTTTTTGTGAGAGCACTTCACAAAGTCCAGAGCTTCACAATGAACACTTTCATATGAGGTAATAGGCCACAAGAGTAGCAAAACAAAGGAGAGAAAGTCGCAAGCAACATGCAAGTATTATTCATAAGAAATCATGGTTGTAACGCAATAGGGTAATAGTAGTAATGATAGGCATTAGTCTTGTGACACAAATCAAATGTAGTAAAAGTGTTGTGCATAGTCAAAATAGACCCATACTTGTATACCTTAAAGTTCACTCAATCAATTAACAACATGAGGTGATGCACTACAACAATGGCACTGCTAGATGTCTTGCAAGAATAAAGTGAAAGGCAATAGTGCAAATGACTTGAATCAAGAACAAATGATCAAGCACAAGAGCAAGCAAATGAACAAATGATTCAAAACAAAGGTGAAAAGCATGTAAATGAACAAGTGACTAAAGTGAGTTTTCTATAGTAGAAAAATTTAATGAGCAAATGATTGAAAACAAGGTGAAAAACATGTAAATGACTAGGGGATTAAATTGAATTTTCTTACAAACATTTAATGACATCCTACAATAAGAAAGTGAGAAACAATGGCACCAAAAGACAAGCTTTTAACAACCATGATACATGTGTGAATCATGGTGAATACTTAAACCTAATCTAGTCTATACCTAATTCCTAACATTACATGTGTGAATAGGGGCTTGAAATGTTAACATCATGGTGGATGGTAATTTAGAGATGTTACATGTTAATCTATAAAAATGTTGGGTAGGTGTTAAGGGTGTTAGCACTAAGGCTACATTAAAGCCCTTAACAATAAGTGTGATTCTAGTTTTAGAGCTAATTATTAATAGAATAAATGTTAAAGTTGGATTCAAAGGCCCTAGTTTAATCTAAAGATGGGATATTTAGATGTTTAAAATCAACCAAATGTTTTTGGGGGCTTTTACCATGGTGCCAATGTATGTGCCAATTCACCCAAAACATTTATTAATAGAAAGTGATCAAGGAAATATCCATGTACCCGTCAATTTGAAAATCGCCTTGAAGGAAGGCTATTCAATATAACCACGAGTGAAAACATAAAAAAAGAAACATACACGGGATTGCTTTCATTGGGTAATCTTACCTTTTGGAGAAAAGAGGAAAAAACCTTGAAAAAGGTATTAGAACTCTAGGATTTACTGTTGTGGCAATAAGGTAGTTGCTTTCCTACCCAATCTCCCCTTCTATCATAGAATGTCCCAGTAGAACATGCTACCTTCACCAAATGTAATTACTATCCACTACTATTGTTGCTCACCATGTTAATTACTATTTAAAAATTATTACAAAGAAAATGAATAAGAAATATAAAAAGTTTATAGTTCCAATATTTTACATCAAACAAGAACTAGCAACATCTACTTGCAAGTAGGAAAACAAAAACAAATCAAATAATCAAAATACAATGTTCTAGCTTTCCTTTTGATCTTCATTTCTTGTTTTCCAATAACTCAAGTACATCATTTTCTTCACCATGCTCTTTACAAATCCCAAAAAACCACAAGGGAAAATGAAAAACCAATAAGGTTCTCGTGTGGAGCTACTCATAGTATTGATGGACTTCAACAAGTTAGTTATCATTGCCCTTCTTCATCCTAGAACTTGATGGTGCGGTCATAATAAAATTAAGGAGTCACTTCAAGATGTGGACACCCTTTTAAAATTTATACCTTTGTATCTTTGAAATAACACCATGGGAACAAAATCTTGGAATTTTATGAAATTGATTCCATTATAGCCAAGTTGTAATCCACAAAATTTCATACAAATCCATTGTGTTTAAAAAGTCCCTTTTTCATTATCAAATGTGCATTAATCAATATAAAATTGGTCAAGATTTTGGTGTTCATATATAAGAGAGAAAAAAGATTGAAAGTGCATGAAATTATACTTTACATTTGTCATGTAATTTTATTGTTGGTATTTTGCTTTTTTTGTTTTTTTAATTTGTCAAAATCTTGAATTTTGCAATGGTATTTTCACACAACATGTTTATTTTTATGTGGCAAGCAACATAAAATTACTACACACCTAATATTCATAAATATCATATATTTTGGAAGCTTCAAATTCATGGATGAACATAACAAAATGGATAATGTGGTTGAAAGTTGGATGGAAAAGTCTATTAGTCATTAGTTTATGTCATTTTTGGAGACCACATTTAATGTTGTAGTATTAAGATCCTTGACATGAAAATAATAAAACCCCTATTAATCCCAAACATTATTCTGAAATCCTTCTAAACCTAGTTTTGGATTGTTGCCATTTTGCTTTTAGGTTCATTTCTATAAGTTCCCCTAACCCTAAACCCTAAATACCTAATCAATCGTAGGGAATCTCAAGTCTATAATCCATGACTAGTTCAGTAAAGGATATTACATGAAATATACAATCCAAGTTTGTGTACCAATCTAAATATCTAAATTATTATGAACTAGTGGAAGACTAAAAGGTGGAAAATACACTAATATCAATGTGTTTAAGGAGATTGAGGAAAACTACTTAAAATTGAATATGCAAAGGCACAAGTGAATGTGTTGGATGAAATACCACAATCACATTCACACCAAGGAAATCCAGAGTTGGATCAAACAAAGCACACAACTGAAACTAGGGATCATGTGTTTATGGATTCGAAAGTAGTTAAATTACTTTTAAAAGTATGTGCATTCTATGAGGAAGAAGGACATGTAATCATGGATTGTCCTTTTGTGCCTTTTCACATCAAAGCAGGCATTGCTAGGCATCTGGCAAAAACATCAATGGATCAATCATAGAAGTAGGAATTAAGAATTCTTGTAGTTTGGAACAAATTGAGAAGCATGGAGTTGGGAAGTCAATTGGGACCACAAAATCAATAGATTCGTCCATCCATTCAATTCAACAGCAAAGTACCAAAGGTGTATTCACATCCTCATTCTGCACCATGAAGGATACCAATGGGTAACCACAAAATGAGGCATTGTCAAACTTGAATCAGCTAAGTTTCATCAAGAGTGTCAAAAGTGGCAATTGCTGAAATCCAAAAACAACCTATTGGAATAAAGGTTACTCAATTGCTTGATGTTGTAATACCAACCATAAGGGTGGAAATTGTTGTTGCAACCAACATAAATTTTGTCAAAAGTGGAGTACTAATTGGATCTATAACGAAGTTGAGTCATGGATTGGAAAGGGTTTTGCTAAGAATGAATTTGAATATAATACCACTAATAATTATTAGAGTTTTTGGGAGACCCTATATGGTCTTTATTAATCTCATAATGATCACTCATGTGAACAAGAATGCAAATTGACCATTGATGAACTTAATAACTACTAGAAGCACATAAATACAAATGTTGGAAATCTAGGAGGGGGATATTGAAAACAATCTGTCATAACTACATGAATCTTTGATCACATAAATGGTTTTTTTTTATGAGGCCAAACAAGGTAGCTCTTAACACCCTAATTTCAAAAAGATGTTGACCTAAATGTTCATGTCAAAGTGTTCAATTCTATAGTGAAGGCAAATGCAAAACCTCGAAAAAATATATCATCAATGTGTTTAACTATACGCTAAAAGATACATTAGATTAATGCCATAATTATATTTCAAAATTTCCTGACTATAATTTTTTGGAGCTTACATAAGCATTTTGCACACTTCATTGAAAGATTCAAAATGACAAACAAATATACATGGAGCTAAAGAACATGAAGCAAGAGGAGATTGAAAGGGTGGAGGTTTATTATGAGAGGACTTAGAAGTTGGCTCATGGTTTACAAGTATTAACCACAAATAATTTTTTGATTATTATGTTTAAGGTGGGCTTGTAATCATACCTTAAAATTTCGATTGCAGGGATGAAACGGGCAACACTACAATAACATAAGGAAGTGGCGATGCTATGTGAACAAGGAATGACTACTACCAAAGTAAGGAACGCACTTTCAGTACCACGAAATACTAAATAAGCAACATTGCCAAAAACATAGATTATTATAGGGAATACTAACAAATATTACACAAATCGTGGAATGACTAATCACAATGTGGAGACATACAAAAAGAAGGAGTAGACTACAATGTTAACCATATAGGTAGCACAATAAGGTCATAAACCATAAAAGACATCTTCATATGCATGCCACATCTATGGTTTAAATGGACATAAAATGATAGACTGTCATAATCATACTAAAATGAAGAGGATGTTTCGTGGGAAATTTATGATAATGGCATAAGTTCAACTTGTTGTAGAGATTAAAACAATCACTACGAATGTGAATGTGGTGGATGTTAATGTTGCAATAAGAAATAAGGCAATTGAAAAACATGTGTTCAAGGATAGAAAGGCAAGGAAAACAAATAATGTTACTAATAGGGAGAAAGAAAAACAATAAAAAGAACCATTGGTGGAGATAATTCAATGTATTAAAAAAACACATACCCAACAAAAGGGCCATCCACATCTGTGGAGGGATGGAACACAATTTAATTGAATATGCCAAATATTGTTCTTATAAAAATATAAAATTATTAGGGGGTAATGATATCACAAGAAAATTTGATTATATCGAAGAGATTTTTTGGGACATTAGGAAGCAAATGCTAGAAATAAGTTATATTTTGAACTTGGGACATTTGCTTAAAATAGCTCCCCAAGTTAAAGAGGTATCTTTAGCAAACGCTAAAACCAAAGAAAACTTAGAATCTGAATAGAACAAGCACATATAAACAAGTTAGTTATTCAATATTAAAAGTAGGGACAATTGTTGTAGCAATAGATAACCATATGGCAATTATCCAAGTACATGTTTAAAAGAATACCACAGAGGATGTGTTGTTGGATGGAGGTTCTAAAGTTAATATCATCATAAAACAGTTGAGATTAAAGTTGGGGCTTTTAAAACCTAAACCAACACCATATAATTTGAGGATGGCAAATCAAACAACTGCAAAACTGGTTTGATTAAAGATTTAAAGATATATAATCTCATGACATTCCTCATAATTACATTTATTATACTTCAAACCAATGTGGTAGATTTTAGTTATTCCATGTGATTTGGAAAACCAAGGTTGAAGGATGTTAAAGTGGCACATGATTGGGGGAGTAGTACTGTTACCATACAAGGGAATGGGACAATTACAAAAATTATTGTCACCAAGTGTTTAGGCTGTGAAGTAAAAAGACCATAAGTGCTACTATCTACAATTATCAAAATGGTATCACAGATGAAGAAGAACATATCATCTTGCTATAAACTTATAATGTTTTTAGTAGGACCAATTAGTTTAACTAAACAATTCGATTTGTGAAAATCACAAATGTGGAGATCATGGATACTAGTGTGAGAACTATTAATTCAAAGTTAAATTCAAAGGTATAAATCACAAAATAAAAAACAACTAACAACAAATATGAGCTAGAAGTAGCTCTAGAGGATAAGGTGTATTTTAAGACGTATTACAATCATCAATTCAAAAGTGTTGCAATGGATGAAATTCCAGCAAAAATAAAAGCACATGAATCATAGATAATTGGATGGATGTTAACTGAAGATCAACAATTGATGAAGTTCAACCTAGGGACTAACGCATAACTAAAGATAGGCAAAGTGTTGGAAGTGGAACAATTTTTGAAGGAGTTTAAAGATGTTTTTGCACGGACATACAAAGATTTGAAAGGGATTCCACGAGAGCTAACACAACACAAAATTAAATTGGATATTACTATACTAGTAGCACATCAAGCCATGTATAGATTGAATCCAAATTATGCTACAAGAGTCAAATAATATATTGATAAATTATTAGTAGTTGGATTCATCCAATCTATAGAAGAGGTTACATGGTTGTCACCCATAGTAGTAGTACCCAAGAATAATGGAAAATACAAATTTGTATAGATTTCATAAAACTAAATATAGCCACAAAGAAGGATCCATACCCATTATGTTTTATAGATGAAGTTTTGAACATAGTAATAAGGTATGAAACATATTCCTTTTTAAATGGGTATTCAAGATATCATCAAATTTTTATAGTTCCAGAAGAAAAATACAACCCTACATTTTTACAAATGTGGGAGCTTTCATATGGAAGGTGATGTTGTTTGGAGTTTAAAATGGACCTCCAACATATTAAAAAACTATTACCAAACCATTTAAAAAATATTTGGATATTTTTAAATGACTTTACAGTGTACAGTGACATGGACAATCATCTACAGAAGCTTAGATTATGTTTTCAAAAGTGCAAAGAATATGGCATTAATATGAATTTAACCAAACGTGCATTCATGGTATTTTCAAGAATGATTTTGGGTTTTATTATTTCCAAAGAAGGGAAACTACCAAATCCAAAGAAAATACAAGCAATTGTAAACATGCCACCACCTAAAAATCCACAACAAATTAAAATATTCAAATGTTTCATGTTTTACAAATGTTTCATAAAAAATGTTGTTGTTATTATGACACTAATCACTAAACTGATCAGAAAAACAAAAAAAATTCTCTAGACAAAGGAGTGTAAGAAGGCTTAGGAGTTGATAAAACAAAAATATATTGATATCACCAAATTGGCAGGTGGAGTTTCATGTTCATACATATGCATCATTAATAGTTGTAAGAGCTATGTTGTCTCATAATTTGACTGGGAAGAATGATCAATTAGTGGTGTATATTTCTAGACTTCTCAATAGAGTAGAATATAATTATAACACAATAGAAAGAGAGGCTTTAGCAATCGTTTTTGCTTTGCACAAGTTCAAACATTATTTGTCAAACAGTAAGTTTATACTTTATGTAGATCATATGGCATTCATCTATCTAGTCAACAAACCGCATGCTCTAGGGAGAATAACTAAGTGGTTGTTATAGTTTTTAGAATACGACTTCATAGTAGTGTATAAGCCAAACAAAACTCACGTAGTTGCAAATGCATTGTTAAGACTGTTAAACATTACAGAACCCACATGTGTTTGATCAAACCATAGATGCAAATTTTTTTTACACAAAGCCTAAATGGTCGAGTGATGTAAAGGATTTTCTAAAAACATGGTAGATCGAAGGCATAGTAGTGATATATGAAATACACGTATTTTTCGAAGGTGCTAAAAAAGAAGTATTTTCGAGTATTTTAAAAAAAACATTGTAATGATACTAGTGGTGCTTAGGCCCAAGTATTTTCAAGTATTTTTTGAAAAGCCCAAAAAAATGTGTAATACGCGTATGTTTGAATCGAATTGAACGTATGTCACTACTATGATCGAAGGAACATTATATGTATAGTAGAAGCAAAAATTAGTTAGGAGAGCATAGCCTTTCACATTAAAAAATGGTGAATTGTATAGAATGGGCTAAACCAACAAATTTCAAAAATGTTTGACAATTATAAAATCACAAATGGTGATGAGAGAATTGTAAGAAGGACCATCAAAAGGTCATTTTGCAAATTGAAATCATGCAGAGGAAGATATTGGATGCGGGATATTGGTGGGCAACTCTGTACAAAAATGTGAATGATTACTGCAGATATTGTGATGCATGCCAAAAAACAGGAGTATTAGTGATTCAAAGTCTTGCAAAATTGGTCATGAGTTTTCAAGAATAACCATTTTATGAAATGGGGAATTGATTTTGTGGGGCCAATTAAGCCAACATGTAGATGTATAAAAAACAAATACCTTATTGTAGCCACAAATTATGTTACCAAGTGGATGGAAACAAGAACATTGAAAACCAATATTGTAATCATCATAGTAACTTTTTTGTTTAAATGCATATTAACCAAGTTTGGATGTCCGTTAACTATAGTCACATATTGGGGGGTTCATTTGAGTAATGATGTTATCAAGTATTTAACAGATCATTTTCTTTTGAAACATGTGAGTTCTACAACCTATTATCCTTAAGGGAATGGGCAGGCTCAATCTACTAATAAGGTACTTGAAATTATGTTAACCAAGTTAGTTAGTGAAAATAGAATAGATTCAAATGAACATTTGTCAACAATGTTATTTTCATACAAAAATGTATATAAAGTAGCAACAAGGTACACACCACATGTAATAAGAATGTCATCACACTGATGAAAGTTGAAAAGGTGAAAAAGGTAGATTGGGCACAAATTATGTATAATAGTTTGTGTAGTAAACTAGATCAGTGGTACAAATATGTCAAGGAGAATAAAGGGACAAGGACATAGGTCAATCAACCTTGATGTTGGAATTTTTTTTAAACTATTTGTTTATTCACCAAAAAAACAATCCAAAAAAACCACAAATTAGGGTCAAGATAACTAAAAAATATATATAAGCAACATTGAAGAACAAAAGGAAACTATAGTATAATCTCCAAGGAATGTTTTTAATAGCAGAAACATAATTGGGGAAGGTGGAACCTCAAGATTAGAGGTCAAAAAATAGCAAGAGAGCACAAAGGCAATCACTTAGAAGATGATGAGAAGGACAATAACACCATATGCACTGCCAACATTAGTAGAAAGAGGTAAATTGAGTGTTAATATACCATAGATGTCATCTCCATACGAAAGACAAATGAAAGAGCAAAAGAAAAATATCAAGAAAAAGCGTGATACCAAGTCTCCAAAGGTTGATGAATACCCACCAATGGAGGGAAACATATATGGAAATTTGATGGATAGCAACAAGAGTCCATATAATTTGCAACAAAAATAATAACAATGACAATAGACATAAGAGGGTATTTAGGTGAGTGAATTGTAGAAGGAGATGATGGCGACAAAACCTCCTTTAACAATATTCAGACCACTAAAGCTATAGGTACCAACCAATAGATTAGGATTGGTAGAAGGACAACCATTTGAGTTTGTGATGCGCTCCCAAGTTCTTAATTAAACCCAAGATGGGTTTGAATCATTCAAACAACGAAATTATGAGGATCTCGGGGCATGCTCCCAACTTTCAGCAGTAAAAGGGGTAGAAGGGCGTGCTGAAGCTCCGAGATGGGACTAGGAGGAGTGACAAGCTTTAGTTACTTGTTCAAATATGCATCAAACCAACCAACAAGTTGTTTAGTACAATTTATGGAACACCTTTAGTGTTAGGACAAGCCATGGGCAATTATGGACCCACAAGACTCACCACGGCCCGGACTCAAGGGCAACCACCACCTTCCCCCATATAGTATTCTTTGTGCCTCCCCATGGCACCCACATGCGAATGACTTTTTGTCCTGGGACTCCCAAAGAGGAGTCCCGAAACTACCACGGTTTGGACTCCTACAACTTTTCGGGACTGTAACTCTTTGCTCAAACCTCCAATTAGGACGAGGTCTAAAGCAAAGTTGTAGCTCTCATCAAGAGTTTTCCAAGGGTTTGTCGTAATCCACTTGCACGCATTAGGGTCGAGTCGATTCTCGACCTTTAGTGGTCGGGAGTCAAATTGTCAATTTTACTCTCGACCTCTCTTTTTGTCATAACTTTGCTGTAGATGTCCAAATTGCTCATGCAAACTCATTTTCGACATCTACACTTCGATATCTTTCCAATAGAGCAAGCCCCAATGCAAGGTGTTTTGACCTTTGCAATCAAACTCTGAAGTTTTGAGAGTCCTAGAGGACTCCCAAGTCCCCATTTTGGGAGTGTGAGTCTCATCCTCACACTCTCTCAAAGTAGGGTTGCAACAGTTTGGGTTGGGGAATTGAATAATATAGGAGTTGGGATCTTCTAGAAATGGATCAAAAAATCTTACAACATAGACAAGTACATTAAGATTTGTGGAAGAAGAAGCTTAATTATTTCAAACCATGGCTATTGTGAATTTAAATATGGGGAATTTGAATATGGAGGCGAGCAATTTGAAAAATAGATTAACTACAAAAAATAAAGCAACATGGCAAGAAGAATTGGATAAGGAGAGGGTCTTCTAGAAGGAATATAAACACAATATAAAACATGGAGGAAATAGAGGATAAAGTTTGATCAAAAGATCAAAACATTCATATTGAAAATGAAAGAAGAGCTTAAGGAGCTCAAGGAGAAAACACGTTTGATGAAATTGTAGATTGAATAATTGAAAGAGTTGAGGAAGATGGCTAAAGCCTAGGAAACTAGAAAAAGAAAATGGACAAAAACATTGTTTAATTATGAATAGCAATAGGAGGCATTGAATAGTCAAGTAGAGGCACTAATTAAAGAAAAGGGAAAGGATAATGTATTGATAGATCCAATGTTAATAAACTTGAAGCCACACTATGAGAAAATTTTGTTCATTGTAACTTGTCCATTGCAACTAAAAAATGTCTGATAGAACTAAATTACAATTAAAAGTGCTTAATAGAATTAGATTACAACTAAATAGCCTAGTTACAATGGACATGATTTTCATAGTGAGTGCTTTTATGTTCAATTATGAAGAAATTATGAAAAGAACAACAAAGGCAAAGACAAAGATAGAAAAGTTGGTGGAAATAAATAAAGAACAAAAGAGGAATTTGCTTCAACTATAGGCATAGTTGGAAAGTCCAAATCAAAGGAAAAAAATTATGGATCCAATTTGTGTGAAGGAAAGATTGGAGGATTATGACCAATTGTTGTAGTATTATATTCCCATGAAAACTAAAAGCAAGATGAAGGATTCTAATGCAAAGTCTAAAGAGTGGTGGGAAGTTGCAGAGGAATATTTTTCTAAATAATTGGAAAACAATTTGGCCCAACATAGAGCTAACAACAGAACGTACAAGTACAAGTTAAAGGTATATCAAAAAACTTTTCCAAATTTTGTATGTGGAAGTCCAATAAGCATATAAACATTGGGTCAAGATGAAAAAAATGAAGCAGGGCCTAATGGGACAATTCAAAAGGAGGTGCAAACTAAGGAACCACAACTACTTAGGGGAAGAGGTCAAGAAGACAAAGAACCATAAATGATTTAAGATAAAAAATAAGAATGTATGAAAACCACTTTAACAATAGAGGTAGAGCAATCATAGATGCAACCATTATAAGTGGAACTATAGAGTAAGTTAATGGAAGTTAGAATACAAAATTAGAAGTAGGTGTAGAAACACAAGTTGTTGTAGAAAATGAAAATACAAAAGTTGTAACTGAACATTAGAAGCACATGATGCTATATAGTGAACACATTTCATTTTTCTACTATTCCATAAGGATTTTGAGGAGGAAATCCAGAGTGTAATGTTAAGGGAGTAGGCAAATTACATATTTTTTGGGGCTTATAAGACATTACAAATAGGAATAGGCCATTGGACAATTGGGGGTTTAAAATTTGAATTCTTTATGAGTTTTGTTTTTGCTGTTCATGGTGATGGTCTTGTGGATTGTCCAAGAGTGGGAGTTTTGGGAAAGTGGAGGACATTCATAGACACATTTTGGGAGTAAAAATACATATATAGGTACTCTGTAGAAAAACTACAGATTTTGATGTTGAATATTACAAATTGGATTTGTTGTTTGATTACACTTCCATAGAACATGGATTTTTGCTATAATTTGGTTGAAGTTTTCAATAAACATAGAAGTATAAACTTCATCATTGATTTCCATATTGAATTTGTTGTGTGAATCATTTATGGTAGTAAATATCATGAAAATGAATTGTAATTTTGTTTGTAGTTTTTTTACATTATATTTTGGAGTATAAATTATAGTTATAAAAAAAATCATGAATTTGGTGTTTTGATGGACTATAAATATATGTGTTTAAAATTAATGTAGAATTGTGAATGAATGTATAATTGTAATGCAAATACGTTTTTGTAGTAAGTGTGGAGTGGTTCTAGAGGAATTAAATCCATATCTACTAGTGATTCATATTCATTAGTTCATGGGTTATTCACACTTTTTAGTTTGTTTTTGTGAAGGAGCTACATTGATTAGTCCATCACCAAATTTTTGAAAACCTTGGGCACTTTTCAGTAGAAACACCTCTTTGACCGTGTAGTTACAAAATAGAAACAAATGTCCTCCCCTTTAGCCTACATTTTTAGGTTATATACATGAAAGTTGAACTTTGAGCAAACCATATGGGATAAAATTGAGGTGTTATTGGGAACAACTTGGGAACTTAGGGAATCCCATGTGAACATGATAAGAACACATTAGGAACACATTGGGAATAAGGGAAGGAAAAAAGACTCCTTCCACCCCACCCCCAAAAAAACTAGGCCCATCATGAGTGCACCCTAGACCTTTTCATAGGTTGCATGAAACATTTATTTTTAGAACTATTTATCACCATTTTTTGCTTGGGTTAATGGCAAGGGCACAAACTATTAGACATAATGAGAACATGGGGAACAAATTAGGGACATGATGGGAACATGATGAAAATAAATTGCGAACAAAAAAAAATGAAAAAAACCTCTTTGCACTAGTAGAAGAGCATGTGTTTTTCAACTTGTCTTTGTTAACTAATATAGTTGAAATATGTTAAAATTCCAACTATTTGAGTTGAAAATGGCATTTTCAATTATATTAGTTGACAAAAACAAGTCAAAAAATGCATGATTTTCTATTAATTCCCCCCTTGCCCCAACCCAAAAGGAAAAAATCAAGGCACCTTGAGCGCATGTAGAAGTTAGAACTTCCCATTAGTTACATGCAAATTCTTTCACCAAAATTATTTGTCACCATTTTTGGCCTAGACAAATGACAGGGACAAAATTTGGGGGACATAATATGTTTCTATGTTTTTATTGAATACTTCTATAGTGTGGAATATTCAAAATTTCAACATTTTTTGTGATGGGCCAATCAAAGAGGCTCATTGCCCAAAAAAGAATTCTAGATTTGGAAGGCACTTGGATGGCAACCCCCAACTAAGTAATATTGATCACATTATACTTTACAATAGGACAATTTATTGAGACATGTGTTTAGTTTTAAACACGAAAAATTGTAAGTTTTGACCACATTATCATTTAGCTTTAAGTACACAACCCATGTTTGGGAGTTCCAAGAATAATAAATTTTTAGGAGACTACTTCCCCATGTAATGAAGTTCAATGAAGCCATGACCCTACCTTGTATTTGAAACCAAACATGGGTAAGAAATATATGCAAACTAAGCACAAGTCCAAATTCATGGAAGGGCAAGGTGAAATGTAAGGTTTCTTTAAAAATTTGAATGAAAACAAGAAGGAAATAATATTTAAAAATGAGTAAACAAGGCATCACACATGCATGCATGCACCACTCAAAACTAAGGCCAACTTTACACTAGGAGTCAACGCCAGAGTTCAACTCTAATCAAACATTCATATTGGTGCATTCATTAAAATCAGCCCCAAGGGATTTACATTAAGAGTCAAGGCTGAAATATAAAACAACTTTAATAATCTCCCACTTTATGGCCTTGTATTAGGCCCAAGGTTGAAAAAGGATACGTACCAATTTGGAAGGCCAATTTGCAACCCTTGTGGCCAATGTTATAATAATAAAATAACATTAGTATTGTTTTTATGAAATCCACATTGTAGGATTAAACTAATCAAACCCTAAACTAGACCCTATATCTTATCCTTTGTTTCCATTTCATTTGTTTCCATTTTGCTATTATCTTGTTGAACTTTTGTGTTTGTTTATGAATCATGGAGAGGATTTTTGAGTTTTTTACTTGGGATATGGAAGATGTTGGAGCATTTCATGAAAAAGGTGTGTAAAACATAGGTCTTCATTAATTTAATCCCTTCAATTTGCCTTTTCAAATGCTTGTAGCTACAAGAACTAATTTGCCCATCTTGACTTCAAATCATATTTTTCCAAATATAGAGGGTTTGGAAAGATTAAATAAGGTTAATCAATCCAGAGGAAGTTAATCTCAATAAGGTTGGGGAAAATCAATAAGTGAGGAAGTTCATAAGTTTCAAGACATCCAAAAGAAGGACGTTTTAGTTGTGGCATGATTTGAAAAGAAAAAAACCTTAGAAGAAGGTTGGATCCAAAAAAAAGGTGGTGAAGGTTGAAGAAGGTGAAGTAATGGAGATGAAGATTCAAGTAAAAATAAAAGGATTGCAATGTGAAGGCTTGAATTGGTTTTCATGGGGAGATGGAGCCAAAAATTGTTGAGAATGCAAAAAAAACCAAGGTAAGATTTTTAGTCTTTACAATGTGTTTCAGGTCATGTTCATTTGAATTTTAAAAGCAAAAATAAAAATTTAGATTTATATTAGGACCAATTAATTCATTTGAACTTGCCCTTAGTCGTTTGCCTTTGCGCCTTTTGGAGAAAAATAATGTTTTATTAAAAATAGTTGATCATAAAATGTATAAATTCAAAAATATATCGTAGTTCCATGAAACATGTTTTGATTCAAAATGAAATGGTGTAGTTGAGAAAAACATTTTACTTTCATGCTTCAATTTTACTTCATAGAATGTGTAACTTGGCTTGGTGTAACTTTACATTCATGAGCTTGTATGGCTTCTAGAAACATTTTTTTAGTTTTAATTTTAAAAAAAAATGATTATGATGCCCCTTGAATTTCCACATCTTCTTCAATTGTCTTTACATTTTTTTCTTCTTCCCCTTCAAGGTGTTGTAGTCAATTCATTTTTTTGATAATTTGTTTTGCCACATGAAACGTGTATTATCCTTGCACGTTGAATTGTCTGAGGAAATGGTTGATTTCCATTTGAATTGTTTAATCAACTTCTTGAATCCATTTCATGTCAAAGCTATATATATCCATAGATAATGCATAGGTTATGAAAACAATGCAATTCATAATCACTTTTGGTATATTTTGTTAGATATACAATCTTTTCAATAATATCCTTCATCGATCTTTCAAAATTCCAAAAACCTTTTTCATCGCCATTCAGGTATTAAATTGTATGAAATTCCAATATGTTTTTGTTTTTGGCAATCCTTCTTTCTCATCCTTGAAGGGTGAGTAAAACTATGGCCTCATTTGGTAGGCTATATCTTTAATCACTTTGAATGGCAAAATGTGCCTTTCATTACTTTCTTGCCAATGTTGGATTTTTGGAACAATGTCTAATCATAGTAACAACCAACCCATCCAAAATTAATTCCAAAATATTTGTATCAAACACACCTTGTAATAAAGTTGAATAGAACCCCTTTTGTTAATAATAAAAAGTTGAATATATTGGTGGTGTAGTAATTAAAACATGGTTACCATCTACTACCCCAAAAAATAAGATATGCTTTGAAATTTTTCAAATTCGTATGTTAGTCTTCTTATGTTACTTGATGTTAATATTTCTATCATCAAAGGTTTCAAGTGCTTTTTAATAATTATACATAAGTATTTTACAATGATAAATGTGGTGCTTTCAACCATTTCATACACTTCACCACACATTTGTAAAATGTTATCACTACTTAAACAAGATAAGGTGATTGTTACAATTGTGGCTTTAATTTCGTGACCAAAGCAAGGCCTTGCGAAGGTGTGGGCCAAGAATGAAGCCCGGGAGCCACGTTTCAAGCTCCCGGGAGTGTAGGAGAGTGTGAGGGTATGAACCCCCACACTGCTAAATGAACTCCCACTTTAAGAGTTAGAGTCCCAATGGATTCCCAAATTTTCAGAAGGTGATTTTAGGGTCAAAACTCATTGAATTGAAAAGTTCTTCATATTGTTGGAAAGTTCTTGAAACTTAAATGTCTAAAATGAGTTCACATGACCCATTTGGGTATTTAACATAAGTTATGGCCAAAAGAAGGGTCAAAAGTTAAATTGACAGTTTGATTACCAACCACTAAAAGTATGGAATCTCCATGATTCCCTTACGTGCAGGTGACGTGCCACATATCATTGGAAAGCTCTCGACGAGGTTTACAACCATTCTTCAAACCTCATCTCAATTAGAGGTTTGCACACAAAGTTATGGGCTTTCAAAGTTCCGGGAGTCCCAATTTCGAAAATTTTAGGAATTTCGAAACTACAATTTGAGAGTTCTGAAACAAAGTGACATTTGGGTGTTGACCTTGTGGCTAGGCACAGAGACTACTGTAAAGGGGAATGTGATGGCTTCTTCAAGTTTGGGCCATGGTGAGTCTTGTGAGTTCATGTTTGCTCATGGTTCGTCCTTGCACCAAAAGTGCTCCAATTATGCACTAACAAACTTATTGTTTGGTTTGTGCATGTCCTTGTGAGTAATTGATTTGCTCATCATTAATCATAGTCATTGTTTTGGAGCTTCAACATGCCCCTTTACCTTCGAAGTGTTGTGAGCTAGGGAACGTACCACAACTCCTCATTCTTCCGTTGTTATTACCTTGGACTTACATTTGAGTTTACTAAGGAGCTGGGGAGTGCATTGGTGATGGTTAGTCTTGTTTCAATTGGAATGCATAATCTTACGTGAAAATTTTCCCTAACCAATGATGGGGTTACAATATTGCACAAATAATGAAAAGTTTTTGTGATTAACCTTGTTCATTGCTTGATCTTCACTAAATAGCTACCCAAAAGTTGCCTTTCCATGAAGCCACTTGCTCATTCATAGTTCCATACAAATCTCTCTTGGTATTCCACTTGCTTCCATAATGAAAACAACCATCATCCTCATTACATTATAATGTTGATGAAGTGCAAGTTGTTGCAATGCCAAAACTTAAATAATAAAAGGTTGAATTGTTATGAAAACATGAGAGTTTCAAGAATCGTGTTTATGCTCATTCATGGTGTTTTGCCTTTTAACGTTTAACTTGAGAAAGGAAGCAAAGAATGATATCAAGAAAAAAAATGAAACCATGTGAGGGGTTGAAGTCTTGGTCCTTACTTTTTGGCCTCAATGGCTTTACACACGAACTCATTGACCTTCAAACAATTAATATTTTATTAATGACTTGGGGCCAAACAACAAGCCCAAAAGTGCTCAAATTTCCCACTACGGGCCCCAATAATTTTTGGCTTTGACTCCTAGTCTAAAGCATGCCTAAATATATTGTTCCTCTCTCTAAAGATGGCAACCCAACTTCAACAATGGTGCTACTGTAGATCATTGGGCATTAATTAGTTGGCTGCATTTCAGTTTCTGGGTCAGAAATATTTCTTAGATTACAAGGGCATCAGGCAAAAATGCTTCTAATTATTTGTCTGGAGGGCTTTGAGATTTTGTGCTCTCCCTTTCCTCAAAAATCCTCTAGAGGAGTACACTATGGGTGGGTTTTGTAGCTAGGATCATCATAGGTGGCATTCCACTCACTGGATATCACCAAAGGTTGTAAATCAATTTGGATGGGAGGCCTGCTGGAAAGAGTCCACAGTTTGGTGGGTATTGGACCAGTACTCAGCAACCAGTTTGGCAAACAGCGACGAACTGTTCTCCAGTAGCTTCATTGGCTGGTCATATTCTGCCAACATCCCTGTGGAACCATTGTCCATCCCCACATGACCAACAACATCCAACCTCATGAGTAGGGGTCCTTGTGCAGAACCACCGCTATTCTGTATGCCTTGATGTAAGCAAAAGAGATATGCAGGCTTCAAAACAAAAGGCCTATTGTTTGGCCACAGTTCAACTTTCATGTATATTAAGTGTAAAGGGGTGCCAAAGGGAAGTATATCTATGCTTCTATTTTGGGGAGGGATGCATATCTAGGAGTCTATTCTATGTTGGGGAGTGCTTGATGTTCCAGAAAATTGGTGATGGGCCAATCAATGTGGCTCCTTCCAAAGAAAAAGAAAAAGAAAAACTATGGGTGCACCTTCCTCCCCCCCCCGCAATCCCCCATCTAATTAATACAAAGATGAATTAGGTAAAATGCTAGTTGCATACCATCATGGAGGGCCAAGACCATATCACTATCAATAACAGTGGGAATACGATGAGCCACTGTTATGACTGTGCAATTTGTAAACTCCTGTCGGATCACATGTTGAAGAATTGCATCGGTGGTGTTGTCAATTGATGCTGTCGCTTCATCCAGCACCAAAATCCGACTCCTCTTCAGCAATGCCCGACCCAAACAGAAAAGCTGCCGCTGTCCGACACTCCAGTTTTCACCATCTTCTCCCACTGCGACAAAAGCCACGCCCACAAAAGAAGAAACAGTGATGATATTTCTTTCCTTCCATGAGCGAAACTAAAATGGATATGAGAGAGGTTGGAATCAGTGATGGTTTTTTTGGTGAAATTTCACATCCTGGTGACAAGACAAAAGGGGTTGCAAATCGTACAAAAGATTTTTTTTTTCCAAAAAAATGGGTCCATGTCACCATATTTATATAACAGGTTTTAGTATGTTGCCAACATGTAGCAAGATTCCTAAATTTTTCTACTTTGCTCTCTAACCTGTAGCCAAATTTGGCTAAGCCCTCTTTTGGATGGTTGCCAACTCACTTACCTCACAAATTTGAAAAAAAACCCTCTAGTTGGAATACAGGAAGATCTTTTACCTGGAGCATCAAGTCCTTCTGATTTCTCCTGAATGCTTTCACGTAGCTGGCATTTATCCAGTACCTGCAAAAATAAGCAAGACATTTATCCACTTAGTGAGAACAGCTCACAATTTGCACACCTGCTAACTCTACAGAAATTTTCTTTGGTTTTGAGAAAAGAACAAAGCATTCAGACACATGTTTGGCAGTACCTCCCAAATCTCAGAATCAGAATGTTGTGCAAGAGGGTCAAGGTTGAAGCGTACAGTCCCTCTAAATAGAGTGGACTCTTGGGGGATGATGCCCAATCGAGATCTGACATCATGCAGTCCGAAGGTGGTGATATCCAGACCATCAATCAAGATCTTCCCTCCTGCTGGTTCCACAAGACGGAAAAGAGAACTGATAAGGGTGGTTTTGCCACTGCCAGTGCGACCCACCACACCCACTCTTTGACCTCCCTCAAATGTACATGTAATTCCCCTCAGCACCAACGGAGCATTGGGTCTATACCGTACCTGTTTGGAAAAACAGTAAAACCACAACAGGACCAGTTTCTCAGTTTAAAAGAAATTGCTGGTTGTGGAGAGAAGAGATGTTTGTTAAAAAAAAAGGGCAACAACAAACCTGCAAGTTTTTCAGTTCCACTTTGCCTGTGCTAGGCCACTGTGCCGGAGGGCGCTCATCCATGATGACAGCAGGTGCCTCACTTGGAAGATTCATGTATTGCTTGATCCTCTCCACAGAGATTATAACATTTGCCAAGTTGCACTGGTGCTGGACACTGAAAACTTGGGAGACGTTTAATGAAAGACCATATGTGATCACAAGCCCCGCAAATCCTGAGATAATCAACCAACCCAATCAGACAAAAGAAATCTGGCAATGAATCCCATTTGATGAGTTGAAGTGTCATGATGTGCATCTGAACATCATACTGTGCTTCCTCAATTTCCTGGTAAGAAATGAGATAGAGAACTAGGTGGGCTGTAGAAAACACACCTGGGTCAATTTGACCCTCGGGTAGAAACACGATGAGGAGTGCAGAAGCAGAGAGAACAACAGCTGATAGGATCTCTAAGCGCTGAATAAGCCACTCTGTTGCAGCAATGCTGTGGAAGAAGGGGCTGGCATTGGCATCAATGAGCTCTAAATTTTTCCTGGCAAACATATTCTCCCTCTTAAAAGCACGAATTGTCACTGCGCCTGCAATCGCCTCTCCAAAATGGTGCACAACTGGTGCCTTTGTTGTTCCATTTATGCGCATTATTTCTCGCGCAGATGTAAGATAGTAATTCTGCAGTTTCAAAAATCACTCATTTTTGTATCAACAAAACCTCAAAACAAGATAGTCTGAGCATGAAGATGGAAAGTGCAATGATGCTTGGAACTGAGCAAGAATTCAGCAACCACACCCACCACAGAAAGCTCAAAGACAAAAAGACACTCAAATTTAGTACTCTTCACAAATCGGAATGCCTTTTAGAGTGAAACAAAAAGGAAGAGAAAGAGGGGGTGGAAACCTGAAGGAGCCGATTGATGTAAACCATGGGGAAGATGATGAAGAGAATTGGCCATATCACTAGACAAGTGACCACAAGGATGCTCAATGCATTCATGGTAGCTGACGCTGAAAAGCCAAAACAATATGCAACATCTATGTCCAAAATGCTCCAGTCTGATGCAACCTGTAAATTTGCACACAATCATCAAATGGTTCAATAACACCGTCATAAAAGCACATAACCTGACCACCATGGCACACCGTGCAATTTTCATTCCAAAAGTGTTTTTTTTTATGCAATTTGTGGAAATCATGGATCAAATAACTACGTAATAGTTTAGTTACATTACCCGGCTTAGAATCCTTCCTGTGGGAGTTGAATCAAAAAATGCCATGGGAGAATGGAAGAGAGAATTTGTGAGCCTGGTGAAGAAGGTCCTTGATGCTTTAAGACCCATGACAGCAACAAAGAAGTTACGGAAGAAAACAAAGAGTGCACTAGTGATTGCTATACTTGAATAGACAGTAATCAATTTGACAGTGCTCATTGCTGGGTTGCCAATTTCTGATGCCATCCACCAATTGGATGCCACTCCTCCAACAATAAACACACTATGTGCAAGCACAGCAAGAGCATAGTATAGAAATCCATTCGCTTGACTCAAGTAAAAAATGTATGGTTTTAACCCAGAGTTGCCAACTTCCTTCTGTTCTTGCTGTGTTAATTGGATATCCTTGTCTGAAAGCTTGGCCGCTCTTTGGCTCTCTTCCTCTCTCTGTGATTTGCTCCGACTTGGCAATCTCTGTGGCCTTTGGTTTCTTGGCTCCCAAGAAGTTGTGAGATCCTGAGAGTCAGACAGCATGCCCATTGCTTCTTCATGAGCATTGACAAGCTCTTTGAAGCTAGTACCTGAACTGAGAAGTTCATCATAACACCCTGCCTGCCATATTTCTCCTTCTCGCATCAACTGTACATGATAACCCCAGCACCCACTACAAAAGTCAGATGCTTGTGTTTTTCAAAACCCATATCTGCAATCACAATGGATGCAAAGGAGGTTGTTGACCAACAACTTTCTGCACTCACAAAAAGTTGTGGAAAAATAAGACTGACCATCGCCTTCATTCAATCATTCACTCATGACCAGCATATGAAACAGAGGCTATGTTAGAGTCAGCTTTGGAAGGACGGCAGCAGCAAGCAGAGGTCTTCACCAGGATTGAGTTAACTGCAGGCAGAAACTCCACTTGATGGGTGACCAAAATGACTGTCTTGCTCAACAGGGCTCCCATAACGCAATCCTGAACAACATGGTACATTGATCCCCCAATACAATTTCAAATGTTGGTGAACAATCTCGGTGACAACAAAATCTAACAAACTCAGATGATCACAAAACAAAAACCTCAAAGACAAAGACAAAGAGAGAGACAGAGAGAGATACATGGGTAATTTGATTGATTGATTGATTACCTTGAACAGGGTTGCAGCAGTATGGGCATCAACAGCACTAAAGGGATCATCCAACAAGTAGATATCTGCATCCTGATAAACTGCTCGGGCCAGCTGAATCCTCTGCTTTTGGCCTCCGCTCATGTTAGTTCCCCTCTCCCCGATCTCAGTTAGATCTCCATAAGGGAAGCTCCTTATATCCTTATCCAAAGCACAGGCTCTTAATGTCTTGCGATAGTGATCCTTATCCATTGGCCGTCCAAACAGAATATTCTCCTGGATCGTGCCACTTTGAATCCATGCTGACTGAGCAACATATGCAATGCTGCCAGACACTTGCACCTGTCACACGAGAACCCACTAGAATGTCAAATGTCTACTACTCTCCCAGAATTCCTATGTTGGTATCATTTTGCAAAGAAGGTTTAGGGTTTTAGGATTGAATATTGGGTCTTGCAGCAAAAACCTGGAGGAAAATATCAGATGGACTAATACTAAATACTTACTGAACCAGACAGTTTTGGAATCTCGCCAAGGATGCAGTTGAGGAGAGCAGACTTCCCGGAACCCACTTCTCCACACACAGCCACATGCTCACCATGCATAACCCGCAAACTGATATCCTTCAATGTGGGATGTGCTGCTGCCATATCTGGCTCCCAGCTTAACACAGCATTGCTGATCTCAATGGCATTCTCTGAGCTCTTTTGGAGGTCTCTTGCAACTGCATCAGCTTGCAGTTCATCCTCTTGCAGGAAGCGGTCTATGCGGGCCAGTGAGACATGCACCTGTTCCCATTTGACAACAGACACTGTTCTGCAAAAAGTGTTGCACAATAGGACCAACTGACCAACCAAGAAGACAAAGCATAATGAAGGAATTTTCTTATTATGAACAAAATGGAGAATCAGAAAGATGTGAAAGTCGGCATAAACCTGAATGATGATAGCAATCACATCAGGTATTATGCGGATGGGATCCTGAATGATTCGTAGTGTAGCAAGGGCAGTGAACACATTGCTTGCTGTCAATGGAGTACCCAGTAACATGCATGTGAAAAATGTGGCTGTTGACACAAGCACAGGTGATACCCAGAACACGACAGAATTGTAAGCCTTTCGATATTGGACAGCAGAGAGCCACTTCATTTCAACCTTTCGCAACTCCTCAATAGCCTCTTTGAATCTGTCCTCCCATGCCTATAGACACACACACGCACAGAAGCATTAACTTTGAGACTGACCGTCATTGGGCATGTTATGAGCGATTTTTAGTACATCACAACACACCCACAGATTGTGACAATCTTTTTGTTGAAACCCAAAATTCAGGATCCTAGTATGTACAACATACCTGCAGTTTTAGTATCTTCATGCTGCGAAGGGCTTCAGCAGTAGCTTGCAATCGTTTATCCTGGGCTGCCATAAGCTGGGTCAAATACTTCTGTTGGCTTTTAGCCATCGGTGTGTTGACAAACATGGTAAGAATGATGACCACAAGCCCCGACAGAGTTGCCCAGCCCACTGAATATGTGAGAATCACCAAAGCAATGAGAATCTGAAGCACAGTTGTCCATACAAAATGAAGCCAGTAGGTGAATTCCCCGATACGGTAAGCATCAACTGACATATAGTTCACAACGTCACCTCCTGCATGCTTGTTTTTCCCTGAAAGCATGATCCATCAAAGCTTGTGTTACATGAAGATCTGTCAACCCTAGATATTATAGATAATCTATGGACATATGAAAGAGGATGATACATGCACTACCAACCTGTGTTGGAGAGTTTGAGTTCTTTGCGGTAGATGGCTGCCATAAGAGCTGAGCGAACTTGCAGACCAATTCGTCGGCTACCAAAGTACCATTGGCGCTGCGAGAGGGACTCCAAAGACTTGGCCAAAAACAATCCCACCACCAAAATGTAACCCTCATACTTGAATGCACGCTTCCCACCTGTGTAGTCAATGAACAACTTGAGAACAACTGGGCCCAAGGAAAGGGTGATGGATTTCCCAAATGCAAACAAGCCATTTACTGCAATCGGCTGCCAGTAACATGTTGTCAATGCCCAGAAAACGGATACCGGCTTGTGACCGTTTTCTGATTGATCCTCCAAAGCTTGTGCAAAGCTTTTGTAAGCTGTTTGAGCCTTGTCCTCCTTGCCAAGGCTGGGCATATCAGATTGTTCCAATGGCCGTTTGTAACCCAATGACAGAAGTGGGTTTAGCCACCAGAAGGTCATGTGGCTTAAGAACCCTGCAGATGCAAAAGGTGTTACATTCTGCAGTGGCTGCTGCTCTGAGTCTTCAGAGATTCCATCAAGAAGAGGCTCTATTAAGGTGTCAAATTCTGGAGAAAGTTTGCCATCATCACCATCACCATCATCCTTATCATCATTCTTGATGGCACAGTAGAGGAGGAGACAACAGACTGGCCATGACATCAACTCCAAGATTGCCAAACTCCCATATCTTTCTCCATTCAAAACTTCTACTGCAGCTGCAATTGCAGCAAATGTTCCTAAGAAAAATGCAAGTACCCACCATACTCGCAGAAAAGTCTTGAACTGAGGCAGCGTCATTGTCGTTGCTCTCACCCTTACAGAAAGAGCTAGACACAAAAACGCCAAGCCTTGCACAAGCAAGAGTGTCAATTCATGAATAGGATACACAAATTCCCTGCCACCACGGCCACTTGTTGTGCTCCAGCTGCTGCTGCTACCTATTGCCCATATCACAGATCCTGCATATCCCAGACCTAGTGCCAGCATAAAGCATACAACAACCCAATGGAGCTGCTGCTGCTGTTGTTGTCTTGTTGGAGCAGCCACCCTCTGTTGTTGTTGGCTTCTTCTGCTGCATGATGATGAGCACCCTGCTGATATTCTCCTCAATTCCTTTCGGTATGCTAGAGCTAATGCTAAGAAGACAATTATGAGACCCAGATGAATCACAGAAATTATGGCATGCTCTATGCATGCTACAGCACCAGCACCAGCAGCTCCTCCCTCTGAGTGGCTGCAAAAAAAATTCCATGACTCTGCCAATTTACAACCACAAAAACATGTGCCGCCCATCAGAAATGTACACCAACAACCATATGCAGGTGCATTCTGAGTGTTCCTACACTGATTTTTTTGTTTTTTTTCACAAGAAAGAAAGAAAACGGGGTGACATTTTTTATGGCCACAGGGGAGGGAGGGGGACTGACTGCATCAAACAAAAATGAGAGCCTGAGCTTTACAAGGTCACAAAGAGAGACATGGCTCAACAATCTTACTTGCAAAAAAGTCCATGGAAATGAAATAGTCACCAACAATATCGGCAACCTGAGAGAACCTGCAGCAGCGGCAGCATCACAGGTGAGCGCCCATTAGCTTTTTGACACTTGTGAAGAAAACAATAGCTTCAGGTCAGAAGAGAAAACAAGAGAGAGGCAAGTGAAACAGCACAGAGACAGAAATTTGGGGATGTGCAACAACACCCAAAGGAACCTGGAAAGAAAGCTCTCTCAAAAAAAGCCGCCTCCCACCCAAGACAGGCAAACCCAGGGGAAATGGAGACAGAATTTTTTGTGGCAAAAATGGATTTCAGATGAAATGGGTAGCTTAGAAACAGCTCCAATTGCCCATTGCCACAAACACCGACACATCTCTCCCTGGTGCGGCTTAACAAATTATATTTTCGCAACATCACCTTCCCTGATTCTTTCTTTCTTTCCCTTTGAAGAAAAGAAGAGTTGTTGTTGATCAAGCTTCTGAGGAATCCCAAAAGGTCCTCACTACCAGTCTAGTTGGAAAGATTTTTTTTACCGCATGTCCTCCACACATATATGCACGACGTTGTTGCTGCTGTTCTCTTTTGTCGCTTCAATTGCTTCCGGTTATCGAATCTCTCACTCTCTCTCTCTCTCTCTCTCTCACACACACACACACACACACAGAGTCGTGATTGCAGCCGCCTTGGCTCTCCTCCTCCGCTGTGCTCCTCTTCTCTTCTCCTCGTCTCTTCTTCTCTTCTCTTCTCTTCTCTAACTGGAAAACATATGAGAACTATATCTATAGATCCACAGAGGATTCCAAGCAAGTCTTAGTTGAGAATCAAACCGTTTTTTATCATGAGAGACCACAGTGTATGTAGAGATAGATTATGTTCGAGGCTAGAGCTTTTTTCGCTGTTTTCTCAGACTGATGCTAAATTCACGTCCTCAAACAAATACTACAACTCTATTTGTAGAAGAAAAAAATTATGTTGAACACACACACACACACGAGAACACTTTACATACGAAATCCATGGAATCCCATCGCTTTAGACAACGAACATAAGCGTTGGAAAATTGTTGGAGCTTGGGGTTATTATCGCCTTTGAGTCAAACAAAAAAACAAACAAGGTTCACGTTTGGCGGGCAGCGTGCGTCTCGTCGGTCCTTTTGTGGGATCCGCCGGTACTTCTCCTCCTCGCTCGGCGAAAGAAAAATTTCTGAGCTCGGCAGCCCGGAAAAAAAGAAGAAGAACAGAAGAAAAAGGAGCCACCAAAAACAAAAGCAAAACACACAAAACCCATCACCATGTTCAGCAATTTCCCAAAAGGCCAAAAAGCAAAAGCAAACAAACCTCCACATGAGAGAGAGAGAGAGAGACAGCACACCCACCCGGGGGAACACCGGCTCGGGTAGCTAAAAGCTTTCTCACATCCGTCCGGTATGAGAACTAGTGACCCTGAAGAACAAAGGGTAAAGTTTCAATCTCAGCAAGCATACTGCTGACACGTGTCCCGTCATCGGCTAAACCGCGCCCCGAGACAGCGCGCGCGTCCGGAGGGAGGAACAACAACCGGCTTCCGGGTGGAGCCACGGGAATCATACCCGGCGGGTTTCAGAAACCTAAACCAACAAAGCCGAAGGGAGCGCAATCCCAGCGAGGAAGACAGCTTTACACAATCACATTATTGACACGTGTCGGGACATCAGAGCTGCCCTTGCAAAAATGTTCAAGAGAATTTCTTAGTTTGGAAGGGTACATAGCACATACCCATCTTTTGACATCCTTTCAAATGGGTGACTTGGTTCTGAACAAGCAAAAATACGGGAACCAAGTTTCATTGGGAATGTTTGCCCAAAAACCAAGTTTTGTTTCTAAAGTTCAGCTCAAACTCAAAATGATAGATAAGGTATCAAAATGGAGAGTATTGGGTTCCAAAACCAAGCTTTGTTTCAAAAGTTCACTCCAACTCAAAACTGATAGATAGGTACCAAAACTGAGTTTCACCGAGAGTCAGTTTAAAAACCAAGTTTCGTTCGAAAGTTCGCTGGAACTTTCTACGATAGATAGGTACTAGAAGTGAGTTTTGGAGAGAGTCAGTTTGTTGTGGTTGCTTGCTAGAGACGGCCAATGACCATCCCCAACAAGGAAAGAAAGAGAGAGAGAGAACAACGAGAAGGAGAGAAAGAAAGAAGATCCATTCTGACTTCAATTAAAGAAATGAATAATGGTCATGTTGACTTCTTTGGCGACATTATATAATGCTTTCCATGTACATTATATGCTTCACATACCGAAAGCATATATATGCCAAACCCTAAACCCTAGGCATATATAACCTAAACCCATGCTTTCATTAACTAGGTTAGCCCCCAAAACAAATTCACACTTTCATTACTTAATGATGTCTGAGCCATTTTCTTTTAGTTAACAATCGCACAATGGAGATTTTGTTTTGTTTGTGATTGGGCGGGAACCTCACATTGTGTAATGTGTCGCAGAGGTTTCCTTTCTTAGTTGGGGGCACCTCGTGTGTGGTGTAATGCCACACGCCAGGCTTTTCTGGGACCTCCTGGCCTTATTTTGATGTCGCATACCAAAAGGACATGGGGATGATTTCTTTGTTATCTCTCTCCAGCATGGATATTCTTTGATCTATTTCGGAAAAGAAAGAAAGGAAGGAATGAATTAATGAATGAAGGAGTCATTTTGATTGGCCCATCACCCCCCCTCCCTCCCTCCCTCCCTCTGCCCCCCAAAAAAAAGAATTATTGGAGTGTTAGAAATGCACCCTTCAGGCTGCAGCAAGGGGATGTTTCACTGGGTGTTTCATGTACGAGAGAATCACTGAGCACTGATTTTTGGTTGATCTAAGCCGTACAAGTGATGTCACTTACTCGGTTGTTATACTCGGAAGCTCCTTCTTGTCTTGTCACACACAGTTGGGCACCGAGTCTCTATTACAGGTCTTGAATGTGCACAATAAGACCCAGAATCTGTAATGGGCGGCACCAAAATATGTTTTCGGGCACCTCCAAACACATCTTGAATGATGAAATGTATTTAAGAAAATTTTTTTCGGGTAGAAACTTGAAGAACTCAAAATAATGCAACCCAAAAGTGCTCATGAAAACCTACTAACAAAAACTAAAATAAAATCTTTTCTAACGTAAGGAAAAATATTCCTGAAGCTAAAACAAAAAGTAGCAAGAAGGAGATGCAAAGCTTTAAAAAATGACAATTTTATAATGGGTTTGTCGTATTTGAACTATTCAAGTTTGTTCCCTTTCCAAAGTAATAATATTAATCAATTTAAAGTACTTGGAATCTAGTTTATTTATTAGTTGGACTTATGGGGATTTGTCACATCTAGAATGGTCTTCTTCACAAATAATCATCGTAAAGAGCATTTATATGTGGGTGTTGCAACCTTTAAAGTCCAATAAATTTAATTTTTTCATTGGGTGTCTGTCTTTGGTACCTATGTGTGAGAGTTATTAGGTATATGGTCCACCACCACATCATGGGACCACTAGGTACATGTGCAGTATTTTCAGGTCCATTTTGTGTCAAAAGTTTTGCTTTTTTGTACCGACCAACACAATACTTAAGGTTGGGACACAACTTTTTGTTTTGCGGGTGTGTCCCCCTGTGTATTTTGCACAATACGCAAGGTTGTCGCACAACATTTTTCTCACAACCTTTTCTTTTGGGGTTGTGTGGCCATGTGTATTTGGACAATTTCTTAAGGTTGGGACACAACATTTTCTCGCAACCTTTTCTTTTGCGGTTGTGTGTGCATGTGTATTTTGGACAATTACTTAAGGTTGTAACACAACATTTTCTCACAACCTTTTCTTTTGTGGTTGTGTGTCCATGTGTATTTGGTCAATTACTTAAGGTTGGGACACAACATTTTCTCACCACCTTTTCTCTTGCGGTTGTGTCCCCCACATGTATTTGCATGGTTGTTGCACTATGCAATTCTTGCATGCACAAATATGTGGAATTCACCCACAAGGTGTTTTTGTGATGAAAATTTTAAGTGTTTGGTGAGGTGGAGTGCAGAGGAAGAAAGACGGTGATGAGGGTCACGGAGAATTACATTTGGCATGTGACTAAGGCCCACTTTACACACTAGGAGTCAAGGCCAATGTTCAACTCAAATCAAGCATTACTATTGGTGCAAAAGTTGGAAATCAGCCCCCAGTGCTTTGCAATAGGAGTCAAGGGCTGAAATAGAAAAAAACTTTTCAATCTGCCCCAATTTACTAATAAATGCTGAACTTTATGGCCTTGTATTGGCCCCAAAGCTGAAAAAAAGCATAGCATCGAATTTGGGAAGCCAATTTGCAACACTTGGGGCCAATGTTCCAGCATTTATTAATATCCTGATGTCAATGTTCTTGCATTTATTAGTAACTTGGGGCCAAACAACAAGCCAAAAATGCTCAAAGTTGGCCCCAAGTTTTTTGGGGCCTAAGCCATGCCTTTAGGCAAGGAAGATGTATATTCACTTGGGATTGGCCTAAAACACCTTAATACTAGAAGTAGCTTGGTTTATTTTTAATGCATTGTCTTTCCCCAATTGCTTCCCCCAAATTTTTTAAAAAAAATACTAGAAGTAGCTTGGACCTTATGGAGAGAGAGAGATAGGTGATCTTCTAAAAGACTTGTATGAAATATCCACTAACTTAAAACTAGCTTGAAAGATTAATTCATTTGTACTTAAAGCTTTACAATAGGTATGACGGGGAGGCAAATGAATTGATACTCCACTTATTTCAAAGTTCTACTTCATTGTTATGTATAAACTATAAAAGAGGTAACCTGAAATGCAATTATTTAAAAACTAAATCAAAGTTATGTAGTTATGGTGGCATGGACCTCCAGTAGTTTACACACCTTTACTAGTTTTTGGCTTTACATCTCTAATTGTCATTTATACACACACAAATAGCAAAGATGGTTTAGGAATGTCAAAAGCAATTGTTTTGAATTAGGCAAATACGAAATCTCAGCTTAAATGTGTGGTGGTGATGGTTATCCTTGAGAATTAAAATGGTTATCCTTGAGAAATTGCACCAAGTGACCAAGTCCTGCCAATTCCAATTTTGGTTCTTTACTTTCATAGCCATGGCTCTCAGCAATTGAAAATTACATATAGTAAAGGAAGAAAGTTTCTTCCCCTGACTCCGGACGGACAGTGGCTACGGACAATAGCTAAATATAGCACTGTTCTCAATCACCCTAGGGTTACCCTCCCAGAGTGCTTGTATATGGGGTTACAGGAACTCCTACTCCATGCCACGCAAGTGCAGAAAAAGAACAGTGTTCAAAAAGCGCATAAATAAATAGAGGTTGCCTATTAGTGTCTTGAACCGGAGTGGGAAATGCGAAGAAGGGGGGGGGCGAATCAACGGGATAAAGAACCGGAGTGAGAAATGTGAAGGATCGGAAGGACTGGGCGGGGGCTTGACGGGTTAAAGAACGAGAGTGGGAAATGCGAAGGACCGAGGGGGGGGGTCGATGGAGTAAAGAACCGGAGTGGGAAGGACCGAGGTGGGTGGGGGGGGGACCGACGGTTGTTTGAAAAGATAAAAGTTTTTTTTAAAAACCAAAAACATGGACCAAACATTGTTGAAATAACACACCTGTGCATTATGCATAGGGCACACACTAGTTGATTCTAACATAACCATGGTTCTCAAATAGTGAAAGAGCCTTAGGGGGGGCTTATTACCACATGCAGAAAATCTACCAAAAACAACAGCAAGAAAGCCAACAACAACAACAACAACCAAAAAAACAAGCTTGCTTCTTCTGGTTAGGGTTGTTCTAATTATTGCTTCCTGCTTGTCAGGTAGTTTGGTTGGAACTTTTTGAACTTGTCTATAAGTGAATTTGCCATTAAAAGCAGGGGATGGCTATCCAGGCTCTGTGGTTGCCATATTTAGAAGCAAAAAATGGGTATGGCATTGCAAGGGGAATGTCTGTGATGTCCCTTTAGAACACAGGAAAGGCAAATTCATTTCAAATCATTTTTTTCCTTAGGAAACCTGGATTAGCAACAAAAAAAAACACAATCTTCAAAGGACATCACATTTTGCTAAAGAACATAACCTAATTGAGTCACTTTAGAGCAGCCCCACCCCCATAAACATGGAACTGAAATTGTTAGAAATTACTAATAGCAAACCGCCTAGACCAATCAATATAGCATGGAACTGAAATTGTTAGAAATTACTACTAGCAAACCACTTGGACCAATCAATATATCTGACAAATCAAGGTCAGATGTTAGACTATATCAAGGCTTTTGCCAACCTTTTGCAAAAAAGGACAAGTCAAATCCTTTTTTGTCAAAAGGAAGGCTATTCCAATCCAGTCAAATTTATTCCTCCATGGAGATCCCCATGATGATACACACAGGAAGGCCTTAAATAAGCAAAGGGTGCTTAATAGCTTATTGCAGGCAGGGTACTTTTGTACTGCCTGCAATAAGGACCCTTTTGCTTATTTCAAGTTTTCTTCCATTATATACACTGACATTTTGGGAAAAGTAATTTATAATTTTCTAAAAAGTGCAATTTGTTTGCAATCTCATTTAATTGGGTAGTTCACATAAGGGTACATTTGCTGCCTTGGGTGAACCAAAGCACCACCACCCACATTAGTACCAGCAGGGTTCCAAAAAAATTCCCAAAATCCATTTAAATTATTTCTAAATAATACAAATTTCCCATCCTTAGACTAAATAATCAGGGTCTCTGCGTTCAACTCTATGTTTTTTTAAGGGCTTAATATGGCCACTAAGAGAGGCCTCAGTCATAAACCCTAAACCCAACATGAGTGCTGGTTCACCCTCATCCCACTATTCAAATGTAACAAGGGGTGTGTCACACTGTATGGCCTTGCCATTTACATTACAAGGTATTTCAATGCAAAAGAAGAATTATGAAAACTCAAATATTTCACCGTGTAAAACTATAGTCTTCAAAAAAATCGTCTTAAAAAACCAAAATCCTTCAAGACGTTATAACTCTATAAAATCTAGTCTCAAATTTCAACACAAGCCAAAATATCATCTTTCAAAAATCCTCAGAAAAAAAATAGACCTATTATTATTACCTAGGGGCCAAAATCCCATAAGCTACTACACTCTAGAATAAATCTAAACACAATATCCTTGCCTTGGTAGGCAAGGCCAATAAATGCAGTCAAAATTGTTCCAAGGAATTCTTGTAAGAGCATCACTAGGAACCCAACCCACCATGCAAAAAATTGACACTTGGCAATTGCAGATGTAAAAAAGTGCATGCTAGCTTCCTCCTTGGACTTGTTGACACTTTACACCTCTTTGAGTGGATTGGAAGCTGCTTGATGACTGGCAGCTGGGAGTGTAGTCAGGATCTCTAGCTCTGAAAAAACAGTGCCAATTAAAACTACAAATTGGAATTTGGGTCAACTTCTTGCATGAAAATCCCCAACAAATTTCAAATATTGGTTGGATGGGACAATCATAGAAAATGTATCCTCTCCTTTGTTACATGCAACCATAGCTGTGAATAATTTTTGCACAATAATTGGGCTTGAGGTGTGTACAAAATTAAAATGTGATGGTTTATTAAAATTTAACTAAATCCCTTTTTCAGCTAGTAATTTCTTGCAATAATAAACATTGAAGGAGAGACACAATACCCAATCAGTGTTTCTTTTTTTTTTAAATTGCTGGGCGAATTTTTGCACCGCAACCACCAAGAAAAATCACATGTGAAACTGTCCAGAAGGGGTTTTTTTTAATAATAATAATTTTGGCAAAATTTGCCATATTTTGGAAAACTAGTCAAAAGTTGCCACATTTAGGCTCTGAGTTCACGGAGGTTGCTAAAGCTTGGATCCAATATGTCAAAAAGTGTTGGATCCATCACATTATTGATTTTAGTTTATGAGGACAAATCACTCAATTCACACCTTCCATTATGATAGATCACTTGTAAATACATTACTATCAGTTGCAAAAAGGTTGTCTTTAAACCTTGAATTTCAATGTATTGGGTTCCGTTGGTTATTTTATTTTATTGATTTTACAAAAGTAGCAAAAAAATTCTTTTGAAAACACTTTTCCCCCGAGTGTTTCTAGAAAAATGAAAAAAAAATACCAAAAATGAAAATTCTCTCCACACCCTCCACCCCCCAATCCTCCATTAAGCTAGACACATCAACTTGTAAAATCTTTTCATCTTCCTGATCTCTCTATTTTTTCAGATCATTGAGTTGCCCACTCCCTAACATTGTCCTAAAAAGCCTTTTTCTTAACCCTTGAATAAAAGAAGCACACCTTCAAACCCTACTAAAAGCCAGAAATATGCTAGCTTGCTGGAAAATACAGATATCCATATATATAATTAAAGAAAAGAAAACTTAGCATAAAATAGATTTAAATTATGTAATTTAAAAAATAGTAGTAGCAATTGCATTTGTCATTTCTATTAGCTAAATCTAATGGCCACTTTAGATGAGGGTCCAAGGTCCAGGTCCAATGAAAAAGAGCACCATCCCACCCATTGGATGAGAGTCATAAATTCGACCCATGGCCTTTAGATGAGAGTCCAAGACCAAAAAGTTGCAAATCCAGGCTAACTTTCATCACACCATTTTGGAAGGAAAATCAATTGGTTTGAACCCAACGAAAAGGGCTAAAAGGGAGAGGTAGTGATTTGAAGAACCAAAGATGTAAGCTAGGGTCCAAAGCAAGTTCCAACTCAAGGATCCACTTCAAATGAATCCAAAATTGGTTCCTATGAATTTGGATCATGGACCCCATGTAAAATGGGCCTAAATAATATGAGCAGGCCAAGATATTTTAAGTGACCACCTAAATTAATCAAATTAGCTTAATTAAGGCTTGTCTTGGAAAGTTAATTTAGGCGGTAGGCAACTTGGACAAGTTTTACAAATTGGACTCAAGAAGTTGTTCAATAAACAAATATTGCTTCAATTGCAAAACTCCTTCAAGGACAAAATTGGACATCGCCTTACGAAATTCATCCTTTTCCTAGCATAACACGAAAAAATCGAATTCAACAATGGATGTTCTAGAAAACAAAGTCGCAACAATGCCACAATAGTCAATCAAATTGGGGAAGCGAACCTCGAGCAAACTCTAGCCGTCAACAAATGATGATTTTTTTACGAGTGCATCAATACCTTGTTTCAAGATTGGTTCATGTTGATATGTTTGAATAAATGCCTTGTGCTTGTTTGCAACCATATCGATTTACCCAAAAAAGTAACGATGTTGTAATTGATAACTGTGTTGATGCATCTTGTAGAGGAAATTGGATGTCATTGTTTTGATCAACTCATGTGATAGAACTAGTGGCAACACATATGAATCAACAAACGAATTGTTGTTTGCATCTTGTTAGAATCGGATTGAATTGATGTGTTCAAAAGCCATGACGAAGGTGAATCCAACATCACGTCACAATTCATTCTATTTGACCTCATTAGTTTTGTTGATGATTTTTTCCACCAGCTCACTAGGTTGATGAGAAATTCTTGAAAATTTGATAGAGAAACAACATAATGCATGCTAAAAACATGGGTTGTTGGGTCCAAGTCTTGAATCGATTTACTAATGAGCGGACCAATCACTCCAATTTCATTGATGAAAGAGTCGACGAGAGCATAAAGTTTTGTTTATTGTTGCACCAACCAATGTTGTCAATCCTTGAATCTTGCGAAAAATGACAAGCCATCCATTGCAAGCCAATAAGCCCACTAGAGTTGAGGCATGGCATAAGCTAGTTGTTTCGATTCAATGTGTGTGAGGAGTTATGGGTGATGAATCTTAAACCACTTTGGAACCTTGTATGTAAAAAACCAATGTGAGGGCACGTTGTACCCATGCCCATGATCAACTTATGTTGTCAAATGAGGTGCGTGGTGAAGCCAGTCATTGCTAAAAAGAAAGGTTCTTTAACCATCTCATTCATGATGTGTTCCATGACAAGGTCAAGTTGATGCATTCTACACCAAATATGAAAGAAAGAATAATCATCATGCATAAAATGAAGTCGGGTCACAACACTAGCAACATGCCCAATCATATTTCAAGCTTCGTCAAGTGATAAACCAATAATGTGAATTTTCCAATTATGACAAAGTATTGTCAAAAAGTAGAGAGCAATTCAAACATGACTTCATTTGTATGCAGCTGGAACATTCGCAGTGCACATCCATGTAGGTTGGCAATGGTGTGATGTTTTTTCTCGTACACACGAATACGCAAGTCAAGATACAATGTGCTTTGGTGGATAGCGAAATCCAATGCAAACGAAAAAACCCATGAACGTCATAAAATGTCGAAAATATGTTGTAAATTGATGACATAAACAACCTTAACAAAGCTGCTCACATGGTGACGAATGCAAAAACGTAAAGAAGGATTGGATAAGACTTTGTACGTGCAGTTTATGATGTTTGCCACCATACAAAAAGATGTTTCACACAAGATGTAACGAATTGCCAAATGGAATAGTTTTTTATTTGTTTTAAGGATCATGACAATATATGAATGCAGCACCCCATTTTTGTCTAGCTCAATTTGTTTCAACAATAATAATGCCCGTTCTTTGCCTTTGAAGCAATTGTTCGACGTTGAACAAGTATAGCAATTCATTCAACCTCATTGCTAAACGTAGGATTCTCTTCAACGTCTTCATTGTCACTATCAACTTTGTCCTCAACTCTATACATCATGTCATCGACTATAGTTTCGATGATGTCCTTGTCAATGTTGAAAACAATTTGTCACTTGCCCACAAACTCAAAAACAAAATGCTTTTTGATTGAGTTCTTGAATATGAATGGCACATCGGTGAAAAATTGATTGTGCTCAAAACTAGGATGGATCGCATCATATTCCAACCACTTTGTTCGATGTTGGGTGTGCATATGGTTTTCAAGATTGTCATAACAGAAAGGGGCACACCATCCCTGCACTTTAGTCGTGGCCTTGAGCTTGGAGTCGATCTTCTCCTCTCGATCGAATGCAATATAAAAATGGCACTATAGAGTAATAACCTTCGAAGTCTTAGGATTGTTAAACGTAACGATCACTCCATATTTGCAATCCTTATCCTTAACATACGATGATGAACGAGCCAACATCGATGCAAAGATTGAATATGAGTGTAATATTGCTGAATACAAAGGGCCCGTACCCTAAACTATCCAGGCCTGAGTATGAGTATCTTCCCAATATTGTGAATGTAACATCCATCCAATAAAATGGTGACAGCATACTACATTCCATTTAGTTTAAAGCTAGTTTAAAGCTCATGAGGTACACATGACAATCCATTAAGGACACTCACATGTTTAATATTAGAAAGGCTGAAAGAAGAGAATGCAAGGGAAGAACATATCCTTCAATCTACTTCCCAAGAGGTGACAATCAGATCATCTCCCAATGACTCCACCCTTTATGGCAGGTTCAAACTAGAAACTTTGGATGTAAAATTTCTCATCTAACTGAATACACTTTTATGGATCATGTTCATTCATCATATGCACACATAAGTAAATATTCGACATGTTATCATTCATACTATTGGATTGGGTCAACTTTGAGCCAAAATTTTATGCCCGAATCTTACACCAATGCATAGTCTCTTCCATATGAGAAACCTCAAGTTTTTGCCAAAATTTTATGCCCGAATCCTACACCAAGGTACCGTATTTTTCCATATGAGAAGCCACGAAATCAAATAATAAACCTGGGTCCTGGGAAAAAAAGTGAGTTGATTTCGAGATGGGAAATTTTGCTCCATGAGCATCATCATGACATAACAATGAAAACAAAAGGAGCTTTTTTTCAAATTTTTGTTTTGTACTGGAAGGAACCTTCCTGAGAGAATTCAGGTTTCTGGGACCTTGTGCTTTTTGGAAAAGATCCCTGAAGTTTGAAAAGTTCTTTATCTTGGGGGCAAGCAACCTCTTTTTGGCTATTTTGGGGCCCATTCTCAATCTTCTCCAGGCCCTGTGCTGAATGTAAAGTATCATCACACTTTTTTCCTTTGTATATTTTGATTTTTCATTGTGCTGAAAAAATCTTATTTGCTGATGTCGTAATAATTTCAAACAGATGATCGTCGTCACTACAACATTGTGCTTTTGCACTGTGATTGTCATAAAGGCTCTTTCATTATCCTTGTAACTACAACATTGTCCTTTTGCACTGTCACAGAGGCTCTTTATGTAACGAAAAAGGTCTGCTAACAAACCCTTCACCTGTACCTTCAACTCCATGAAGAGCCTCCAAGGGATTCCTTGCCCTTTACTTTTGTACTGACTGCATTTAAAATTGTTTTTGGCCGATTTAACATGTTCAGACCTTATGGCATTGGTGGCTTTGGAGTGTGTTCTGTGGACCATAGGTAAGTTGTAAATTAACAGGTAGATTCCACAGGACTTATTTGGCAGAGGCCCCATTCTACTATTTAAAGATCGCCTTAAAACCTTGTGGAATAGGCAAGTATGGATCGGTATTGTACTGGAATCCAGGGTGAGACTTGGGTATGTGAAACTGGTATGAGTACTGGTATTGATGAAGCACCTACCAGTCCAGCATGACCTGAGACAATATCAATCTTATTATATCAGTACCAGTATGGTATGGGAGATGAGGTAACCCTAAAAGTATACATGTGCCATAATACCAAAATCTGGCAAAATTCAGCCTTGTACCCAATATCAGTGCCAGACCTGGTATGAAAGGTTTTAAAAACTACCCAGTACCAGTACACCTGCCAGGTCTGGAAAAGAAACTATGGTCTGTTGAAAAGTTGATAGCAATTCAACACTGGTATGCATACGGCCAGAGTGAACCAGCGCAACCACCAATGCACCAGTTGTCCGTTTTGTCCATTGGATGGGCTGCATTTTTTCATTCGATGTCAGATGGGGTTCATTCCAATCCATTTCATTTCGCTGCTGACCATTGTATTTTTTTGGGGGGCGGGGGGGGGGGGGGTTTGTTCTTGGCTGTTTTTTCTTGGACCTAACCTCACACATAGTTATCCTTCTCACCTTATTACCCTCATAAATATTGTACCAACCTTTGTACATTACTAATTATCCCTTGTTGACATAACTACCTCAATAACTAGTTTTCCTATTGACCTAACTACTATACTAACTACCTACCTTACTAACCTAACTATCATGTTAACTACATACCTTAGTAATTTAACCTCCTTACTGACCTTACTATTGTATTAACTACCTACCTTACTGACTTAGTTACATTACTATTTGCCAACCCTATATACATAATCACCTTATTGATATAAGTATTTTACAAACCTAGTCACCTTGATAAGATAAATTGTTTCCTACGTACTAACTTGCCTATTTACCTAGCTACCTTGTTAATATAACTTTCTTCTTACCTACTAACTTATCTACCTACATGTTTACCTACTTTAACAACCTATTTACCTTGTTCCTTGAATGTCCTTTTCATTTATTAAGTTGTTTACTAACCCAACTACCAACCTATATACCTCCTTACCTACCTATGCACCCACCTTCTTGCCTACCACTATGTTCACCTACCTACTTATGTTTTTTACATAGTCACATACCTAACTAATTACCTACTAACTATTTCCATCCCCCCCAGCCCCCAATCCAACCTATCAATATATTAAGGTTCACCCTAATTCATGATGATGAACATAGGTCCCGTATGTAGTTATTACAAATTATTTATAATAAAAGCAATGTCATAATTGCAACCATTTTGGTTTACTTAATGCACATTTTACTAAGTTTTGTTTACCTAATTTATTTAAAGAATGGACATTATAATACATCTTTTCATATAATTATTATAAATATGTACCAATAGATTATGGTTTAGGTTTAAGGTTGGGACACATAAATTAGTTAGCAAGTTCATTTATAGTAATTAACCTAAAGTGAGCTAAATTTGGGGGAAAATTTTAAGGTTTAAACATATGTGAAGTAATACAATTTCATTTAATATTTTTTTCAGAGAGAATGGAAAATTTTAATTTGGAGAGATCGCACAAAGTTAAGAAACATATATATATATATATTTGGTTTTTTCAGATTTTACTTGATTTTTTTTAAAGATTAAAGGTTTTTTTTAGTGAATAAATGTTTGTAGTTTAAAAGCTTTAAAATTTTGTTTTAATTTTTTTTCCTATGGTTTTCTTAAAAACTTTGTTTTGCATTACATAATTTGTATACTTTATATAATTTTTTGGGTTTAAGGCATATATCACTATGATTATTTTTTTGTTAGGGTTCATATAGTTAAGGTTGTAATAGGGATTATGGAAAAATACCATTTGGGTTTTTAGGGTTATGCTTTATGATTTAATGTTTAGGAATTTGGTTCATATATATCAAGGTTTAAGGTTTATACTCTAGACTTTGTTCATTGTATTGATTTTTTATTTTATCACTTGTTTAAATTTATAACATAATTATGAATCACATTTGTTTCCATATGCTCCATATTTGTTAAAATTCAATATTTCCTAAACCACTTTTGTTTAAATGTAATATCCATATCATATTGTGATAATTCATTAACCATGAAACATAAATTTTTTAAAAAATAAATTGATTCCCTACCAATACATCATGAAATTCATGTTTTTAAAATTATTTATTCATTTTATTGTATGATTTAACATATATATAAATGAACATAATGCCAAATTGGTCAAATTGATGATACAAGGGGTTAGGGTTTAATGTAAAATTTTGGTTTGGGTTTAAAGTTTAGGACATATAAATCAATTAACATTTTTTTTTACAAGTCCATAATAATTAAAATAAATCTAAGATGCATTTTGGGCAAAAAATTTAGGGCTTAAACATATGTAAAACAATGTAATGTCATTTCATTTTTATTTTTAAAAGTGAAAGAATTTAACTTGGAAATATTACCAAATGGTAATAGATATACCTTTTGTTGTGTTTTCCTAAATGCAATACCCATATTCAAATTCGTTTCGATATAACCCTTAGGTGATGTAGGTAACCTAATGTGTAGGACCAACCTTAAATGTAATTCCCACATGTCGGATTATTTTGAAATAATTAGTATGTAGTTTGGGCGGCCTTTCAATGAAAACCAAAATTTATATGTAATACTTGCATTTGAATTCATTTTGAAATAATCCATAGGTGATTTAAACAACCTTATGTGAATAATCAACCCTAAATGCGATATCCACATGTAAGGTCATTTCAAAATAAGTGGTTTAGGTACCCAAAATATGTTTTTTTATATAGCTAAATTAATTTTATGACAATTAATTATCATGAATAATTATTTTAAATAATGATTTGAATAACTTATCAACATAATATGTAATTAAAATAATAAATTAAATATCAAATTATTAATTTGATTTTTATATTTATATTTAAATTACTTGAATAATTAATGTTCAACCAAATAATCAGTTAATTAATATTAAGAAATAAATGACTATTTTAATAAGACAATCAATCATTTACATTATTTAAAATAATTTTCTAGTAATTATTTAATTATGACATTATTTATTGATACTTAGATTAAATTATTATGTCATATGAATCCCATAAATATTACAATGGAGACCTATATGTAAGTAATGCAAAAGATGTTAAAAGTAAAAGAGTATTTATGGACTTACATGCGGGTATTACAATGGATGTAAAAAAATCAATAACTATTTCAAAACCTATATGCGGGTATTATAATGGTTATAAAAAACCAACTATTATGAGACCTATATGCGGGTATTGCAATGGTTGTAAAAAAACCAGCATTTATTATGAGACCTATATGTGGGTATTACAATGGTTATAAAAAACTAGCCATTATTACGAGACCTACATGCAAATATTGCATATTTAAAATGGCCTTATGGAAATTATAATATAAAAGATGTAGGTATTGCACAATGTTCATTTTGATCTTTGTAAACCCTAGACAAATTAATGTTACCTATTCATATGGGCATATTTAAGTTTTGATTCTTACATCTAAAGTATTAATAAGATTATGAAAAAAAACATATATAATTAATCATATTACCATCAAACAAATGTGACTAAAGGAAAATATTATATTGATCAAAGATGTACAAATATGGGTCGATAAAAAAATGCTAAAAATTACAATGAAAAAAAAGGTTATTCATAATATATCAAAGAACCAAAATTCAAAAATTGGGTAGTCCAAAAAACGAAAAGGCTAAAAAAACCTAATTAACTATATAAAGTGGAAACCCTAAACCATATCATTATCTACAATCCCGTGTTTAGCTCAATAAGAAGTTGTTGCATTTGTAGCCCTTGTTACATGACAAATAATGTACAGATGGTAATGTTGCATCTCAACCTAAACTACATTTGTAACAAACTCTTCTTTTATTGTCCTGGAACCCTGTAAACATCCTAAAACCACCAAATTAAACCTTAACACCACCAAAGAAGAAAGCGATGGCAACAAGCTACCATTGCCTTTTTTGATAGAACACCACCATAGAAGAAGACAATGGTGTGTTGTCACATCATCCTTGTCTTCTTCTTCTTCTTCTTCTTCTTAGACACAGAGAAGGTGATGGTAGATTGTTGCCATTGCCTTCTTTGTTCCAACAACACCACAAAAGAAGACAACAGCACATTATCATTGTCTTTTTTTTCTCTAACACAAAAAGGAAAACAATAGTAGCATTTTATCGTTACCTTTTTCACTACAACAACACCACAAAAGAAGACGACACCATATTGTCATCGTTTTCTTCTTCTCTACAACACCACCATAGAAGAAGACAATGACACATTATCGTAATCTTTTTCTTTTCAAACACAAAAAAAAAAAAAAACACACAAGAAAATAACAAAAAAAAACCAAGACAAGGGAGGGAGCTTACTTTCAAGCTCCTACTCTACCTTCTCACTTTTGGCTCCCGCTTCTACCCTTCTGTTTGAAACACTTTTTACTGACATCTTCTTCTTTTTCAAGCCCAAAAAAAAAATGCAGAGAAAGGAAGGAGCTTTCCTTCAAGTTCCCACTCTACCCTTTCATTTTTGGGTCCTACTTTTGTCCCCCCATTTCTGCCCTTTTGTTTTAAACACTTTCTCCTGGCATCTTCTTCTTCTCAAGCAGAAGAAAAGAAAAAAAAGAAAAAGAAAAAGAAAACCATAGAGAAGCAAAAAATGTAGAGAAAGGATGGAGCTTTCCTTTAAAGTCCCATTTTGCCTTCTCACCTTTTTGCTCCCACTTTTGCCCTCTTACTTATGCCCTTTTGTTTCAAACACTTTCTCCTAGCATCTTTTTTTTCTCAAGCAAAAAAAAAAAAAAAAACCAGAGAAAAAAACAAAAATGTAATGAAGGGAAGGCTTATTTTCAAGCTTTCACTCCACCTTCTCATTTTTTGCTCTTATTTATGGCCTCCTATTTCTGCCATTTTGTTTCAAACACTTTTTCCTTGGCATTTTCTTCTTTTCAAGCCAAAATAAAAAAAAACCGCAAAGAAGGGAGGGAGCTTACTTTCAAGCTCTCACTCTGCCTTCTCACTTTTAGCTCTTGCTTCTAGCCTCCTGTTTTTTGCCATTTCATTTCAAGCACTTTCTCCTTGGCATTTTCTTCCTTTCAAGCAAGAAAAAAAAATACACACACAAAAAAAAAAAAACCATAGAATAGAAAAAAAAATGTAAAGAAGGGGAAGGACCTTACCTTTCTTCTCTCATTTTTGCATTTCGGGTGAAACATTCCTCTTGCTTTTTCCTTTCCACATTCCTTCAACGTTGAGCTTTCCACCCGCCTCAAGCCTTGTGTCTCACGTCTCTTCAAAATTTTGTGCTACTCAAGTTTAGGAGTTCTCCCAAGCTTTGGAGATTGAATGAGTAGGAAATGAAGTGAGGGAGGTAGGATGGGGGAGGTAGGTAGGAGGGGGGGGGGGGGGGGGGGGCGCGGAAGTAGGTAGGAAGGGAAAATTTTGGGGCAAAGAAGGGGGCTGAGAAATCTTTGGGCAAGGGGAAGAGGACGTGTTTTTGGTTCATCCCCAAAACAGCTTGAACGACCTCATCCTGAATTAGTGCACTGGTGGTTGCTAGTTCATTCCTGCTGTAAACATATTTGCTAGTACATGTGGGCTATATGCCAAATAAACTAAAATGGAAGAATGGAAAACTTTGAGAACTTTTTAAATATTTATTTATTTATTTATAAATAAGGAATTCTTGTTCATAGCCAAAGTGATGATCATCCCTAAAAGGAAATTAGAGTTAGCCAAATCTAATTATAAATCAAAAGGAAAATAAAAATTTAATCATCATGGTTACAAAATGAAAAAAAAATATGAATATGGTGATTTTTCCCCCCCCTCAATTCTAACAACTAAAAACCTTCAATATCATATTTTTATTCAATTTTTTAATTTTTAATTATTTTTTTGGGTAAAATTTCTCTAGTTAAAAAAATGTTGGCTCTAAGTCCTGACATTCTATATGGCTAAAATGAATTGAATACACACCAACACACTAATCAATCATTATGTCCATTAGATGGCCATGTTTTTCATCATGTACATATCCCTTGGTTAATAGAGTTAGCATATTTAAATCTCCTCCCTGATTGTACTTATATTGTTTTCAAATGTTTTTATTACTTTATTCCTTTTCTTTATACTAACTTATCCCTACCCACTATTAAATACCTACCTACCTAAGTCTTCTAGCCACTAACATGGTCACCCTACCTATACGAGCCTCTACATATTTACCAATTATCCTTAAACTTACTTAGCTTATGGACACAAAAGGAGAATATATCATCATCATCACATGTCAGTTGTCCTGTACTATCAAATTAGCACCTATATTTATCATTATTTACACACACATCATAAATGATAGAAATCACTTTAATAACGAATCCTCTCCAAACCCCAAATATGATTCATATGCAAAAAAGAAAGAATTCAAGTTCAAAATAGAAAATGGAAAACAATAATGCGAAACCATGTGCAAAGAAACTTGCATAAAAACATAAAAAAATTGCAAAGCATAAAACATCGTGTTTGAGAATTTAAAATTATCAAGAGTGATTTGAGAACTCACAACTTGGGATTATACTCCAAACATTAAATAATTCAAACCATATTCACATGTGAACCAATTTCAAGCTAAAACACAATGAATTATGTTAACCCAATTTAACATTGACATAATTAGGATTTAACTAGATAGTTAAACTAACATTCATGTCAACTATCATGCATTACCATGTTGACACCTACAACTATCATTGTCTACACACACATCACAAATGATAGAAACCACCTTAATGGCACATAATCTCCAAATTGCCCCCTAAAAGTCTACTACACATGAACACCTTGCTTTTAAGGTGGAAGAACTAAGAGCCTAATTGCAAATGTGAGCCCCATTGTTAGTCACCTAATTATGATTCCCACCAATCCTTCACAAAATGTGTATCATCATGCAAAAAGATATAGGTTATTCCTTACTACCTAATTATGAAATTTCTTTGGTTTATTTCATGTATTAAAGGCAAAACCATTTGTTGACCAGTATATCCTCCAATGTTGGTGTAAAACATCCCATATGCCAACCTTTGGAACACCAATCACAAATCAACATAGTGTTAGTCCTTGTAAAATGCTTACCAAGGACAAGACAAAAACACAACTTGGAAAAAAATAAACATATTTGGCAAACAAAAAACTTGATATTTAAGAAAAAACTTAATAATGAACAAGAATTAGATAGCTTTGTTGCTTAAATAAAACATGATACAAGTTAAGTTTGAGATGAATTAGAAGCACAAAGGCTACAACTAGCATTGACAAAATTAAGGGGTGGTGCTTTTTTTAATCTCTTCTTATGTCATCCAATAAAACCTTCTAAAAGATCTTTAACCTTTTGGAAAGTTTCGCCAATTAAACCTTTTACATGTTTATAATTAAACAACCTTATAAAAACTTACATCAACCACATTTTCTAGAATCTTTCAAATATATTCTTTGAAAATCTTTTTGAAATTTTCTAGAAACATCTTTCAAAGTTTATTGTCCATGAGATTACCCACACAACATATAACACAATCCAATGGAAACAATCTTGGGTCAATTTGGCCATTCAAGTAAAAAAGATGATACATCACACAATTATGCACATGGTCTTTCCATGTTTGACCATCTTGGCCTTCCAACAACAATACTCAAAAAGTAATACCTTTTGCACACACAAAATAACCCATCCCATAATCACATCCAATGTAGTTTGTGTGATTTGTTAATATAAATAATCTTTTGGATTGAATTTGCAAACTTGAGTCCAGTATATAACCACCTCTTTGAATAATGGCATAATGTAATGTATCTTAGTGTTGAACAAACGCCAAATTATCCATAGCCATTGGCATTACACATAAAAAGAAAGTTACTTTTATACACATGCCCATTGAACCCAATTATGAAAAGATCCTTAAAAAATGCAACCAATGCATTTACAACTACACGCAATTAATGGCCCTTTGCAACTAGTTCTAATAATATTTGCAACTATTTTTCACCTTAACCATTCTTCCAACTATTTTATAGTTACATTTATAATTAATGACTTCTTCATCCTACATTCTAATTTTTTTTATCCACGATCATGCCCATACATCCCATTATTTGCAAAAGGAGCAACATTTATTTACACCATTAGAGTGTCAACATAACCCCTAGTGATCTACATTTGTGTATTATGAATTTTCTGAATGGTATATATATTTTTGCAAAGTTCTACCAGGGGTATAATGGGGGTATGTTTCCATGGGTGTATTTACTTTTATGTAAGCAAATGAACTACCTACCTACCTACGTATGTTTATCTATTTATGTAACATAAATAACTTACTTATATATTTATTTTTACCTACCTATTTAATTTAGGTTCCTTACTTACCTCATGTAAGTTTATTAATTATTTGATAAATAATAGTTAATATTTAATAATTAGTCAATGTATTTATTTTTTAAATTACAAACTATTAATCAATCATTCGTAACCAATTAAATAATTCATTATTACTTAGTTCCTAATTATTAATGACTTAATATTGTAGGTATCTATTTATTATGATCCGTTCATTAATAATATATAATTGATCCATTAATAATTAATAATTAGTTAATATTTTAATCATTAATTTTTTATTTATGAATTTTAATTGATGATTTAATTATTAATATGCTAGTTACTTAATTATTACATAGATATTATTATTAATTATTTAATATTTTAATCATCTATTTGTTTATTTTTAAACATAGTATACTTTGTTGGTTTGTTGGGATTAACCTGAATCACAAAAAATTGTCTAATTCACCCCCCTAGCCCTTTTTAATATGCCCATTGATGTAAAAAGTTGGTATGGGCATGGCTCAAAATCAACATTAATCAATCCAAGACTCATACTTTCCTCAGAAGGTCTTCAGGCAATCTTACACAGCATAATCAGCCATGAGAGCTGATTCTGTCATTTCCTACTTACCTAATCCCTATTCATGATTTGAATAAGCCATTTTGCAACCTACTACAGACCTTTACGCCATGGAACTGTTACACCTTGATGCTTTCTAGTACAAAATGTACAGCAACCAACGTCTTCCAGACTATGAAAACATGGGTCCACCCTCTAAACCCTGTTTTTGTGCCCAGATTTTGCGTATCCGTGTAAAGTGAGCGTAATTGGGTATGGTTTCACAAAACTGGGCATTGGGTCAGAAGATTTGCAGGTTCTTATTGTGACAAGGCTTGATCAATGAAGAGGATGAGCAGCAGTCAAGGCGCAAGCAAGTAAGGCAAATCCAAAACTGATGATGAAACTCCTCTGAGGACCAATTTAGGTGAGAAAAACTAATTTGGTCCCCTTTTTTCCTCTGTGTACAGTCTTACTTCTCATTTCATCTCCAGTTCTGAAAAAAACTGGGGCCCAGTACCCCTCAGTTTGAAGAACATTCTGGATGGGAGGCCAGAGTGAACCAGCACCCACCATCACACCATCCACTGGATGCCCCTTACAACTCAGTTCCACATGAACCTCAATTGAGTTAACCTCTAGTTTTGCCTTGGTAACTCAATGTTCTGTAGGTAGTCCCCATATATAGGTAGGTAGGAAAATGGGTGATTACTAGGAAAAAAAATGATGGATTATATTTTATACATAGGTAAGAGTTGTTTTTACTACCTACTAACACACATTGTGGGTTGTTAGTAGGTAAGTAGCAAAAATAGCAACTGAGGTAACCACCATGGTTAGCCATGGAACTGGAACCCAACAGAAAATTGTTTCCTGACCGCTTATCATTCATCCTTCATGGTGCACTGGTGGGTGCTGGTTCAGACTGGCCATTCCCGATAACTATTTCCACTCCAGAGACAAAATTCAAGTCATGAGAAAGGCCATCTGACCATTGGACTTTCCTTCTATACCAACAACTTATTTTAGGTAATATTGGGAAAATCGATGGGACCAAGTCAAGGAGCAAGCAGGTGACATATGGTTCACATTTTACATCCAAAGGTTGAAACTCAAGTAAATTGAAGTGAAACTATGATTGAATACAACAAGCTAGAGTAAGTCAAACACGCCCCCATAAAAATATTTGAACCTTTCTTCTTTTTTCCTTTTGAATTTCAAAAAACTTTTCCACACACCTTTGAGATTTTCTATGCAAATGCATAGAAATCATGAATTGGAATATCATGTTTCCTTCCATCCCTACTCATAGACAATAATAATAAGAATAATAATACAATTTGTGCTCAGAAGCCCTGAATTGACCATTTGGCGTGTGGATAGATGATAGACTACGTCAAAGCATGAAAGAAAGGAAAAACAAAGATGAGAATTCCATCTCACAACTCCTTCTCATTCACAACACTTGGAAACAAAACCCACATTCCCCATAATGAAACATGTTCCTCACATGTGCAAAATGAAATCTAGAATGAAAGTCAAATGGGAAGCAAAGATGACAATTGAAGTTCAAAACTAGCGTGAGGAAAGAAAAACAAAGTTAATCCCATCTCTTGACTCTTCCTCATTCACAACACTTGAAGCAAAACTCACATTCCCCATTAATGAAACATGTTTCTCACATGTGCAAAATGAAAGCAATAATGAAAGTCAAGTTGGAAGCAAAGATGACAATTGAAGTGCAAAACTAAAGCATAAGAAAAGAAAAAGAAAGTTGAAAATCCCATCTCTTGACTCCTCCTTATTTACAGGACTTTTTTGACTTGATCTTTCCATAGCAACAAACATGAATTTTTTTTGTAGAAGAATCACTTGAAAGAACCAACAACTTTGCTTTTAGCAAATATTGGGTGAAGCAAAAGAACAAAGAATGTTATGGGTTTAGTACAGAGGATTGTTGAAGTCTCCTCCAAATATATCCTCAAGATGACACTACTCGGTACCCATTGGTTGTTGACATTGGGGCTTATGAGCATTCTCAGAGGATCTTGTTAAAACTTTATATTAGGATTAGGTACAAGTTTGTGAAATTAAAAAAACCACCTACAAGAATCAATGTTGTTCATATTATTCTTTGGATTAAATTTTATCACTAATCATGTAATGGCATTAAGGTGTTACTAAGTTATCTAATTATTATATTCACTGTCAAATGGCAAATATGACATGTTCCATTGCACTCATGTTTAATTTTAATGCATCATTTTCATGTGCATGACACTTGTTTTTTCAATTTTCCAATGATGTTGTGGCACTGATTAGCATTCCAAGAAGGTTTTTGCACTAAAGGGTGGTATGTTTTTTAGAACTTGTCTAAATGGTTAAAAGGGAGTTTTTAAAACGCTACCAAACTAAAACCAAAGCCCAAATGTGGCTATTTTTATTTTTTTTTCACAATTTGGTGATTGTTTTAAGGAATTTTTTAAAAATTTTCACAATTTGACAAAATTTTGCATAAAAAAATTGTTGCCATGGCATATGTGCGTACTTATTATTTAATGCAATTGTAAATTTAAAAGGTGGTGTACTATCAAAACAAGTTGTTAACCAATGCATTTGAGTTCATTGAAGGACAGTTTCCATTTGATTTCTCGATTGCCACCCTCAATTGTTTGATGGAATGATTAGAGGTGGCAATCACCCATAGGCTGATTTAGCCAAATTTGGCTATCAAAACATATGAAAGGAGACAAATTAAACATCCTTATGTATTTCGGGCTACCTACTTGAACCATGTATAGACATCTGGTGATTTTAAAAGATTTTTTCAAAAGTTTAAAAAATCATTGAAATTGTGGGGAAAAAAATTTCCAATTTTTGGTTCCCCCCCCCCCCCCCCCAAAAGGCTGTTTGCACCCGCATGAACTTAAATTTGGATATACAACTTGGAAAAACATTTGATGGATGAATAATAAATCCATTTGGGATCCATTTTGATGTGTAAATTGTCCAAGGGGGTGTTATTAGAATGCAGTGTGTGGAAATTTTATTTATAAAAAAATAAAAATAATAAAAAAATAATTACTGAAAAAGTTTTGGTAGGCAATTTCAGATTGTAAAAGCTTGAAAATTCTTGATATTACACAAGTTTAAAGTTGCCAATGCAACCATCAATGCCAACTACAAGAGTGTCCTCACCCGGCCTCCTTTTGCATCATGTCTACAACTTGGGCCTGTAACTTACTCCATCTAGTTCAATCCAAGACCTCCTCATTAGCCAAATGGATTCAGATTTTCACAAACAACACAACATCCATAGAGAGCTTCTTCTCAATTCCCTACAACTCCACAACCAAGTCCCTCCCACTTGTCACCAATTAATTCCAGAGGAGGAATTGAAAGAAAGGAGATCCAAAGAACTACAAAGAAGAAAACAATAACAACAACACATGATGGTTAAGAGCTGACAGTTTTAGCATGCTTGATACATAGCTCATGAAAGTCTCCTCCTTTTCCACCTCTGGCTTATTAGCAAATCTCACCAGTTGTTTGGTCTGCCTTGTGGGTTGTCATTAACAGTGTTGTGTGGTTCTTTGAATTTTTTGAAAGAACCACGAGTTCCAGTGGTTTCTTAACCATTCCAGAATCAAAGAATCATCGGTTATGGTTCTTTCAAAAAACTGTAACAACTGATGGTTGAACTGAAAGAACCGGAGGTTCTTTAACTTTCTATGCTTTTTGAGAACTAAACCTGTTCTTTGAATATTTAGAGAAACTGGACAAGTAAGTGGATATATATATACTTGGGCTGATAACTGGCAGGTATATGTCTGTAATTCTAGAACTGCCCAACATAGTCACTACACTATCTTCAGATCAGCAACTGAGAAGACTAGTCATCCCACATTACTAACACACTACTGAAAAGATTGTTAACTCAAAAGTGTGGAGTTTTCATCAAAGCAACAAGATCAAGCTCAGCCTGTTTGATGGTGAACCTTTCTGTGATCAATCAGCCAGCAGATTCAGTGTCCAGATGGGATGGCATCCATCGGAGCCTGGCCAAATCAGGGCACCCAGGATCACCAATATTGCTCAAGTTGGAAAAACATATTGTATACCTGAGTCTATACCTGTTCAAATTGAAAAGCTTGGATGTACCCTATCTTATGAAGATGATCCCAAGGTGCACCCTTCTTTACTTTAGGGGGAAAAAATTGTTGACATGAGAAGCACCCATCCCAACATAAAATTTCCACAAATTCAGCCCAATCCCAAGTTGAAGTTGAAACAACCAATTTGGATGCTACTGAAGGTATGCATAGCCTCTTCAAGCTCTTCCTTTTGATCTGAATCCAGTATAATCAAGGATAGTAGTAGTGTTTTCATATGGACTATTGCACCTGTTCAGAAATTTTGGCTCTCCCAAATTCCTCACATGCACCTCACCAGCTACAAACAGCCTATACCTGGTGTGTTCCATAACACAAAAAAGAGCATAACCTTCATGAAGGGAGAGCAGAAAACACAAATGAGAAGGCTGAGGAGAGATACTAACTAAGTCAGTGAGTGATCATATATTAATGTTCTCAAGAAGATTTATATAGATCAGGAGAGATACAAACTCAGTGAGCTTCATTCACCATTTATCCAGGGCGTTGAAATTCACAGCATTTGCTATCATCTTCTCATGAGGAGTGCAAGGCTCAAGCAGAGCAGGAAATGAGAATATTTATGGAAGGATGATTGTGAACGGCACAATGTTGATCTGCAGCGGTTGCTGAAAAATCTCAAGTGGATATTGATTTTTTCCAACATCGGGCTGGACATAAAAAAAACCTTCTATGTCATCCAGAATATCAAATCACCAGATTTTGAAAAATTAATGCACCTATCTCTTATCATTTGCATCTTTAAACAATGCCTCTGATTACCACTATGCTTGAGTATTACTTTTTGACAATACCCATCTATTATTATGCAAAAGGGCCAGTTTTTGGAATATCAAATCATGTTTCATTTTTTATTCTCAATTAACAAAACATGCTATTGTCAACTATTTTCTTGTCCTCTCTCTCTCTCTCTCTCTCTCTCTCTCTCTCTCTCTTATTAGGAAAACAATTACAAAGTTGTGAAAGAGTTGCAGTTCAAAGTTCTAGTCACATGCGTGATGATTAGTAATAATTTTGAATCTAATTGATAGATGCCTTCTCTTGTTCTCCAAGCATGCTGGATTTTACAAAGCAACAATTGAGAACACAAACTTCTGACATAGAAGCCTGACCTTAAAAGAGCAAGTCATTTCTAGACATACTACAATAGATTGGGTGAATGGTTTAAAGATAACTAATATGGTTTAAATGTATGTCTTCACACTTGGATGTAAATAGGGTATCAATTTGTTTTCCAATGTAATCCTAGACCAATCAAGTCTTGGTTAGTATCTGAAGAATTAATACTAGGGAGGTAGGATCTATACTTGATTTTCAACAAAATTGATCCCCAACAAGTTGGTTTTCAATGGCCACCCTAGACTTGGATGGTTATCTAGGTCTTTTTCAATATTCAGCCAACACTAGAGTTTGGTACTAACCTGTGCTGGGTGGGTATGTAACCAAGAAAAGGAAACTGACAAAATAAATTAATTGTCTGACTACACATTGCAAAGAAAGAAAGCTCAAATCATAAGTTTGTTTATTGACAAGAACTTGCCATCAATATTAGTGATAAACATGTGCAAACACACAATGCTAATGCAAACAAACAATTCTACAAGCACATGTTTAGATCAAATCACTTCAAGTTCCCTTTCTCAAGCTATTATGGTCTTCCTTATGGCATTGTCATGATGTGGATTCTTAATACCATCTACTCATCTCCCAACATAATTCTTCGATAAGAAATTGTGAATCCAACCTTAATTCGCAGAACAAATGATTTCCTCATAAGCTTGTAACTTGAGAAGTTTTTACAAGTAAAACTTATGTCCACCTTAGTTTCTAATATGTTGTAGTAACCTTCTAATCATATGTCTCTCTTTAATTACCTAGCCAGAGACATTGAATTTCCATAATATCGATAGAAGTTTCACTCAAAACTCCCACATATACATGTATTCATTCCCCCATTCCCTCAATTTCGTTGCCCATACTAGTTATCTCTTGATTTATCTTAAGCATATTAAACTTGAAAACACAAGGCCATTTCGAACCAACTCATAAACCCCCTAGAGATCATCATCATTTCCATGTGAACCTCTTCTACTTTGATATATCTAAAAATGTAGTTTTACATTTTGAGCTGATTTTCCATGTGCAATGAAATTTCTTTAAAGAACTTATTACACAATAATAGAAATTTGCGATGAATATTCTTTTCATTAACGTTTTTGCATAATGCATATAATTCCAACAACCAGAATTACACCACCAACCACAAACAAAGATAATTAATCAAGGAAATCACACATCACTTTTAACCTATTGGTTTTTTACATTGTTGTTCTTCATGTACAAAGGTTAAAAGCTCTAATGGGGTACATTCAATAAAAGAAAAAACCCCCAACCTTAAATTGTCCATTCGCTAGACTTATTTTGTTATCATAGGTATATATTTCCCCAATAATTCAATATCAATTTTGTAGCCATTGCCTTTCTTCTTGTGGATTGATGATGGAAAGGAACCTTGAATACTAGAATTGCTAAAGGGATATGTTCTTATGGTGTCTTGCCACATTAATAAAAACACACCAAAAGAAACACATCTATGGTTGATAGCACTAGGAACATCCCACCCCAAATATTTTAAACCTATTCAACTTTTAAATAACATAAGACTTGCTTAGGTGCTTGTTTCTTATCCATTTTGTCATTTTGTTTAGTAAACCTACAAGTTGGATTTTGCATTTCAACATGTATTTACAAGAGGAACTAAGAGTTGTGGGGTTTGTTGTTGAGTTTTGTTGTTCCAAAATGGAATTTACATTTTGGAGCACCATTGAACTATGTTATTGTTGACAAACTATGGCATTGAAAAGCCATGTTGCTTTTCCAAGATCTGGAACAAAATTTAAAGTTATGGTGAAAGTCTTGTCTATAATTATCAAAGCTATGGGCATTAGTTCCTTGAGATGTTTTGCATTTCATTATTTCCACATGTTGCAAGCTTTGTGGAACATTTTTTGTTGGAATTATTTTGGACAACTTGGATGTAGATGTAGAAACAAATATTTTTTATGAAGAGTTGGAGGAACTTGGATGTGGTTGAAAAAAAATTCTAGCTCATTTTGAAGACACAAATTCACTCAATAATGATCAAGCTTTTGAAAAGGTTGAAATGTTATTTTGAAAACTATTGAAAGATGAATATTGATCAATCCTTGCCAATGTTTGAAACAATATTATGTGGATGGATATGGTTGAAACAATGTTTTGGCAAATTTTACAAACATATATTTATTGAATATTGATCAAGTTTTTAAAAAGGTTGAAGCATTATTCTAAAAATTGTTGAGAATTGAATCTTATTCATGCATTTGCTAATGCTTGAAATAATATTCTATGGATGGATGTGGATGAGACAATTTTCTAGTTCATTTTGAAAACACATGTGCACTATAGGTGGAATCATGTCACACAATTTAAATTCATCCAACAAATGTCTTCGGATGTAATGAAAAACAACCTTAAACTTATATTCAATTGTGATTCCAATTTTCCTATCTTGAAATTATCCTTAAAGTCAAATATTTTTAATGACCATTTATTTGCATTTAAGAAAATTTCAGTAAACACTTTTAAGAAGTGGAAAATTGTTTCTAAAGGCATTATTTATTCACATTAAGATCTTGGCAACAAGAATTTAGGATGTCAAGTGCATGGTTCACAAAGTAAGTTGTGGTCATAATTAAATTAGGTTATTACAATATTTATAATTGATTATAGCAATGGCCTAAAATTATAGCTCCACTTACTATAAATTTTGCACTCTTTTCTATTTACTGAAAAATTAGTTTCACATATATATGAACTTTAGTGTCAAACTCCTTATACTAACAAATTTGGGTGCCTTAACCTAATATGTGTTCAAGTACTCAACATTTTCAATATACTTGATGACACAAGGAGACTTTTTGTTTTTAAGATGTATTTGTCATTGAGATTTTGATGCACATCATGCTGTAGTGAAATTTATTCTTGTGTGTGGTTGCCTTTTGGTCTTGGAGCCTAATGTAAAAGCAATAGGTCCAATTTATGGCTCCCAACCAACAAGATTGCTCTATTTCATTTGACCTTGAACTTTGGACCCTCATCTAAATTGGCCCTAAGAAATTCAAAGTGATAGATCTTTGACAATTTATGTCAAAATTAATTTTTAAAAGATACAAAAATCTGAGAAACTCAAATCAATATCAATTGATTGTCACTAATACATTAGAACAACATGAAACCCAAGTTCATTTTCAGATTGATTAGAATGAAACTCATCATTTGTAAAGTTATAAATGAAAGATTTATTTGAACTAAAATCCCCCATGGGCAACAAAATTAGTTTTCCTTTGTGGAAAGGGGGGGAGGTGTGACATTTCATTTTCAATGGATTTGTTGTTCCCATCACGTTCCCAATCTATTTCTCACAGGCTATTAATAATTGCAATGCCATTCTCAACATGTTCTTAAAATTCCCAATGTGTTCTCCCACAATGTTTTCAATATCTCACACTTGATAATCATACACTTAAACCAAAACAAATTGTGCCATACCTACCTTTTTGCCATTTAATGTTAAATCCTTCTTTGAGATACTTGTTAATAATAAATACAAAATCAAGAAATCGAAAAGAAATTTGCCTAAAACTAATCCATATAACTAATAATAAGTGCTATTGACAATTGGTACCACAATTTTTTATGAAATCACATGTCTTTTTATATTTGAGCACAATGAATCAAACAACCACAACCATGAATCATGTGTCCATGACTAGCACAAAGGTAATAATTGCTAATCATTTTCTTCAAAACTATATCAAGGGAGCCAAACCTTCACGAAAACTATGAATGGCAAATCTTGCAATTCAATAGATGGTGGAAAGATACTATATAGCCTATCATTGTTTGAAACATGTTGAAAATTGGCAATGAGAGGCTTCACACCTATTCCTTCCACCTTCATTAACAATTTTAAGCTCTTCATCATTTATTAGAAAAAATAGATCCTCATCCCCAACAACATTATATTATGGAGTCTCCCCCATTGTTCATGTTTTGAACACTAGTGTTCTCATTAGCAATTTACAAGGGAATCGAAAAATTCCAAAGCTTCATGTCATGTTCTTTGTCACAATTAAAAAATTCGTCAAAACCATTCATAAAAGGATCATCAAAGTGAGGAATAGTGATTGTAAAAGAGGATATTGCCCCATTTTTCGATCAAAATATTCTTTTCTTAACCCCCGAAACATCAAGGTGGCCTAATTTGGTCCACTTTTTGGTGTTATTTTATCTTTCTTCGACAATTTAGGGGATAAGTGAGCCCACCGTAATGCCTTGGGTGAACAAGCACCCACCTTGGTACCATGGTAAAAATCACAAAATTCATTTAAATTATTTCTAAATGATAGAAATATCGCATGCTTAGACTAAATCAGGGTCTCTCGGTTCCAAAATCTAACATTTTTTGGGGGTTTAATATGACCACTAAGAGGCCTCACTCAAGAAGATCAAAGGTACAAACGTGGGTGTCCACTGCCACATGAAAGAGGGCTCAAAATGTTCCTCCATTTGTACTATCAATCAAAATCCGTTATTTCAAATATGGTACACAGAATTGGAGTGCGCCATCACCACATGGGGACGGACAAATCAAATAAAATTTTCCCATTGTTCTGCTCGACAACACATTGGTTGAAACTCATTACTTTGTGTACACATTTAAAAAAATAATAGATTGTTACTTTTAAATCCGCATGTTTCACATTGTGGAGTGACGGTTGGAGGTTTTGTTGGCCTAGGTAAGTCTCCGGGGTTGGGGCATTGCTGGAATAAAGGGGGGCCCCTATGAAAAGGTGGTAAAAAAGTCTGGCCCCACATTTCATTTCAGGAATGTCCCAACTCCACCTACCAGTGCACCAGTTGGCCGTTCTGTCCATAGGATGGGCTGCGTTTCTTCATCCAGTTCCTGACCCTGTCTTAACCCAGCATTGTACCACAGTCAACCTTTTTGGGTTGCTTACCTTGGACCCTTTTTAATTTTTGGGTGTTTTTTTTCTCAACCCTGACCATACTACCTTTCAACCTATTCACCCTAGTTCTATAGCTCTACCCTATTGACCTAGCTACATATTGACCTGCATCTTGGCTCTATTTATCAACCCATTACCTACTTACCTTTTATGTTTTCATGGCTAAACCTATATGGGGTTTTTACATGACAGTACACCCATGACATAGAAGTTACGTCAACACGGTACAAAAAGGTATTAAAGTCATTATTTTAGGAAAAATTTTAACAAAATATTAATGCAATGCTCACATTCAAAGCATGTAAACATAATATAAATGTGAAGTTACAATAAGACAAAACTTGTATGTATTGATGCAAGTATCACATTTATCAATACATATTAAAATGTCCAAAAAATGGAAAACATGAACTCCATGCCATTGTTTATGCCAAAGAAACCTAAGTAAGATATGCATGTTATTTTCTAACTTTAAGAGTCACCTTTCTAAACCTATTTTCATTAGTCACCATTTTATGTGTTCATCGATAAGTTCTTATTGTTATAACCACCTTAATAGCATATTGATGAGTGTAAAGTTGATAATGATACAATTGGAGTTGAATGGCATTGGTTACAAATTAGTTTTTCATAATTATTCAAAATTTGCATCAAACACATGAGACACATTACTATGCAAATTTGAAAAATATAAACCAAACCCCCAAAAATTACATGGGTATGAACATATATAGTCTACTATATATAATTTTTAATTTGAAAATAAGAAATAAAAGGAAATAGAAAAAAAAAAACTTCAATTTTGAAGACCAAGAAGAATGGAAAAATAGGGGGAAAGAAAGAGAAATATTTAAGAAAAACATAATAAAAGAAAAAAGAATCTGCTAGCATTTAAAAAACAGAAAAAATGGAAAAATAAGGCAAAAAAACCCATAAATCTTCTTATTATTAAAGAAACAAAAAAAAGGAAAACAAAGTAATGAAAAGGAAAAAAAAATAGAATTCTTATTCTTGAATTAACAATAACAAGAAGAAAAAAATCTTTGAGGGAAAAAAAAGGGAAAAAAAACAAACTTCTTCTTCTAGAATTTTAAAAGTACAAAAACCCAGAAAAAATAATAATTAGTGTAACATTCAAGCCAGTTGCAAAACTAATCCAATTGGGGATACAAGTGGCAATTGTGGCATTTCTACAAAAGCCTAGAAAGAGGTTAGCGCAAGGACAATGTGTAGGATACATACAAAGGGGCACGTTGCAACAATGTTTTGACATTGCATATTTGAATAATACCATTGAAATTTGGGAAGGTGGGTTATGGGGAGAGAAGAATTAGAGGATTAGGGGACTAAGGTAGTAGTAGCTTGAAGAAAGGAAAAGAGAAAAGAGAAAAGGACTAGGGTAGCATTAACTTCAAACTCAAGGAAAGGATCAATAAAATGATTAAGGTAGCTTAAGGAGAAACCAAGGAAGTAATAGTATAAACTCAATTTTGAACTTGAGGAAAGAGAAATTAGGGTAGAAATAGCTTAAGCTTAAGCTTGAGTTCAAGTTCAAGGAGAAAGAAACTATGGCAACGACAACTTGAGCTTGAGGATAAAAAGATTAGGGCAACATTAGCAACTTGAGCTTGAGTTTGAGGACAGAGAGACTAGGGCAACAACACCTTGAGCTCAAACTTGAAGAGAGAAACTAAAACAACAACAATTTGAACTTAAGCTTGAGGAAAGAAAGATTAGGGTAACAATAGCTTGAGTTTGAATTTGAGGAGAGAGAGACCAAGGCAACAAGAGTAGTTCAAGCTTGAATTCGAAATTGAGGAGAAAGACCAATGTAGCAAGAACTTGAGAAAAGAGAGAACCTAGGGCAACAATAATAGTTCAAGTTCAAGCTAAAAAAGAAAGAAACTAGGGTGGTAATAACTTGAGTAGTAGTAGCTCAAGCTTGAAGAGAGAAAGACCAGGGCAACATCGGCTTGAGTTTGAGTTCAAACTTGAAGAAAAAGAGTCTAGGGCAGTAATAGCTTGAATTTGAAGAGGGAGACCATGGCAACAATAGTTTGAACTCAAGGAAAAAGTCTAAAATAGTAGTAATTGGAGTTTGAACTTGAGGAGAGGAGAAAGAAAGAAAGACTTGAGCTTGAAAAGGGGAGAGAGAAGGAAAGACCAAGGTAGCAATCGAACTCCAACTTTTGCTTGAAACAAGAGAAAGAAGGATCAAAGCTGTAACAAATAGAACAACTTTTGTTCTCCCCTTGTTCAAGTGTTATGTTCCATACTTACATCACACACAAGGTAAGCATGAACATGGACAATGGAGCAAATATAGAACATCAGTAAGTTAAATAACACCAAACCTTACAAGGAGAAGCAACCACATGAATGAGTTCAAAAAACTTAGCTCCGGGTGCACAACTCAAGCTCTAAATGTAGTTCTTGAACTCTAAAAAGAGATGGCCAAAAGAAACAAGAAATATCATTGAGAGAAGCCTTGTAGTGCCTCCAAGTGTTGAAGACCAAACCAAATGGGAAACAATAAGAGGAAATGAAAGAGATTATTGTGGGAAGCCCAATGACACCTCCAAGTAGTGGGGATTAAACTAGAGGGAAACAACCAAAAGAATTGAGTGAAATTGTTACGGGAAGCCCTGCAACAACTCCAAGTGTTGGGGGAATTAGGGTTAACATTGTGGGAATTAAGGTTTAAAGAATAAAGGAACACCCATCACCATGGATGTGAAACCCTATTTGGAATTTTTGATGGGTCATATACAATTTTACATAAATTTTGGTCTATTTTCTCCTTCATCAAATTTTGATGATAAGACACATGGTGTTTACTTTCCATCAACACTGATTTTGAAAATAGGATCAAAGGTGTTTAGTCATAAGGATTTTTTTTTTGTTGGTTATTTTTTCCCACATCTAGGGGTGTTCGAAATTGGAATGTGATATCTTGTTCATTTTTCACTCAAATGACAAGTAATGAACGACATTGGGAATGTTAAGAGGTGCTCTATAATTCATCTTTAGATTCCATGGTCAATTGAACTATTCCATACTCAATTAAACTCTCAAAATCTTTAAGTGTTTATTATGGGCCATTTTACCCTACACTTCTTAAATATGTAGCCTACATGGGGCAACATTATTTTTTGTTTTTACCCCATGGTTTTAGCTACTAACCCCTAGGTATTTTATTTATTTTTGGTTAAAAGATATCTTTAGTGACCTTATACATAATTTTTTTGATTATTGGAATCCTTAAAAAGGTGTAAAATAAATGTTGCATAACTTATAAGCTTTGTAATTTTCTTGGGAAATCCAAATTTTGTGCTTAATGCATTAACAAAAGGCATAACATTAATTCAAAGATCTAGTTACACCATTGGATCTTTAAAATACGTAACAAGGGTATGGGTTCCAATGAATAAATATAAGAGGGTGTCTTCACATTTGGCCATCATATATTCAAGTTCCAAGTTTACACTTTACTTTCAAGATCAAACACATATGGCAATTGTTGTGTAATCAAGTGATACACGGATCACTTTTGCTTTGAATGGATAGTTTAGTTCTTGTGCTTGGTCAGTGTATTCTTACAAAAAGACCACAAATCATGAAGTCTAATCCACATTGCACATAGGTTTCCATTCAAGTTACCCAATATTTCAATGGAAGCATTGTTCTAATAACAAAACAACTTGATGATTTGAAATTAGGTTTTAACATTAACATGGGATGAAGGTTGGGAATATGTGATTTTGTTGAAGGCTTCTAAAGGACTGATGATGCCCCCCATAGGTTTGACATAAGTAATATTTTGTTTCCAAAATGGGTTACATGTATGCTCAAGTTTTTTGTTCTTTGGTTTGAGGTTTGAACTCACCAACTTTCCACAAGAAACTTGTTTTTTTATCTTTTAAGAAAAAATAAAAGTTAATATTTTAAAAAATAAAATTATGAAAAGGTAATAATATAAACATTATAATTATTTCAAACATTAAAAATTGGGATTTGTTTGGAAAGGAAAGAAGAAGATTGAATGAAAACACATGGGAATGAAAGGATTCCACATAACGTAGAGTTGAAGGCTAGTTGAACATTTGTTTAACATGGTGAGCATGTATAATCAATATATGCATGGTTGTTTGTGCGGTAGGGCTCAAGGTTGTCCACCGCTTATTCCTCATGGTCATATTTTTTTTAGTCCATATTTGAAACCATGTCATACCAACATGTGGGCCCTTAAGTTTGAATGCTACATTGTTGTTGTGAAGAATTTTGTTGGTTATAGTGGGTTGTTTGGGTGACATTTGTTAGGAAACATTTCTTTTCATAAAAATACATTAGTATGGAACAAAATCCTTAGGTATCATCACTCTTTATTTGCATTTGAGTTTCAACTAAATTTATTTGACTAATTATTAGATCATGATTCATTTGGGATAATATATAATGAAAAAGATGCCAAAGATTCATTGAAAACTTGAAGGTCTTTGAATAGTTTTCATTTTATCCATTCACAATTTTTTAAACATGTTGTTGAATGTGTAGTCATTTTAGCCCTTCCTTGTAATGTGCAATTGAATGGTCCAAGAGAGTTTTTGCCTAGTATGAATCTTTAACCACAATCTTTCAACTATAATATTGCTTCAAAAATATTAATGTGAAAAATGATAGTTGCAAAAAGTCATTATTTTCCCAATCATGCATTAATTTAGATTTCTTTGATGTAAGTGTAACTGACTTGTTTTCCTTGTTCACACAATGACAAAATGTGAATTTCATAATTCTTCCATTTGATTCACAAATGGCCAAGCCTTTCAATGAAGCCAATCCTATTAAGTTAAACCATGAAATTTCTCATTAAAAACACTAGAAAAGCTTGTACAATCCACTTCAAATGGCCCAACAGTTTTATTAAATTGATTGTGTTTGGTGATACTATCACTTCCAAACATAATGGTGTTTGAAATATTTCTATATACTCGTATGGCCTACAATTTTTAATGAGAAAGATATGTCATTGCATTTATATTTCTTCATGGTACAATATTATAAAAATTCCTTAACTTTTAACAATCATTTGTTTCATTGACCCAAACTAAAAATTCCAAATTGTGTTTTAATTTGATATTTTGACATTATGTTTCAATTTTGATATTTTGAAATCTACTTCTTTTCAAAGATTTGTAAACAAAAGATGGGCCACATCCCTTTGATGTGTCGACAAGGGTCTGACCATCCATCATAGAAGCGGTGGTCAAGTGAGCCCTAACAATACATATGCCCATAGTTGTTAATGCGGTCAGCACAAGACTACTGCTGCAATTCTTTTTCCCCCAGCCTGCCCTTTGCCCTATATATATATTGTTTACCTTGGCATTTCTAGAGGGTTTAGGGTTTGGGTTCATGGCATACATGTTTTGGGTATGTTTTGGGTGCTAGGGGATATATGTAACATGCTACAAGACCCTTTCACACATGTTACCTAGCATGTTATATGTCCTTTGGTACTTGTAAACATGGGAGGTTATGGGTGCAAAATATGACATGGTGAAAACAGGGCAGAAGGTAGATCGAGAGAAAAAAATTGCAGCAATATTTGCCACCAGAATGCAACCTAAATGGTGTTTTATTTTGTGATGTAGCCCAAAATGATAATGATTTATTTTAAGATTTAGCCAATTTGGTTACAAGCTAAATATGAATGTAAAGCTTTTTAAACATCCTTCTATATTTTTGGCTATATTTGAACCATGTATAAATAATTGGTGATTTTTCTTAAATTTTGGTTGAATTCTGGCAATCAAATATCTCAAAAATAGTTGATTTTAGCACGTTCAAATTTTTGTATAGCTTTTTGGCTATATATAGTAACCAACAAAAGGCTTCATGGACCTAATGGACATTTTGACAATTATTGGGTAGATTAAGTGTTAAGGTTAAGATTCCTTGTAAGTTCTAAATGTTTAAAAAAACATTTGAGGAATCAAATTTCCATTGAATTGAATGTTCTTTAATTTGTTAGAAAGAGCTTGAAAAGAGCTAGTAAAAAATGTTTTCCATTTCTCAAAACAATTTTTTTCAAGAACCATTTTAAGATTTACAACAAATGTGTCTCTTCATGTTTCAAGCACTCAAAGAATAATTTGGACAAAGAAATCATGTCCAATAAAAAGAGCTTGCCAAAACATTGAGAACCTCTTAATGATAATTATAAGGCAATAGGGTTGTTGCATGTGTAATTTGGTTGAGTTTCTTAAGAATTATGATATTTCAAATTTGTAAAACCTTCATTTGAAATTGGATATTTCAAAGTGCCCAATTCCAAGATTATGATTCTAAGAATCTTACGAATTTGCCATTTTAATTTAGTTCCCTTGGCAATGGGTGCTTTGTCGCAAGTTTGAACCATGGTGAACTCAAGAGAGTCCACATACCTTTCTTTACTTTGGAAAATCCATATAAGCAAGACCTTAGATTGAATCAAGGCCGCTCGTGCTTCAAATGAAAATCCAAATAAAAACAAATGTTGGATATGAGAAAGTGTGATGGGCCAAATATATATTCAACCTCATGGGAGGTCGGTCACCCATCACAACACTATTTTGGTTCAAATGTGTTTAACTTCAAGGTTCATATGGGACCTTGTTAAATTAACTTTAGTTTAATTTCTAGAGCTGAACATGATTATAAATTCGATAAGTTTTTATTAAAAAAATTTGTTGGTTCGAAAATTGCAAAACAACAAAAGCTTGCACACCGCCTCGTCAAGGCCTTTTGATTGTACCAAAAGCAAAGTGGGTGGTCCCTATGGTTTTTGTGGGTTATGGCAGGGTCACTTCCAAACAACTGATCAATCAAATACCTACCTTAATATATTTATAATGTACAATTTATTTAAAAAAAGAGAAATAATTGATTATTATATTTATTTATATAATTCCATGAGACCATGAAGTATACATAAAATAAAATAAAAGGATTAAAGAGAGGGGGGGGGGGGGGTGGGTGGGTGGGAGAGGATTTGGGTGGTTTTATTTTTGCATCTTGTGGCCTCCTTTTCTTTCCATAATTTTATCTTAAAGATTTATTTACAAGTTTTTAAGGCGTAGAGTACGGTCCTTAAAAGTAGGGTGTTCCTAAAATTGGGGGCCTTTCTAAAAAGGTGGGGCCGCTCAGTTTGGGTCCCCTTGGGGTTTATCCTCAGTAAATTACTAGGGCGACTAGGGGTGGGGAAAAGGTTAAAAGTAAACCGTTATAAATGTTTTTACTTTTCGTCCAGGCCGCCGCGCACACACTCCCATGATGATCTTACCTTGTCGTCTTTCCTCCCATCTCACCGTCCATCTCCTGAAAACGATCTGACCTGCCTTCAATCCTGATCGTCGGTTCTGTCGTACACGTCACATGGGTTTGGAAGCAGTAAGGACCACGACCAGCTACGGCGCGTGATTCGCGGGACCCGACACGTGGCACCCGTGGAGAGAGAGCGGCAGCGCTGCTTTATTTCGTGAGCAAGAATGATCGAGGTCCTGAAACCCAATGAGATCCTGAAACCAGGTGCGGGAGATTGCACGTGGCGGAGAGGGATTGGGGTATGGAATGAAAGGGATGTCGATCTAGGGTTTGGAGCTCTTCGTATTTCTTCCTGCGTTGTTTGTTTCTCTTCCTTGTCGTTGTCGTCGTCGTCGTCGTCGGTGTCGCGGGTTCATTCTCGTCGCCATAGACTCTCGTTCTTCGTGAATTTCCTCTTTTGTTGTTGGGTCCATTTGGTCGCGCTTGTATTTCTTCTATTGATTTCTTGACCATTTCTTTCTTCAGACTGTAATCTTTTTTCACATTCTTTGGATGAGTATCGACCCACGGTTATCAATTTCTCCTTTTGAAAGCCGGACGGGGAATTGGGAACAATTGCTTACTTTCGTTTGGAGCTCGCTTGTTTCCTCGATTGCTTCCTGAAATTCTCTATTTTGGGTTCTGTTTTTCCCCTCCCCGCCCCCTTTTTTGGGCTTTCTTTCTTTCGTGGATTAGAAATCCGCATCGATCCGTAGCGTAGAAGCTTCGGTTTAAAGCCGTCGGAAACAGGGAACCTCCCGGGTCTGGGCGGAGCCTCCATAAGAAATCAAAGCAAGCAAAGAGTTTCTAACTTGCATTGCGATTGTTCTTTGAAGAGTTTTTACTCTGGGTGTTTTTTTTGGTTGAAAAGAGGAAGAGGCGTAAAGAATAGCAGTGATTTGCGTGCAATTTCGAGGAGGCAGGAACTTCGAAGCTACCCTACCTCATCGGCTCTCGAGGCGGCGTTTCGCTGGGAAGTGTCTTTTGTTTTGTTCGATTTCAAGCTCGAAACTCACTCGACGTTGGTGGTTTCAGCGTCTGGGAGAGATCCGAGATCTTCGTGGTGTTTCTTTCTTCCCAATTTTGGTGGGTGGGGGGAGTTCTCCTCACTCCTCCTGCATGTGTGCCTGTGTATCATTGAGTCACCCTCGTCGCTCATTTGAAGCTTCAGAACTGGAAGGTAATACGCAGAGAACACAACGCCACTTATGGCGACCTCGAAAGGCTCCAACACCACCACGTCTGAATCGAGTACTTCCTAACCCTATCACAGCTGATTGATTCCTTTGTCCCGTTCTTAGTTAGAGCAATTCGACTAGTGCAAATTAAAATTGGATGAAGAAAAGTCGAAATTGTCGGCTTGGGCTCCACAAAATGGTTTTGGCCCAGCATTTTTGCACAGTTTGCTAGGGCTGGTACAAGGCACAGCACAGCTTAACACCTGCTGTTAAATGGCTACATAGTTTGATTGGTCCAGGTGGGTTGCTTGTAGTAGTCTCCCACATATTTGCACTCCCAGTTTTAGTCTTATGGGTGGGGTTGGAAAAAAATAAATAACTAAACTTGGATGTGAGAAATATTTTTGCAGCCTGGTCATGGAACTGAGCACTGCTGGAGATGCTCTTACCAGCCATTTAGTAGAGCACCTATCACATGGATCCAGCAGCAGAGTTCTTCCTCTGCTGCTTTTGCTTTGTATCTTCCAAATCTTACAGTTGCGCCTTATGGGTTCAGGTATATGTTGGGGAAGAGCAGCAGTGGCAGCAGCAGTGACAACTTCAATCCCCACAGTGGTTGTTATTGGTGCAGGATTCGGAGGCTTAGCTGCTGCATGCTTCCTACAAAATTCTCATTTCAAGGTATTCAACAAAACCCTAAACCTGTAGTAGAGTGCCCATCACATGGATCCAACCACCCATTGCCACCCATCGACCCATGTCTTCGTCGTTGTAGTAGTACAACAGTCTGATCAGTCTACCACTTCCATCGTTCCAGGATCCCCAGACTCTTAAATCCCCAAACTGTGCAGGTTGTAGTGTTGGAGTCCCGGGATCGAATAGGGGGCCGCGTACTCACAGATCATTCCTTTGGTTTCCCTGTTGACATGGGTGCCTCGTGGTAAAATCCTCTTCCTGTAGACAGACACACTACTGGGGAAAATGCAAATTCGGTTGGTCACCCCCTCCCCATCATCATGGCCTACCTCACAAGAGTGATACATTTAAATAAACGACCTTCTCAAGGATTTTTCCGTGCAAGCATGACAATTGCTTCTTTGGATGTCATGCTGTGTAATAGATAATTTTGCACAATCAAAGAATGCCAGGCATCTTTCTCATTTGGATCGAATTATTGTTGGTGTTTTCCTTTTTTTCCTTGCACCCACCTGATGTTGTTGTGGCTTAAATCTTAACCTGATCTTTCCTTCCAGTTGGAAGGAAATCTCTCTTTTTCATGCCCACTTTCTCCTCCTCAACTTCCACCAATGATGCAACTCTCTGATGGTGCAGGTTGCATGGAGTTTGCAAAGACAATCCTTTGGCAACAGTGATTGCAAAACTTCATCTGCCACTATACCGCACGTGTGAGGAGAAATCTGTGCTCTATGATCATGATCTGGAGAGGCAAGGAATTTTTCTGTTACTCTTGTGTGTTCTTCTCATTTTTGGTGACATACTCTTGGCTATATTGCATTTGCAAGTGGTGTCTGATCAGACCTGAATTCTGGGTGTAATGCCCTGTTGTAATTTCCTCTACTGTTTGAAACTCCATGTGGTCGAAAGACAGAGCTTTGTGTTGAAAGAGATACAAGCAGTGATCTTTACTGAGAACTTTAAAGTGCCTCAAGAGCACCATGCCCTCTATGTTGTGAGGATGTTTTGGGAAGGACTTTACAGGGTAAGAAAACTCTGCCATCTTGTCCCAGTGAGGGTGCTTTGCTCTCATCAGTAAGTGACTTCAATTTGATGTGGCCTATTCTTGGAGACTTTTGCACCACCTGACACGACTGACAATCCTTCACTGATTCTCATTTTTTGGGGAGGTGACAAGAGTCAATGATATGAACTGAATGCAAACTTCCACCACTGCTAACTAATGCAAGTTAGAGATAATTGCAAATTTTAGGGACCTATTTTGTAAAACCAGTTGATGAATTGACTCTGAAATATTGCTTGGGTCTGGGTTTGGGGGTGTTTAGTTATGCCCTTTTTGACATGGAAGGGCACCAAGTTCCTCAAGCTCTTGTTGTGGAGGTCGGGGAGGTGTTTGAGTGCTTGTTGGAAGAGGTGACTTTTTTACCAGTATTGTTTTGGGTGTCAATTGGTTCATGGTGGAGCCATTGAGAAGACTGTCTCATGAACATAATATCTAACAGCTACAAGGGTTTTTGCTTGCTTCTGTCTAGACCAAAAAAATCCGGCAAGAGTATCCAAATGATATGTCAGTCTCCAAAGCTATGGATATGGTGTTGGAGAGACGTCCTGAGTTGAGGTTTGTCTCCTATTTCAGAAATTCTAATGGATTCAAGCTAGGGCTTTAGCATGATGTGTGAGGAGGATGGGTGCATTGTTTTCATGACTTCTGCTGCATATATGATCAAAGGATTGAACATCCCTCCTGTGTCCTTGGATGTAGGTAACACAGATGTTTTCTGAATTCAGCTGGGTTTCTGGGCATTGGGAATTTGCCAGAGGGGGAATATGGCTTTTTCTTTTTTTTTCTTTTTCATGTCCTTTCAATGGCTCAAGAGAGAGAGTGTTGTACTTGCAGGCAAGAAGGAATGGCTCACAAGGTTTTGCAGTGGTACTTGTGTCGCATGGAGGGCTGGTTTGCAACTGATGCTGATAACATCTCAGTTCAGAGTTGGGATGAGGTCCAATACAAATAAAGCAAACTATGTGATTTGTACTGGGGTTTTTTTAATCTGGTGATGGTGATGAATGGGTATCACTTTGTCTCATACTCATTGTTGTAATCTGAGCCATGGACAACAATGATTGTTGGTGTATGGGATTTTGATTCTGCAGGAAGACTTATTACAAGGTGGGCATGGTCTTATGGTGCGAGGTTATCAGCCTGTCATCATCTCCCTCTCTGAAGGTCTCGACATCCGTCTTAATCATAGGTGCGATGTGGCTTGGCTTGTACATGTTATGCACAAAACAAGGTATTGCATTGTTTAAGAAGCTACTTGCAGAAGGGAGAAACCACATATTGCTAGTAGACTCACATTAAGATATGATCCTATCTTGAACAGAGTAACAAAGGTTAATCGGTGGCTCCATGGGGTGCGAGTAACAACAGAGAATGGGAAGACATTTGATGCAGATGCAGTGATAGTCACTGTGCCTTTGGGTGTGCTCAAAGCCAATGTGCCACAGTTTGAACCCAGACTGCCCAACTGGAAAGAGGCGGCAATTGCTGATCTGGGCATTGGCAATGAGAATAAAATTGCTCTGTTTTTTGAGAGTGTTTTTTGGCCAAATGTGGAGTTCCTTGGGGTAGTTGCGCCCACTTCCTATGGCTGCAGCTACTTTTTAAACCTTCACAAAGCAACTGGTCACCCTGTCTTGGTGTACATGCCAGCAGGTGTGCCCTGCTAACTTTGTCTACTCCTCACTTGTCTTTGTGCAGTGGTCTTGCATAAATTATAGCTATCCATATTCAGATTGAAGTGTATGTTGGTGGTTATATGATGCAAAAAATTTCTGCTGAGTGCTGTGTGCATATATTGAAATTTTGAAGTATATGTTTCAATATGTGTTCAGTAGTTCAAAGGATCTGATGTGAGTGTGCTTTGCAGGACGTCTTGCTGATGACATTGAGGCCCTTTCTGATGAGGCAGCTGTTGAGTTCACAGTATTGCAATTGAAAAGAATACTCCCCACTGCATGTGAACCAGTATGCACTTCAGATTCTTAAGCCACCATTGCGTTGTCAAGTGATTTGCAATTGGAAAACCATTTTCATCGAGAGCTGTTGCTTTATCCCCTTCTGCAAACAAGCACATCTGATGTGAATTTTGGAACTGCAGATCCAATATCTAGTTTCGCGTTGGAGAACAGACCCAGATGCTCGAGGTTGCTACAGCTATGATGTTGTGGGTAAACCGCATAACTTGTATGCACAATTGCGCATGCCGGTTGATAACATCTTCTTTGCAGGGGAGGCTACCAGTGAGAGATTTCCAGGGACAGTGCATGGAGCCTTTGCCACTGGAGTCATGGCTGGTGTTGAATGCCGGGAAAGGTTTACTGAGTCGTATCAGGATCTTGAGATCTTTCATCCAGTAAGGGCAGAGGAGTCAGAGCTTGTGACTCCTTTGCAGATTTCTCGTCTGTGATGGCCCTGGAGCTTGACAAATCACTACTGGCAGAAAGTAAGCTGGATCAAGGAGGTGGGTCCAACTGTTTGCTGCTCTTATAAGCTTACCAGATAGAAAAACCCATCTACTTCACATCCCACAAAACAGTTTCCCATTTTGCGTCTCATTGCAAAATATTGGAATTGTGGATTCTAGAAGCTTGGTGTGGGATTAACTTACAGAGAACAAAACCTTTGCAAGAAGGTTCTTTTAACTTTCTGTATCTTCTGCACAAAATCCAGAGTGCAATTCAATTTAAAGAGACGTCTGTTATAGATATCACCCTGAATAAGGCATACCCATTTGTAATTCTGCTACAATTTAGAGTTGTATAGCATTGTTTCAGCCATGGTAAGTAGTATAACAAGGTAGTTCTGCGATTAGGGTTGCCTGGAGCATTGAAAGATCTTTCTTTGTTGCCAGTTATAGTTTGCCTTACTCTTTGTGACCCAAGAGATTTATGGCAATTCCATTGATCAATGGATGATAGCCTTTTAAGTGATGTTAAGAATCTTCAATTCACCTTTCAATCATGTGACTTGACTTCATCCAATAATTCAAATACACATTACAATTGTATTACACATTAGAGTTATTTTCCTTGTCACAATAACTTGAGCAAAGTATTGTGCTCATCTCATCATGGTGATGATGAGCACAATACTTCTTGTTAGTGTCTGAGAAATGGGCTTTCAGAAACTCTCAGACTGACACCAAACCATTTTCACTTGTCTCTTTGATTTGCCAAAATTTATTGGCCTTGCCTACCAAGGCAAGGATATTATGTTCAGATTCATTGTAGAGTATAGTAGCTTAAGGGATTTTGGCCCCTAGGTAGTAGTAGGTCTATCAGGATATTGTGTTTCGATGCATTATAGAGTATAGTAGCTTTAGGGATTATGGCCCCTAGATAGTAGGTCTATTTTTATATGAAGATTTTTGAAAGATGATATATTTGGCTTGGTTTGAAACTCAAGAGATTAGTTACAGAGTTATTATTTGTTGAAGGATTTTGGTTTCTTTTAGACGAGTTTTTTGAAGATTATTTTTTTGCATTGAATTTCCATAATTCTTCTTTTGCCTTAAGATACTTTTAAATTAGTTAAATAAATGGACATTGAACTTTTGATTAGTGGTGTAATGGTATAAGGCATGGTGGTGCACTCCACTTGAAAAATGCATGGGTAGTATTATAGGCATACACCAAAAAACTGACCTAGATTTTTTTAATTGCCCAAAAATCAAATCCCTTAAAAATTTCCACAAATGCCTATTCCACTAAGGAAAAAAATGGTGGTATTAAATCCGTTAATGAGACTTGCTCAAAAAATTTATGGCACTTTGTAGTGGTTGCACCTAGTAAACTTATGATTTTTATTTTAGTTATTTAATAGTAATAAATTAATTAAAATTGTGGCACATTCCATTAAAAACATTCCACTTGGGGGCAATGTGACTTATTCACTTTCAAATTCCATTCAAAATGTTTCATTCCACTTTGGGTTTTTCATTGTAGTGGAATGTGAAGTGGAATAGGGCGCAATTTGTTATAGTGTCCATGTCATTTGGTCATCCATCAATCAAAGATGTCATATGAATGAAAACTTGAAATGAATAAACGACGTCATTTTTATTATTATTATGTCATCATCTACTTTAATCAAATGTATCACTAATATATGACTACAACTTTTTTCATATAGGATTTGATGTAATATCTTATGATTATAATCAATTATATTTAGTTGTTTAAAACATTTAATCATTTGATTTTTTGAATCCAAAGGACATAATTTTTTTAGTCATTCCAAATCTTTTGGAGTTTTTTCCATTTTCCCTTAATAAAACCGGGTTCCATAGATCTTAATGTCCATTTAGGGTTTAGGGTTTAAAGTCCTATTCCTAGAAGCAACACTCAAGTTGATTAACTTGATCTTGATCTACAAAAGGCTCATGTAATTCTTCCCACATGATTATAGCCAAGGCATTTTGAGTGGGATCATGAATACCAAAAATAAAAGCCTCCAATCGAGGTGGTTGGCTCTCATTACCCACATACAAAGAGACTTCAATCCCTTGGTTACTTGATGTAATGCCTCCTTTTATCAAAATTCCAAAAGGTAGTAGGATGAGGAAAAAAGAAAAGAAAAAAAGGTGCATTATTTTATATTATTTCTTTTACAAGATTGTCCTTGTTAAAGGTCTTGCTCTTGGGCCATGCACATGGGAGGGTTGTTACATTTTCCACACACACCCCCCCCCCCCCCCCCCCCGCCCCCCCCCCCAAATCCCCCCTCCTACCACCAATTTGGGTTCACTTTTGTCTCATGGGGGTTATTATGATTACATGACAAGATTTTAATTCTTATATCCCAATCATTTGGACCATTAACTTGAAAAGTAATTGGTTTAATAATATAAGTATATATTTTTTACTATGTCTCTTTCCTTTTTTAAAGAAGTATTTGTGAGCTTTCCCATGCCTTGAAACACACCTTGGTGCATCAAATTTCAACATAGTTTTGGAATTTGTTGTAATAAAAATTCAACATTATTGATCATCATCACAACATTGCATTGATTATTGGTCTTTGGTTTTTTTTTCCTATTTAATTTTTTGAGCTTTCACAATGAAAAAAACATGAATTATTTTGTTTTGGAAACCTTCTTTGGTGCAAAGGTTTTTTTCTTTTATTATAAGGAACCACATTCTCAAAGGATGTGGTGGAAAGAACCAAGGGCTAAAACACATTTTGACATTGTTGAAAGGTGTGTTTGGCACACTACATCACAAATGTTGGATATAAAATATTTACAAGCCTATAAAACAACATTTTTGGGTTTTCAAATTTGATTGGAACAATTGCACCTGTTCTTAAAATCATAAGCTAAAATGTTTGTGTAGGCCCTTTTACCAATTTCAAAGGTGCTAAAGGTTGTATTATACAAATTGGCACATGGGAATCTTGTTGAGTAAATAATAAAATATTTAAACAATGTTGGAACATCAACAATTGGAAATTCACATCTATGGTACACAAGTGAAATACTTGCCAATTGTTTGGCATTTATATTCACACCCCTAGCACAAGTCCATTGTGTTCAATCATGAAGAATTTTAAAGATGTCATTGGGGTGCAGAACAGTGGAGGTGTCATCATTAGAATTCCCATCCTTTTGTTTGAAAACCCAAATAGGAGATGTAAAAACTTTCATAACATTGTTTTACAAGGGGTATGCGATTGTGATAAATTGATTTGGAATGTTTTTGCATCACAACTTAGTGGAGTTGCTAATGGTGGTTCATTCAAATTAAATAGTTTGTATAAGGAACTCAAGTTTTAGGAAATTTTTATAGAACATGTAATTGATTTTGGTGGAATGCAAGTATATCCTTGCTTACTAGGTGATGTGGTTTACCCATTACAAACATATTTGATGAAAAAATTCAAGGATAGATGTGACCTTGATAAGGTGCAATTTGACAATTTAATGAATCATGGTCATGTGTTCATTGAAAATGCTTTTGGGAGTTTGAAAAAGTGGTGGCACATTTTGAAGTATCTTGACAAAGGCTTTGGTCCAAATATGGTTGTTTTGCAATGAAAGCTCTTTGACAACCATGCTTAGTGGACATACTAAACATTATTTTTGAAATGCAAGTCTTTTGTTGTGCTTGATGGTTGGATTTCGGAAATCCAACAAAGCCCCTTTCCCCTTCTTGTTGGTTGTTCCATTCACTTGGTGATGCTTCTGTTTCTGTTGTAGATAATAATAGTTTTTACATGTCCTCTAGGAGTACATTGGTGTAATTTTCAGATCCAAAGTTACAAGAGATCCTCTAACACAATGACACAAACACTAAGTTCCAAATTCATAACAAGCCTTGAATGACAAAATCATCCGCATAATATTCAATTATTTGTTAAATTGAGATGTAAATGGTCCTGTTACACTAGGACAATTAATACTTCAATTCAACTTATATATCATGAAAGGTTGCTTAGTAATAAACTTTCACAAGATTTTAGAATCAACATATAATTCAAAAACAAAAGGGAGATTGGAAGGAGTATAGTATAATGTGACAACCAACGTTGCCAAAATTGCAATATGGTTAATTATGTCAAAAATGAAGAACCAAAACAATACACATTGGAAATTTAAACCAAAATAAAAGTGTGAAACAAAGATAAACATAGATAAAATGTTTTGTTGTTTGTTTCCTCACCTAATAACAAGTGACACTGAGTTGGCTATTGGGTGTGTCAATGTGTTTGGGAGATTGCAAAGCTTGTGTTCCTTTGTCCTTGTAAATTTGCAAGGGGATTCTAGATTGTTCTATTCCCCTTGCACAAAATCTTGAAGTCAATCCCATCGAATGACCGCAATTTCAATCTCCTTATAAAGATCGTGCCCAAATGTAACATAAGGCAACCATGTGATATGATCATTTTGGGATGGTTTGGGAGGAGGTGATTGCATGGTCTCCTTCAAAGCTTCAATTAAGTCCCTTTTTTCCAAAGCAACAAAAGGTTCGTCCTACAAGATCTCTAGGATTCCTACATCATCCACAACCACCTCGGAATAATCTTGGTTTGACATTACATAAAAAAAATTATATACCCAAGAATGAAAATTTGTTACAAGATAGATACTTGGAAGCTTTATTGAAGAAGACTAAGCAAAATTAACATTCTAGTGTAGAAGACACTAAATTCCATATCTAAAGATTCTTGTTGCATTTTTAGCAAGAAAGTAAGGTCAGTAGTAAACCCTAGGTCTCTTAGATTCCCAAGCACAATGGAATGCAATAGTAAGTTCTACTACAATTTTTTTCTCCCTCAAAACAAGGTCCAAAAAGTTGAACCCTCAAATGTGGGTTGCTATAATATAGCAAAAATGAAAATACAAATGTACTTAATTTATATAAAATAAGAAAAAACAAAACTGAAATCCTAGGTTGAATACTTGAATGGAGTCTCCAAGCAAGGATATTGGATAGAACATTGAGGAAGCATTGGATATTGATAAGCAAAGCAAGGTTAGCAAACCCTAAACACAAGAAACATAATGTGCGGACCAGAAACAAGTTTTGCATATGGGTTTCAAAGCAAAACATGAGTCTCAATTAGAAAGAATTAGGCTCAATTTTAGGGTACCTGCTAAGTTTACTTCGCTTTCAAATGCTTGATTGTGGGTGTGTTAAGTACCTTATACCAAATCTGTTAATTTCAAATTTGATCTAACAAACCCATTTTTTACACACTATTCAAATTCCCTGGTTGTTTGAAGATTTACTGTTTAGGTAGGTAACAAAACAACGTAGACTCGTAATTGAGGGGGAGAAAATCTTCATTGATTTGACTTACCGATAGAACAGTAAAATTTTCCATCAACAGCGACAACGTTTTGAGGGTGGTGGTTGATGGTGATTGAGATGTTCTACAGACAATGATGAGAGGGGCCTGCATGTGTGACATGGAAGGCGCGGTGGTGGGGCATCGTGACCTGAAAAGTGCACCAAACAGAGCTTGATGGCGGGGGAGTATTTAGTGTCTCGCCCAGTTCTCTAGTACATTATTATTCTCCCATAAGTATTGCACGAAAAATAATCCCTAAGATAATTATGCTTGACTCTTGAGCATACCTGTTGACACCTACTTTAAGTTGAAATGGTCACCCCTCCAGAGCAGGGTTTCTTTTTCCAATTTTGTGATGCAGCTGAGGTGGCTATCATCTGGAAAGTGATTTAGCCAAATTTGGCCACATTTACTAATATGGAAGTAGGAAAAAATCAAAATCTTCCTATATTTTCGGTTACTTAGTGGAACTAATAATAATAATCTGGCAATTGATAGATTTTGTTTTCGAAATCTGGCGAATTTGGGTCATTTTTTTCATGGAAAATCCTTCCTACAAGGCGAAATCATATTTTTCCGGTAGGGGTTTGGGGAAAATTCGCCAGCAAAAGAAACCCTGCTGCTCCAGGGCAACCTTCTAGGACCAGTCTTCTTGTTTTCAATTTTGTAATGCAGCCACATCGGCCAGCATCGACAAACAGACTTCACTTTAACGGCGACACTTTTGTAGAGGACCATTAAAACGGTAGCCAGGAGACAAACTGCGGCGGCACTCTCCTCCGAAGACACAAAAAAATTGGTGTCTTTAATGAGAAGGGAATTTTTTTTCCATTTTTTTTTTCTGTGGCATTTTGGCGATTTTTCAGCTGCAAAAAGGACTGGAGGGACCCAACATTTCAAGTGAACAACTGGGTGAGACTGCCGACCAATTGTAATGAGACTCATTTCACTTATTCCTCAAATGTTTGCCTGATAGTGGGCACAGCTCTCAATTTGTGAACGTGAAAAGATGTCTGCGTCACTAGCCGGACTTTTGTTGCCCAGAAACAAAAAGCAGCAACTAAAGTGGTTTTGTCGTTTCTACCGCTAGTGCTAGAAATGGCAGTTCTATCCCTAGGGCATCAATGGCCTTGTATTTAGATTTGTTTAAGATTTCATGGAACAACACACCATGATGTAGGAAAAGCCATATGGGCCTTGTTTGTTGCTGTAGGGACAGTAGTTCTCCATTGGAGCTTTAAGTGCGTCGAAAAATTGTGTTTAGTTGCAAGTGCGTCAAAAAAGCTTGCGACTGCATTCAAAATGTGTAGTTAATCCCTGAACGTTGAAGACGAACGAATTTGGTCTGAAAATATGTGCATTAAGTTGCAAATGCATTGAAAAAACTTATAATTGTGTTGAAATTATGTAGCAAGCAATTTGCTACTTTTATTCTTAAGGTTGACAACAAGAAACTGGAAACCTTTTAGTCTGTTGCCTCTCAGAGATTCTCTTCATTTAAAAGAAATTCATGCACACCCACTGCCCAGTATGTTACCAATCAGAAAACTATGTGCAAGTCGTTTCCCCATCATTCCTCATCCCTAAACGTGAATCTGCTGGAATATTTGAAAGGAAAAAGAAAGAAGGAAGGAGAGGAAAAATGAACACAGGAAAAAATTAAAAGAAGAAAGGAGAAAAAAAAAGAAGGAAAAGAAGCCAGAAGAAAGAAGGAAAGAAAGGAAAAAGGAAAGAGAAGGCCCCCCCCCAAAAAAAAACCCCCAAATTGGCACCCTATTCCCACCAGCCGACTCGTCTCCTCCTACCATCGTCAAGACTCCTCCCTGACGCGCCTCCTGCCGTCACCACTCCCACCCGTCAACCCGTCTCCTCCTGCCATCGTCAAAACTCTTCCCTGACGCACCTCCTGCCAACCCCAGGACCTGGCTCTGGCCCATGAAGCTCTGGAGCTCAGACTAGCCACTCGTGTCGCGGCATCTTCAGCGATGTGTCCGTCGCTGGCTCCGACTCTCGACGAAGGCCCTCGACCGATAACTAATAACTAACAGAGGAAATTAAATTTAGACTCAAAGACCCCCATTAAGTCTAGAGATGGGAGACCATACAATACCGTCATCATTCTGGCAAATAGTTAAATTATTTAGCTAAATGTCGATTTTTCTCGGAATCAACTGCTCACATTGTCGAAAGTTCTAGAAATTTTAGTTTAGACGTTTTTTACCCTGCCTCAACATTAGGAATTTCAGGGAATTCCTAATTTAACTGCCGAAGTGTGTATATATATGTGTGTGTCTGTGAAGATGCCGGAATGGTGAATGTACTAGGGTAACTGTAATGTTTAGAAGCAATTCAAAATCTATTGGCTTTTTAGATTTCAGTTTTAACCATGATATTACAACCTCTAAAGGTGCGGCTTCACTTGGAAGGCCACACACGTATCACCCGGGTTCCCAACTACAGTAGACTTTGCATGAACCCACACTTGGGGTTTTTATGTGTAACTAGTGGGTACCCGTGACCTTCCGACAATGTGACATATGACATCACTTTCTCTTCTATTAACAATATTACGAACTCTATACATAACAAAACAACATAATTCAAAATGTTTATTTTTGAAAAAAGGTGTAATTTGCAAGTCTAAGTTCAAATAATTTTGTGAAAATTTCAACAAACCTTGTCATACTTGCAATATAAAAAAATAAAAAAATAAAATCATGAATATGTGTGAAAACTAAATCCTTAAAAATAAATATATTGATTATTTGATAGTTACTTGTTGAACCCAATCACAGCCTATGATATATCATCCCTCCCCCAAATTACACATACCCACTAAAGCCCCCCCAGCATACAACCCAAGGAGGACGACTGGACGGACGGTGACCTTCGGGCACTGTGAAGTCCCCTGGTTTTTTCAAACTTGGTTCATGTTTTAGTTTTTTTTCTAGAAACTTTTTTTATTTTTATTTTTATGTGTTTTTGTTTTTATTATTATTTTGTATAATAAAAATAAAGTGTTTCTTTTTCACTTTTATATTTTTGTTTATTTGGATGCAAGTTTGAAGCTTGGAAAAAGAAGACACACCTCATTCTTTTTCAAGCAGGGTTTTTCTTCATTATTATAAGTTTTATTTTTTCTTATTTTTTAGTCTTGATTTGATTTCTTCATTTTTGTAAATTTTTTTCTTTTAAAGTTATTTTACTGTATTTCCCTTTCCTTGTTTCATTTGTTTTCATTCCTTTTTCATAGTTTTTGTGTTTTTACTTTTTTTAAAAATGTTTGTTTCATGCTTTAATTTTTTCTATTCTTATTTTGTCTATCTTCATTTTTTTTAAAAATTGCCTTTATTTATTTATTTATTTTCTATTTTCTTTTTCAAAAAAATTCTAGTTTTTCTAATATGTTTAGTAATGAAATTTTTTAAAAAAAAAATTTGTATTTTTGTTTGATTAGATACAGGTTTGAAGTTTGGAAAAGAAAGACAAACCTCTTTTTTTTTTTCAAGTATGGTTTTTTTTCTCTTTCTTTAGCTGTCTATTTGTTTTTTATTTTTTGTCATCTATTTTTAAATTTTCTTTTAAGATTATTTTACTGTATTTCCCTTTTTTGTTTCATGATTAAATATATTTATTTAATATTTTTAAATTTTTTCTATTTTTAAGTGTTTAAAAAAAGTTTCTAATTGTTAAAGTGTTTTTCTGTTTTTAATTGTTTTTCGACCTTTTTCCCTTTAAAAAAAAATTTGTTCTGTTTTTTCCTTTTTTAATTTGAAATTTCTTGTGTTGTTTTCAACATTCTACAATGTTATTGACAACAGGCCAACTAGGAGCTTCCAGAAATCCCCTTTTATTATAGCTAATAAACTTTTGCATGGACACCCAGGTCGGAGCACTGATAGGCTACTACTAGTAGTACCCACAAAATTCATAAGGGGGTTTTTGAGTGCTTTACTGTCCTGCATCCAGAAACCAGACTTAGCAAAGACAATGAATTAATTGTGGTGGGTGCTTTGTGGTGGTGTGGCCCCATGACAAGAGTGTTGTACATAATTACAAGAAGACTAAAGAAGGCCTTGTTTGAATTAGGGTTGGATAGGAGGCAGCTTATATGTCAGATAATATGATGATGAGGCATTGACGTTGGGAGGTGATGTTTATGTTGTGGCATGTGGATGTGGGGATAGGGTTTTTAGCCATCTGGGGGGAAGGAGCCACCTTCCTTTCTCTGCATGTGCCTTGGGGTGAATGAGCAAGCACCTACACTTGTATCATGGTAAAGCCTCCAAAAAGTGTTTCTTTTTTTTTTCAAATGGGGTTGCTTCTAAAGAAAGTGTCCTAAGAGTTAAGAATGAATCAGGGTGGGTCTCTGAGTCCAAGCATAAACAATTTCCAAGCTAAAAACATAGGGCCTATTAAGGCCCTACCAAGGGGCCTCAGATCGGATAAGGCAGCAGCACCTACTTGGTAATAGAAACCTCAAATTTGTTTTTTGGTTGCTTCTCTCTCAGAATCAGAATTGAACAATTTTAGGGTTAACTAATAGCCCTCGTAGAGGCCTCACTGAAGAAGTTGAAGGTACCGACCAGTGTAAGTGCCGGTTCACCCTGGGATCAATCAAGCAGGTGAAGGTACCAGCGAAGATGCTGGTTCACGCTGCTGACCACACGCATGCCCAGTTGAACACAACAGCAAAGCCGGCATGCAAGAAAGGAATACGTGAGACATGACATCCCCAACCAAGGTGACTCTGCAAAGAAAAGAAAGGAGGAGGAGGAGCATTTGTTGCCTTAGAGCATCTCCAGTGGTGCTCAGTATGAGACCCTGCGAAAATATTTTTCACATCCAAGTTTGGTTATGTACTCTTTTATGCAACCCCACCAATAAAACTGAAACCGGGACGGCAAATAGGTGGAGGACTACTAATAGCAAACCATCTGGACCAATCATTATGATCGGCCAATCAGAAACACTGAGCACCAGTTAGATCATTTTTATTACACTCTTTTCTGCAGGTGTACATCGATTTCACCAGCCACGGCATCCTCTGCAATTATGCTGAGCCAAAACCGTTTTCCCGAGTCAAACCAGCATATGTTGGATTTTTTCCATCCAATTGTACTGTGCAGGATCATATAGCTAGCACCATTGGAGATGCTCTGAGTACTTACTTACTTCTTAATTTCCAAAGAAGATTAGCAACTGCAGAGTCTCATCTAGTAGAGAGAAAGAAAAGATAAGATGAGGCTGGGGTCTGCAGGGCAGGAGGGCAGCAGGGCTAGGCCTAATCTATAGTTTGGTATGGCAGTTCTGGTGAAGAGACATTCGCATAACTCACCACCACAGCCATTGAGAGGGCCATGAACTTTGGAGGCATGCTCATTGCTGATGATGATGCAATGGTTTTATCCAGAGGCGGCAATGCCCATTACCTAGCACCAGGGCATTACACCCCCCACAAACTCAGGGTAGAGCCCCACATCCCAAAGTGTAATGCCCTGCTGGTTGCTATGACATCACCTGGCATACTGAATGACACAAGCCAAAATATCATCTTTCAAAAATGATGATAAGGCGTTCATCACTTCTTCCATGAAGAAAGTTTGTTATGTGCACAAGCTTTTCACAAAAAGGAATGACCTTGTTCCATGAATTTTTTTTTGTTTTGTGCACGAGGTTTTCACGAAAAGGAACGACCTTGGACCAGATGATAACAAATTGTGGGTGAAATGACACAGCAGGGGGCCATGAACTTTCACAAAAAGGAACGACCTTGGACCAGATGATAACAAATTGTGGGGGAAATGACACAGCAGGGGGCCATGAACTTTCACGAAAAGGAACGACCTTGGACCAGATGATAACAAATTGTGGGGGAAATGACACAGCAGGGGGCCATGAACTTTCTGAGGGATGATGATATCGATGCAATGGATGGTTTTATCTGTAAGGGAATGCCTTATGTAGCAGCAGGGCATTACACCCCCACAAACTGAGCGTGGAGCCCCACATCCCAGCTGTAATGGCCTGCTACCAGGGCATTATCCAGCATAATGAATGATGTAGGCCAGTATGGCAGACCTTCCCAGTTGTTCAACGGAAATTCTGTTTTGTGCACGAGCTTTTCACACAAAGGCATGACCTCCGACCAGACCAGTCCATTACAAATTGTGGGGAAATTACACTAGGCGGGTGGCCGGGGGGACTTTATATGCATCACAAGGGGTGTGTCACACTGTGGCCTTGCCATTTACATTTAAAAGTATCTTAAGGCAAAAGAAGAACAATTACGGACAAACTAAACTCTTTCACCATGCCCAAAATATAATGTTCAAAACATCCTCTAAACAAAACTAAAATCCTTCAAGATATCATAACTCTGTAACTAATCTCAAGTTTCAACACAAGCCAAAATATAATCTTTCAAAAATCCTCATATAAAAAATAGACCTACTACCTCAGGGCCAAAATCCCTTAAGCTGCTACTAAACTCTAGAATGAGTCTAAACACAATATTATTGCCTAGGTAGGCAAGGCCAACAAATCTATGAGTAAGGAGTGTACAAGATCGTAGGTGTCTACTTTGTTGGTTTTTGGGGTGTCTTAAATGGAGAATTCTGTCTATTGCTACTTCACACCAACCTTTCTTTTAAATGGCTTTATGTAGCCAAAAAGCTATATTAAAAAAAATTAAGTGCTTAAATCAAGTGCTTCATGAGAATTTTGATAGCCATAATTCGACCAAGAGTCAAGAGGAATGGCCAGATTTCTATACATGGTTCAAGTATGTAGCCAAACATATAGAAGGATAAAACATATAACCAGCTCTGGGTATAGTTATAAATGTCACTTGTTTTATACCCTGAATATAGACATCTCTAGCAAAAAAATAGCCAGAATTCCCTTAAAAAATTGGGTCAGCCAATTTTCACCCTCTGTACATCCACAATAATCATCTGTAATTCTACAAGTGTGCAAAACCTTGCAACAAAGCAACTCTGGCAATTTGCCATACGGTCCTTTAAGAAAACTATGATTTGCATTATTTTTTATTTCACCATTCGATTTAAGCCAAAACCTTTCATTGAATTTGGGCTGTTCTTCAAACCCCTCCTACCTTTTTCCCTTTGCCATTCTCTCATTTGCAAACTTTGTCATCACATGTTCTCTCACTTGTAGGAATGCATCACCAATTCTTGTTTCTACTTTATAACAAACTATAATTTGCCATGCTCAAGGTTTGCAGATCTTGTTGAGTCTTGATACTTGTGTTTGTACTTGTAAGTTGTAAACTTGCAAGGTGTTGCAAGTTGCAATGAGCATGGAGTTTGGGCCATTGAGTTTTGGAACTTTAATTGTGTGGTTAGCGTCATGGAAAATTTGGTGGAGTTTGGAGAAGGTCAGTAGCAAGTGCTTGGAATTGGATTCAGTTTCCAAATTAGTCTATCTTCAACAAAGAGCTAGTGTTGACAAGAGGTCAATCCCAAGTTCCAACGTTCAAGCTAATGAATCATGGTAAGTGATTTTTACATCTTTTACACATGGTGTATAAATGTTAGGATGTTGGCTTTACTTATATATGCATCACCATTCATAATTTGGTAGTTTTTAATTTCAAAGAATATAGAGTCCAACTTTGCAATAGTTGATTTGTTGTCATGCATACACATTTTTTGTTTTTCTCTACTTTTGTTCGTCTTTGCATTTGTTCTTTGCTTTGTTGTGTTGTTTCGCAAGTTGTGCAATCACTTTGCTATTCATGTAAGTTGCAAGATAGTGGAGTCCCTTATGTCAACCCAAAAATCAAGTTCAAGGACTTCATAACTCTCATAACCCCTCGTGATTTTGCACCTCTTTCAATTTGTGATGTAGCATCTACACACTCCAATGATTTCCATCCCCCCTTTTATTTTCCCCCAAAAGTTGCAATGAAATGAAGTATGGGAAGGGGGAACTTCCAAAATTATTGTATTGCCATATTATGGGATGTAAGTTATAGATCATTTTTATACTTTATACCTTTAATGCTTTGCTTGACTTGGCTTTTGCTTATATATATATATATATATATATATATATATGTACCAGTGTCCCATATGACATCACTTTCTCTTCTATTAACAATATTACGAACTCTATACATAACAAAACAACATAATTCAAAATGTTTATTTTTGAAAAAAGGTGTAATTTGCAAGTCTAAGTTCAAATAATTTTTTGAAAATTTCAACAAACCTTGTCATACTTGCAATACAAAAAAATTAAAAAATAAACTCATGAACATGTGTGAAAACTCCTTAAAATAAATATATTGATTATTCGATAGTTACTTGCTGAACCCAATCACAGCCTATGATATATCATCCCTCCCCCAAATTACACATACTCACTAAAGCCCCCCCAACATACAACCCAAGGAGGACAACCCGACAGACAGTGACCTTCAGGCACTGTGAAGTACCCCGGTTTCTTTAAACTTGGTTCATGTTTTAGTTTTTTTCTAGAAATTTTATTGTTATTATTATTTTATTTTTATGTGTTTTTTCAATTTTATTATTATTTTGTATAATAAAAACAAAGTGTTTCTTTTTCACTTTTATAGTTTTGTTTATTTGGATGCAAGTTTGAAGTTTGGAGAAAGAAGACACACCTCATTCTTTTTCAACCAGAGTTTTTCTTCATTATTATAAGTTTTATTTTTTCTTATTTTTTAGTCTTGATTTGGTTTCTTCATTTTTGTAAATTTTTTTCTTTTAAATTTCTTTACTTTAATTCCCTTTCCTTGTTTCATTTGTTTCCATTCCTTTTTTTTTAATAGTTTTTGCGTTTTTACTTTTTTTTGTTTATGTTTGTTTCATGCTTTAATTTTTTCTATTCTTATTTTGTCTATTTTCATTATTTTTTAAATTTATGCATTTATTTATTTATTTATTTTTATTTTTTCTATTTTTTTTCAAAAAGATTCTAGTTTTTTAAATATGTTTTGTAATGAAAATAATTAAAAAAAACTTTTGTATTTTTTTTTGATTAGATACAGGTTTGAAGTTTGGAAAAAGAAGACAAACCTCTTTTTTTTTTTCAAGTATGGTTTTTTTTCTTTTTCTTTCGCTGTCTATTTTGTTTTTTATTTTTTGTGATCTTCTTTAAAAAAAAAATTTAAGATTATTTTACTGTACTTCCCTTTTTGTTTCATGTTTAAATATATTTATTTTATATGTTTTCATTTTTTTTAATTTTTAAGTGTTTTTAAAAAGTTTCTAATTGTTAAAGTGTTTTTTGTTTTTTTTGTTTTTCTAGCTTTTTCCCTTTAAAACAAATTTTTTTTTGTTTTTAACTTTTTTGTTACAACTTCATTTCATTTTATTTATTTGTTAATAAGTTTTTTTTTCTTTTTTAATTTGAAATTTCTTGTGTCGTTTTAAAAAGATTTCTTCTCTTATTTCTCTTTTTTTTTTCAACAATTTTTTGTTTTAAAAAATTAGTTTGTAGCTTTTGACAAATTGCAAGACTACAGGAGTTTTTCATAAACTACAGGATTGGATCACATAAACATTTGGATAAACTGCTGCTGCGGCCATTAGTCCTCCTCCTCTTCCATAATCTTCTTCTTGGGGGATGAGGAACTTGGATGGATGGATGACAGGACGGATGGATGGAAAGGACGACCGCCACCTGACAAAACCAAGGATATTATATAAGAAGTTGTAAAGCAGAAGGGCAAGATCCTTACCAAAATAACTGCCCACACTAGGGGATAGGCAACAGTGAGCCCCATTTTGGTAATGCCCTTCCTTGCCCGAGTGCTTTACCTGGCGTAAAGACTGCCATAGAAACTTTACAACATGGAAAAACCCTCCTGCAAAATGAATTGTTCCTCCCCTCGGTGGATGAGAAATTCGTCGAACATACTAGCAAATACACTAGCAAATTTCAGTCAGGTCTTTGCGTTTGTACCATGGTACCAGTGTAGCAGTTACGTTGCCACCGTGGTTGAAAAGTTTGGAGAGGTTTAGGGACTTGTCGTCTTGCTCCGATTGTTGTGCCTCAATTTCTGGGGATCTTTTCGTTGCCGCGTTTTATTCATTGCTTGTTTGTGTCGCTGCTGAATCTTCCTATTTTGGTCGCCAAATGTTCAAATGGGCAAGTGAGCTGCAAGTGCCAGGAGGATCACACGATTTAGACCCATCAGAGATTCAGAGCTGAAAGATAATATTTATAGCTCGAAGCTCCTGTTGGTTTCTACACTGCTAATTATCAAGTGAATACCACCTCTCACTGGTGCTTCTGCGGGTCTCGTTTTGGGTTGTCGTTGCTTTCTGGGAGCATTAACATATTTGTTGCTGCAGTGACTGCGGGAGGGGATATTTGCATTTTCAGGGGGATCTGTCTTCTTGCTTCTGTTGTTAACGAGCAGTTGAGGATTACAACAGAATGGAAGGTAATATCAGGAGTCTCGTTCAGTAAACGCGGCTAGAACTAAGTCTGGCATGTTGTGCTTCATGACCTGACGTTATTTCTAAATTGATGGGTACTGTGAGCACTAGCTTGAAAGTTCTTCCTACAATCGATCTTTGATCAGTCTACAAATAGCCTGTCGGAGCTCCCTTCTCTCTGAAGGTTCAGTCCCAGGGTTTTGGCCTTCTACTTTTAAAGTGAAGTGGAAGTTTTCTTCTCCTCAAGTAGCTCAAAAGCTTGTTTGTGAGATTATGTACAAGTTCATTTTCCGAGACGGTTTGAAAAAGTGCATTGGTCCAACGTCCTTGCTATGTTTCTTAGTTAAGTAAATGCGTTCTTAAAGCGAAGTTGGAACTTGGTAGTATGAAATCCCTGACTGCAGCAAAATGTTGGGTCATTGAGGTGCAGGCCTGAACTGTGTGTGAGTGACAAAAGCTGAGTTCACATATCCTTGCGTCTTTGCAAGCGATCTCTTCCTTCCTTCAGTCATGGACAAATGTACGGGAGTATCGACCGCATGGTTGCTGATTGCTGTACTGGGAGTGTTGTGCAACGTTTCCGTTCCCGGAGTGTTGGCCGAAAATCCACCAGGTTTGTACCAATCTACTGCTAATCTTTTAGCATGTACCAGTTAGTAAACTAAGTGTCGAGATCTAGTTTATGTTCCTAGCTCATTTCTTCACGGATCAGTTGTCAAAAGGTTCTGTCCAAGATAAAAGTGAATTATGTCCAGAGTTTCTTTGTAATCTCCTTGCAGTGGCGTTTCACAAGCTGGTTCCATCCTAAGAGTCCAAACTTTTTCTGTGTCGACAGGATCGTTCTTCGTGAACTGTGGTTCAACAGCCAGTTATGTGGATAAGGTTACCGGAATAACATGGATGCCTGACGAGCAGTTCATTGACAAAAACTCTGGTCTCAACACAAACGTCTCCAGTGCCTCCCAATATTATTCAAACTTTTCCGAATTCACAACCCTTAGATACTTTCCTGATTCTCGCGCCAAGAACTGTTACAGGTTTCCAGTGACGCCAAATGAGACCTACCAGATCAGGGGCAGTTTCTTCTATGGCAACTATGACAATCAAACCACGGTGCCCAGTTTTCAGATGGGAGTAGAGGGGACTATAGTCGCCTCCAACAGCATCCTTGAACTATATGTTATGGCGTATCAGGAGATCACTTATGTGCCTCAGAGGAACGAGACTTTTCTCTGCCTGTCACGAGATCTCACAAACTCGGTTCCATTTATTTCAGCAATATCTTTAGTAAACGTTACCAAAGGATCTCTTTTTGACATTTTACATATGGGATATTATTATGCGACACAATTCAGGTGGAACTTTGGTGGAAATGAAATCATCAGGTATGTGATCAGCCAAAATTATGTTCGTTCCATACAAATAAATGGACGTTGTTGTCATGTTATTTACTTTACCAATTTGTGACGAGCTCCTTCAACTCAGCTTATTAAAAGCGCAAGAAACTTTTTTGGCATTCCATCCATGTAGGGAAAAGAGTGGAAACCTCTGATCGAATTAAAGTTGAGTTAACAAAACGTAGGGGAAGTTGTCCAAGGGACCAATATTTCAATGTTTTATTTTAATTTCCCATTGTGAAATAGAGGGATCAATGTTTTTTTTCATTGTCAAACAAACCAAATTTCATATTTTCATCTGGGAAAATCAAGTTCTTCTTGATGGTCCGGAAGGAAGGGAATCCTTTAAAAAGTTTCTTGGGAAGGTCTTAAACACAGTGCCAGCCCTTGTCACAATTGTGGGGTCCTTAGCGGGGCACCTGCTGCCCCAGATCCTGCACATGACTCTGATTAATGGTCTATGTTACCCATGTTCGATGCATGCCCATTGTCCAAGTGACCATTCCCTCTTTCCATGGTCAATTTGCTGTCATCCAAACTATCCTTTACTGCATACATGATGATGGACACTGGGGATCATTTGGACATGTCTCTTTTTTCTTTCTTTCTTCTTTTTCGTGGACAGTGTTTTGATGTGCAGTTGTGTGCACCACCAGGCACTTCACAATTGAGGGCCTTAGCGACACTGGCAAGAATTGCTAATGCATTTAGAAGGATAATTCCATAAAACTTGCTATTAATTTAGAGGACCAAAACTATAGAGGCTGTCTTCATGTATATCTCAAAAACCACTATTTCGAGGGGTTGTTTTGTCCATTAATCCAAGGAGATTACAGAGAATCTCCGCATAATTCGCTCATAAAGAAGTTCATTATGTTGGCTTGACCTTGTTTCCTGTTGTTGCTATAATATACAGATATCCTGATGATATTGTTGATCGCTACTGGCTTCCCATGAACTCGTCGTCTGTAGAGAGTACCGCTCAAGTTGAAGCATTAACAGCAACCGGCATAATGAACGCAACCGGCATAGTGAACGCGAGATTTCCCCCTGAGGCAGTGATGAACACTGCACTCACAACCAATGGTACCATGACAATCGACTTCCCATACAACCAAGCTTACATCTTTCTCATGAGAGTCTACATGGCGGAATTGAATCCAAATGCAACTGCCTCTTCACGGGAATTCTATGTGAAGGTACCTGGTTATCGTCGTACCTGGACAGTGAATCCACTTCTCGATGTAGGCGGCTTGGGTGGGCTTGAAGAAATATATTTTAGAGGCGGAGTGGCCAACTACCTCAGCCTGTTTCAAAATCAATCTATTTCCACTGCGTTGGGTCCCCTGGTGAATGCCCTTGAGATTTTCGAACGTAGCGGAAACCAATTCGCCATATTGACAAACGAGCAGGACAGTAAGTTACCAACCCTAGTAAAATTCAAGTTTCATGTTTCAACTTCCACATCATAGCAGTAGTGAGCTAGCATTTATGGCCTACCTCCCTTGCTGTCTGCCAACATCTATCTGACAATGATATGAGGACAATCAGATTAATGTTCCAACCTAGTAAATGGGAAGAAAAAATGCTGATAGAAATGAAGATAGCATGCTTAAATCTTTACTAGTGTAGCCTTTCTGTTGGCCCAAGTGTGAACACATTGAGGGCTCAACTAATTTTTCCTCACAAACACAATTTTTGCAAATTTTTTGAATTTCTAGCAACAAAATCCACTCAAAAATCTATATCTTCCACACCTTGGCTCTGAAACTTGTGAAATAAACTCTGTTAAATCTGACTTGCCAAGGGCTTTCCTAGAATACCAAGAACGCCCCCAAATTTCAATACAGTTTTCATTTCCGATGTTATTTAGTTTTAATTGAGAAAATAGTTCAATAATCAATGGCTTCCACAACCATAGCTTCAAACAGTCTCAAACCAAGTTGGTGCACCCTTACCCACCAAGAGCTTTCCATAGATACCAAGAATGCGACATGAAGGGCAGTGGTTTGGGAGCTGTCAGTGTGACAAACAAAACAAAACAAAATTACCTTGCTTCATAGATAGCTATCCTATGTGCATACTAAATTACATGTAAAAAATATAGCTATTATGCTCTTGAAGTGTTTCAGATTGTGTGACTGCAATTAACCTGGGGTGTGCAGCTCTTGCCATTGAGGAAATTAAGTCCAGTTATGGAAACCTTGGCGTTTGGACTGGGGATCCTTGTCTTCCATATCCACATCCATGGGTCACATGTAGCAACATCAGCATTCTTCAAAATAGTTCTTCAATTATAGCAGTGTGAGTAATTCACCAAACTCCCAGTAACTGAAAATCACCAACTTAAGTTGTCTAGAAATATTGGAAGTTTTCTTGCTTTTCTTCAGTTGTTTAGATTTGGGTGACACAGGAGATTATCTCACCTCACTACTCCTATTTTGAAAGTTACCTATCTATGAATAACATTCTGTTGGCACAACATTCTAGTGGGACAACAAGTGGGTGTTTGGGCAAGGGTTGAAAATCAAACAATGGCTGATGCTATGGTCCTCTTGTCTCAATGCTTCAGTTTTCCTTTGATTTTTTCTTAACATTAAGCGACATGGTTAATTGGAAATATCAAGTAATGGGGTTTTCAAATGTTATTCATATAAGTAGTTATGTGTAAGGGAAGGGCAAGTTCAAAGAGGGCATGGCAAATTATAAGGAGGTAGCCCAAGGACAATGTAACCCCTAATGCAACCTGCCTTACTCAATGTAAAGAACTTACCGCATTTGAATCTGGCACCTTGGAGGCAACTTCTAGATTTGTAATTAGGTGCCCCCAAGGTTAGGAGGAAGATTATGCTAAATGTAGAATATATGCAAATACTAAAAAATTTAGGTCAGGTTTTTATGATGTGATATACTTGAGATATTTCCAAAATAAGGAGGTGTTGGGAGCTTGAATTTTTTCATGTTGTAAATGAGATGTAACAACATAAGTTTTTGTTCTTGTATTATGGAAATAAAGGGTGTTTCAAACAATATTATTGGCTTGATCCATCACTTGCCAAAATCTGGTCATCTAATCTGGGTTGGTCATTGAATAATTATCAGAAATAAAAATGTATAACTCAAAAAGAGGTCATGTAATCATCCACAACACTCAGAGGTTGGGCACAGTTCATAACGTTACTTCTAACCTGTTGATTGGACTTCATGAACTTCTTCATTGATACAGGGGTTGTATATTATGTAATCTAACTTCAAAAGTGGGCCATTGTGTTTTGATGTTTATAGGAATCTCTCAGGGTACAATTTAACTGGGCCAATTTCTCCTAGTTTCGGCAAGCTTAGAAGTCTTACTAGCCTGTAAGTAGTGTTCACAACCATCATTCTCCATGATATTTCTTGCATTTGTTTATTATGTAATAGAAATTTTTCTTCTTGTTTTTTAATGCAATGTTTGCTTCCACTTTCAATAGCAATATTTACAAGAAGCTATAAAATTTATGGTTCAAATTCATATGCTCATGGTCATCTTCACAAGTCCATATAAAATTAATTTCTTTGATCATGATTATATTTTGGTTCATTTCTCCACCTTGTATACTTGTCTGTGTTGTGTAGTGTACTTGAGAACAACAAATTGAATGGTTTGATACCAGACTTTTTCCAGTTTCCAAATCTCACCACCTTGTATGTAACCTTCATGACCTTGCTTTTGTAAAATTTGTCCCAGTTATATGTATAGAAATATTGAATAATTACAGTTATTCAATCTCAAGTAATGAAGTTTTTTTGGTGTAAAGTACCAAGCTACATACTATGAAATACATATAAAAAATCTTTAGATAATTAAATGACTTAATTATCAAATTTATAAAACTCAATCCAAATTTCTCAAGCTTAAATTGAGTGTTTTCATCTTATGCCAATTGCAAGGTGCAACTAATAATAAGATGTAAGATTCTAATTAAATGTGTTTATCTTTAAAGAACAAACCCACTTTTTCAAGTCTTTGTGCACAAACTTATGAATTAAACTACACCAAGTTATTAGATCTAAAATAATTTTATGAGCTTGTTTCTTGTTGGGGTTGTATATAGGAATCTTAGTACAAATCAACTCAATGGATCAATCCCACCTTCCATTTGGGATATTCCCAAACTTAATGTTTTGGACTTATCAAACAACAATCTTTCTGGCAACCTTGTACCCATTACAAGCACCTTATGCCCAACATCTTTAAAAATATTGTAAGTGTCCTTTTGCACTTTTGCACAATCTTAAATATTGCTAATTAAATTACACAAAAATCATGTGATGATTTGTAATTTTTATAATCCATTATGTATACTATTGTGCACAATGTTTTCACAATAAACTTATGAATTTACTAAATGTAGTTTGTTTAATATAGTTAATATGGGTCCAATTTTTTAAGGTGTACCAAAATTGTGACACAACATCATCTATTTATGTATTTTTTACTTAGTTATTTTTACCATATAAAGACACATTATGAATGATTATGATGGAATGTAGAATTGTAATGGTCTAAAATATGGTACTACTTACAAAATATTTGACATTTTTTTACTCATTAGTTTTGATGGTACCTATCAAAATATAGGGGGAAAAATTTGTAGTAAAGACTAGACCTCCTTTTCACTCTAGATAATACACCTTAAAGGATTTTCACCCATATTCATTACAAGGTGCAATATATGATATATAAAATGTACAATATTTGGAATTGTCTTATTGTAAATTAAATTTAAATTAAATTTTTTTATTTTGTTCAAATCTAAGTGTTTCAATAAGGTGCCAAGTTTTATTATCTAACACAAAATGTTTATAATGGTTTTTCTTGTTTGGTGTTGCCAAGGACTCTTAATGACAATCATCTTACTGGATCAATCCCTCTTTCAATTTGGGAAATTTCCACTCTTACTATTTTAGACCTATCAAATAACAATATTTCCGGCAATCTTATACCCATGAATACTGTGAACATTCCATGTCCACGTTCCTTGACAAATTTGTAAGTTTTTTATTTACTTTCTTACAACTAATATATCTAGGATTTATGTGATCATATATGCAATCCACATAAATCAACTTTATAACGTTAAAATATCTTGTTAACAAAGTTATTTGTGACCATGTTAAATTTAATGATGTTTGAAAACCCAAGTTGCAATGATTCATCAATCCCAATTTCCAAGAACTCCTATTTTGTATTAAAATTTTCATTATTGCACTCAAAAAATCAAATTCATACAAGTGCATGAAGGTGTCCAACACCTTTAAAAGTAAAATGGAATCCACCTAACCAAAACAAAATGCTTTAAACAAATTTCAAACATGATTACTAATGATTGTTTTGTCAATTTTGCCCATGAATTTTTAGGTTAATTGTACCTTTGAACAAAGGTTTGGATTATGTTCAAATAAGTGCATGGAAATTTTACTTTTGGCATTGAGAGGAATAAGTTTTAAGTTAAAATTTTAAGTTGGAAGATAAATGTTAATATAAATTGGGAACTATTTATTTCAACTTCGAAAGGAATAAAACACTTATAGCAAGTCATACCAACAACCTGTGTCAATACCCTTACATGTAATGATGGATTTGAAGAAAAAATTGTTTGACATAAATACATCATGAAGTTCTGTTGATAATTATGTCTAATTAGTTCATAAAGATTGTTAAAACATGTATTCTCTTAATTAGTCAAGTTTATAATTCAATTAAATTTTTATTTCACATAAAGCAAAAATAAAAGTATTATATTACACATAATTGATTATTGTTCCAAATCTTTAAGATGGTGGTTTTACAAATTTGTTGATCTAAACTTATGTAGTAATGTGTGGTCATCATCTTGATTTTAGACGTGTAGATATCTTCCAATCTTGGATAATTATAAAGTTTAATAATGGGTAAATGTTGATTGCAGGAATTTAGCAGGAAACAATATCAATGGATCCTTTCCATCTACTTTACTAAATTGTTCCATCTCAATCTTACAAGAAATGTGAGGACATGCATCCAATTCAATTTTTCCATGTTCATGTGATTTGAAAACCTATATATGTGCATATGTGATTAAATTGTTTAGTTGGGAAATTTGTGCATGTAGAAAAGGAATATTTACAAAAGTTGTTCAAAGGTGTCAACAAATAGTGCATTTTACTCCCTCTTTCAAAGTCATGAAAAAAAAATTCAAAAAATGCATCCATAATTAATTTTCTCAAAATTGAATTATTTTTGTCGATTGAAATGAAATTCAAACTAACATTGTTCTTATTACTTCCATGCAGAAATTTTGATTATAACAAATTTATTGGGACTATGGATATGTCTAGTTTTGATGACAATTATTTATTGAATGGAACTTTTTTGATCTCCATGGTGAATAATAGCATAAGTATTCTAAAGCCAACTTGGGAAGATGGTGTTTATTCTCCAATCTTGTAAGTTTTCAATCTAAATATTTTAATAAATATTTCCAAAAATATAACCTCTAGATTATTAATCACATCACAATTTGGAACTTTTAGTTTTAGACCTTCACAAATCAAATAAAATGATGGCTCCAACTAGAATATGTCGTCTTGAGAAGTGAAAACCCTATGTTGGTCACACTATACTATCATTTAAACATTATGGTCAATGATTGATTTTTCTTTTTGCAGGCTTGGAGGGAATCCAATTTGCAACAACCTTAAATACAATTCCAACCTTGATATTTTGTATAATCAACTATTGAATTGTCGAAACAATAATAGTGTCCCCATATTAGGTTTACATACTTTCCCATTGCATTGCAAGAAATTATATATGTGTCCACATACACGTTTCCAATTTTAACATAATAAACTTTACATTTTCAATTTAAAATAAATTTTGGTTATTTTATATGTAAGAAAAATTGTATTTCATTTTGTAGTAGATCGAATGAACCAACCTAAATACAAATTAATAATATGTAGGGTAGCATATCATTGCAAGTTAACTTCTTTGATTGAAAGCCTTCATTTGCCAAATCAAGCCTCTACGTATGATGTATGTGCCCAATCCATAATATATGATCAATTAAAATATAATAATAACATATTGACAATATATAATGAAACAAAAAATTTGTATATTGTTGGTGAGATAGCAATATATTGAAGTTGCACATGTTAGAATAGGATTCTACTTTATCATGTGTCATATTAACAAGGGGGATTTCATAGGAATGTCATAATGGTGGTTGGTGCATGTGTTATTTGATTACTATGAAAGATATTTTTCAAAATGCAAACATAATGACATATTCAATTTTCATTGTATTGTTGTGGGTTTGAAATAGTTCCATCCAATTTTCCAACATCGACTCACAATGTCAAAATAATCTGGATATTGTGCACAACACTTTCATTTAGTATCCTTCTTGGTGGAATCATTTGTGGGGTAATATATTGGAAGTATCATAAGAATGCACTAGCTTTGTGTGAAATTCAAAAAGGTATGTTTAATTTTGTTGTTGTCTTGCTTCAATCACCTATAATTTTCTCATTGACATTTTGATTTTGGTGGCGTAAACCACTAATTTGGCATGTTTCTTACATTATGCATTCATTGGAAACTATTTTTATTCTATCTAAATATGATAATTAAACAAACTTGTTTTGAGTTATGTGTTTCCTCGTAGAATTTGCAAAACAACAAGTGCAACCTACATTATACTCTTATAATGTGTTAAGTAAAGCCACAAGAGATTTTCATCAAGACAACAAACTTGGGGAAGGTGGATTTGGTGTTGTTTACAAGGTGATTTTATTAACATATTTCCATTTACCATCATACATCTTTTCATTTTTTTGAATGCCAATTTAAATTTTGACTTTGATTTGCCTTATGACAATTTTCCATTTTTTGTGTATCTTGCAGGGGATTTTATTGGATGGGACAAAATTGGCAATAAAATTATTGACAACAAAATCTCACCAAGGCATTGATGATTTTTTGAATGAAGTCGTGTCCATCACTGGTGTTAGACACAAAAACCTTGTGAAGTTGAAAGGGTGTTGTTTACATCATACACAACGTCTTCTTGTGTATGAATATGTGGAAAACAAAAATCTTGCAGAAGCCCTATGGGGTATATGACTAACTTTTACCTTCATTGTGTGTAATGTGTGAGAAAGAATTCATGATTCTAAATCCACATGTATCATGATAATTGAGCCATGATCAACCAAAGACCTTATATTTTATGCTTGCAGATTCAAATATGGAGGATAACATATTCTTGGATTGGCCAACACGATTTCATATATTTGTGGGCATTGCTCGAGGCTTAGTTTACCTCCATGAAGAGTTGCAACCATGCATTATACATCGAGACATCAAAGCATCCAACATCCTTCTTAACAACAACTTAAGTGCAAAAATTGCCGATTTTGGTTTGGCACGATTATTCTCTGACGATCAAAGTCAATTATTTACACAAGTTGCTGGAACCATGTAAGTGCAATCAGATTGACTTATAACATGTATAAAAATAATATCATGTATAGATCAAAATATATTGTAGTTGCAAAATTTGAATTTAACATTATTAAAATGTAATGAATCTTTGTACAAAACAACTAATTCTTCTCAATTTGGTTTGAATGTCAAATTATGTAAATTGTCATATTTTATTATATAGCGGATATATGTCTCCAGAGTATGCAACACTCGGCCAACTCAGCACAAAGGTTGATGTGTATAGCTTTGGTGTTCTTTTACTTGAAATTATTAGTGGAAGGAAGGCCATACTTCAAAATGCAACAAGCAATATGTACCTTGTTGAATGGGTAAGAACATTTGATTATCTTGTGTTTAATCCTTTCAAAAATATATATTCAATTTAGTTTAACAACAATTTTAGCATCAAATTTTGTTCATGCAATGAAAACATATATTAGATTTTAAGGGAATAAAATCAAGTTGGAAATGAATGGTGACATTGGTGGAATTAATCATGTGTACACAATGAATCTATTTATGAATTCTTCAAGAAAATATCATAAAAGTTGCAACACCATTTCCACATTTCTTACAATTAGGGTTTATATTTTCTCATTCTAGAATCTACAAGTAATAGTTGATCAAAATATAAAAGACAAAATATTATTTTATAAACTTGAATTGTCAAATTGTTGCAGGCATGGTCTTTGCACAAAACAAACATGTTGATAAGCTTGGTGGACCAAAAAATACACAACACAATTGTGGAAAGTGAAATGCGACGTGCGATCAATGTGGCACTTTTATGTGTGCAAGTAGAAACAACAAAACGTCCAATAATGTCACAAGTGTTGATTATGCTACAAGGTGAAATGGACTTGCCTAATATTTTAGCTAGTCCAAGTCAAACTAACATTTTAAATCTTTCCCTGGATGTGTCAACTAGTGAAAGTAACCATTTACTTTCATTTCCTATACCTAATAATTATAGCAATGCTGAAGTTGAATTAACCAACTTGGATGCTAGATAGAAAAAGGTGGAACAATCAATAATTGTGAGTTAGACCCATTGTGCCACCATTGGCTCCAAGGATAAGGCTTCAAACCAAGACCTTGAATTTTTTTAATATATATGGTGGATGTGTAATAAATTAATAGCCTAATTAATAATGGTTCAAGATCTTTCCAATAAATTAAAATTTTAACTTCATGTCCTAATTTTCAATATAAAGAAGGTTTGGTGATTGGTCAAGTGCAACCCGAAATGCTATGGGTTTATATTCATGTGCTAATTGTGAATTTGTGAATATTTTGAATTAAATACATTTTAGGAGGCTTTAAATACTTATCTTAATGTTTGAACATGATACTATCACTTTGAAATTTTGAACTTTGAGTAAGCTATGGGCCATTTAAATTCCTTTATCCAAATTATTTTCATTAAAAGCTAGATTAACCATTTTCAAATTTATGTAAATCTATTACACTTCAAAATCTATTTTAGTCTATTTTCTTTCTAGATGGATATATAGTATAAATTGTTATGATGGTTTGTTAGCTTTTTGTGTTCATAATGAAAAGAATGAATTAATGTGATAGTCAAACTTTGGTTAAACATTGTGAATTCTAAGGAGTCTTAAAAAGGTTAGCTAGAAAAATAAGATAATTGATCAAATATCTTTCCATTACAAGGTTTAGTGGCATGTTGGTTAATGAAACAAGTACATTCATCATTCCAAATCACTACTAGAAATTATGTCTTTTGCAACCAGTCACTATGCAACTGGCATGCAACTAGTTGTCATTTGCAACTATCTTGGTGATGTTTGCAATTATAAATTTGGCATTGTATAATTTTTCAGCCATACGGTTGTGTGTGCAACTAACATGCAACTAAATGTGTACAACATGGACACATGTCATAAAAATAATAGTCTAAACTTATACATACTTAAATTATTATACTTAATATATCTACATAGGCTATGTATAATAATATTATGTGCCTTTAGTCTTAAGGTTAACCACATTCTAACTTAAGTTAACTCAAACAAACCTAGGTTAAAATAATAATAGCTAAATTAACCATGGCTAAATTAACCATGGCTAAATTAAATTAGGCCAAATAAATTATGGTTAAATTAAGTTAGGTTAAATTATTTATGGGTAAAATAAATGAAACTATATTAATTATGGCTAAACTAAATTATGTTAAACTAAACCATGGCTTAAATATATATTGCAAGTTTTTAAATTTGATTTGTCAAATATATTTAAATATTTGTTTTGGCAAGTAAAATTATTTTATTTTATTTTATTTGAAATATTTTTCAGAAAATGTAAATTTGATTAAACAAAAAATTATTTAAAATCAATAAAATTATGATAATATTAAAATTTATTATAAATGTTCATAATTATCAATTAATTATTATAATTATGATGATAATCAATTACATATATATATTCAATAGGTATTATATACAAAAAATTTACTATTTATGTATATTAATGTAAATAGGCTACACAAATTAACCTACACGTACAAAAACATCTTAAGTTAATTATTAGTTTAAGCTAGATAATAATGTTAAAATCATATTTTCATTAAGTAATTATAATTATTAAAAATATCCTATAATCATCTTTGAAGTGCAAAAGACAAGGAGTAATGAAAAATTAACAAGAAGAAAAACATGAAAAATAAGAAAAATAAGCTTTTTTTCCAAGTTACAAAACATGTTTTTTTCTTTTCTTTGGACCCCTCCTACTTTCAAACCTCATAACTTTCTTATTTCTTATTCATTTTAAACGATTTAAAATGCTATAGGAGCGCCAACTGAAGTTCTAAAAATCATATTGTTACTTTAATAGCAAAAAAACCAATATAAAAGGAAATTTCTGGGTGTTTAAGAATCGGCCTTTGTAGTGTTCAATGATTTTTTTAAATTTCTGACCCCCTTTACTTTGGGGGACCATAACTTTCTCATTTCTAATCCATTTTTGACGATTCTTATTATGTTACATGCCCAAGAAGAGGGCCTCAAGTTTTGTTTGGACACTAAAATCAACCGAACCCTCCCCTAGCTGCTATATTCTAATACATTAATTGCATCTGATGTGTAACTAAGTTGGTTCATGAGGTTTACAATGGAATTTTTTATCCCATATCCTTTGGCTTCCAATTCTATTTGGCTTAGTATATAACTAGGAGCAATAACTGTGTTGTAATGAAACATCAAATGCCATTGGGGATGAGTGAAATAAAAAAGTTTGCCTTTTATCAAATGGTTAATCTTAAAAATAAAATCAGATTATTTTAATCTTACTTATATAGCCTAAACCTAGTTATGCTCAGCCTACTTGCATACCTAAGTAAGCCTATTTACCTAATAGGGTTTAATAATAACCTACCTAACTAAGTAACACGTGTCAACATCTCATTAGCCATAAATTGGACAACTTAGATATTACTATTCAATATTTAAAAATAGGTGGGCTTTAATTTCCACGTGTCACCATATAATTAGTGTTTTAAAATGGACACGTGTTAATTGGTCAATGAACGTTCCATGGTGTGCCACGTGTCATCATCTTAGTGGCATAAAAATAATGATTGAGATTAATCCAATGAATTTTTTATTTTGAAAACAAAAAATTAATTAATTAATGACACATGTCCACAAGTTAGTTGTTCAATTGTAAAACATGTGTCATATTTTTATTAGTTGCATTGTAGTTGTAAGGAAAGTTGCACATAAAATGCAACTACATTTGGATTAATATATATGGATGAACATGTATATTAACACGTATATACATGTTGCATACGTAGTGTTGCATGCAACTAAATGTCATGTGCAACTTGTCTTACGCAACTACACAAATTTGCAATTGCATGTGTCACATGCAACTGAATTTTAGTTGTAAATGATAGTTGCAAAACCCAAAATTTCTAGTAGTGAATGTTTCATTTTCCTTTTGCAACCTTCAATTCTACCTAATATACAACAATTTCCCATAAAAGAAAAGTGAACTAAATCACTTATGTAACAAAATTTTAACAAGTTGATGACAACAAAATTCAAAATAACTTCATGTTTTCATGTCATGGATTACAATGTTCATATAATCCATAATAAACAATGTGACTATTCAATTTTTTTCAATTAAACTTGTAATGAATATAAACATTGATTTCCATCTATTTCCATTACATGACTTAAGTTTGTGTAATGTTATGTACAACATTATATTTTGAATTCCTTACATTTGAAGATAATTAATGTTTTTTCATATTGTAATTAATTTCAAATTGAATATTAACCCATTTTCAACATTGAACTTGCATGATTATTTGAATAATTATATATATACATAACCAAAATTGCAAATAAAATCGATCAATACATCTGTTTTTGGCTTAGAGAAAAAAAGCCAAAAACATTTACTATAACATCAATTTATGAAATTTTCAATACCTTTTATTTCACTTTTTTTTCCAATATGAATTCATCAATTTGTTTAATAAAGATAGGCACAAAGTTGAAAAGTGTACACATTATATGTATATTTAAATTTCAAAATTTATGTATGAAAAACATAAACATGTCATTCATTTTGGATGAGGTTCCAAAATAAAGGTAGAAACATATATTATTTTCAGAATTAAAATTGTTTATCTCATATGGCCAAAGATATCATGGCAATCATTTTTAAGGTGAAATTACATTAAGGGTGAGCCACTTTTCACTCAAAAAAATGATGTATAACAAGTATTGCAGTACATAGTAAGTTGAAATATTGATGACATCTTTTGGTTATAATAAACACAAGTAAAAAACTTTAGAATTTGCATAAGAACATTTTGGATTCAAAGTTCAATTTGAGTCAAAATCAATTCTGATCCAATAATTAGATAAAGAGCATTGAATAAAATCAATGTACATAAAAGATATAACTTATATTTTTTTAATGGCCATAGGGTTTCATGTTTCTGATTCATGGAATATTACAATATAGAAGAAAATTAAAAAATAATGCAAACACCATTTAAAAAATCTTTTCCTTTTTCATATGGTAAATTGTTTTTTCTTTAAAAAAAACATTATTATGCATTTATTGCTAATCGAATGTTTAAAAAAACACTTTCTCAATGGATTCACAAACAAAAACTTTAAAATTCTAAATGGTCCTAAATTTAATTGTTCTATATCAATTCCATTCACCACACAAAAATTCAACAAAAAATTTGACCCATAACCCTATTTTGATGTATATATGTAATTTTCATATTTTGTGAAGCATTATTTCGTCACATATATTTTCCATACATTCAAGTTCTTCAAGGTTTTTTTTTATTTTTTAAGTTATTGATTAATTTTAATTTAAAGCTAATCAAATATTAAATTGTTAAATAAGCAAAAAAATCTGGTATGTGATTTCCATACTTTACCAAAAAAACTAAATGTAAAAATATTACGTTTGTGACAATAATTTTTTGGGGCCTTAATGTGCTTATGCCCATTACATCTTTTTCAAATTCCAAACAACCAACTTGCTCAAGTTTTAAGAGAATGTTATTTCAACAAAAATTCATCACTTTTGCAAAATAAAAAATAAAGGAAAAATCAATAATTTATAATCAAACTTCATTCACATGCCAAAAATTAGGTGAAAGAATTTTATTTTTCTTTACCCTATTATTATTTTTTTGATATGCACATATTTCAATTACCCTATTTTTTAATATATATTATTTGCATCCAATTTCAATACCTTAAACTCATTTACATTTGTAGTTTCAATAAGTTGAAAGCTATAAAGGTTTAGGCTAACTTATAATAGTTTCCATTATAACTTAGACATATGAGATTTGGGATGGACAAATACAAGAGTTCACACTACTAGAATTCTTGGTTTTTCAAACCAAAAACTTTGGTAAAAAATCATGATTTGGACAGGGGTAAACAAAACCCCCTTTGTCATTTTGGACAAGTCAATTTTAACATGTCCAATGTGACTAGGGTGGTTTTTTTGACTGGTAGGGTAAGGACCATTTGACTAATCATTTTGATTAACAAATAGTGGACCATTTAACTACTCAAATGATTTTAATAATTTTTTAAAATAATTATAAAAAATAATTTGTAAGCATGTAAGTAAGTTGTAGTAGGTAATTAATAGGTGGGTAGGTAGGTGAGTAAATAGAGAGGTTGGTGGGTGGGTAGCTAGGTAAATGTAATAATTAATAAATGGGTGGGCATGTGGGTAAGCTAATAGGTAGGTGGGTGGGTGGGTAGGTAAGTAGATTGGTAAATATTAAGAAGTTTAAGTAATATAAATAGCTAGGTCGTAAACTTAAGGTGGTACATAGGGAGTACCTAGAGGAGGTTACCTAGGTTGATATGTAACTAGGTATATAGTACTTAGAAGAAGTTACCTAGGTAATATGTAGGTAGGTAATACCTAGAAGAGGTTACCTAGGTCAATATGTAGGTAAATAAGTAGGTAGGTGAGGAAGAAAGTTAGGTAATTATAAGTAGGTAGGTTGGAGGTAGGTAGACTTAGGTAGGTTGTGGGATGCACTACTAGAAATCTTGTCATTTGCAACCAGTCATTATGCAACTGGCATGCAACTGGTTGTTGTTTATAACTATCTTGGTCATGTTTACAACTACAAATTTGGTATTGTATAATTTTTGGGCCATACAGTTGTGTGCAACTAACATGTAACTAAATGTGTACAACTTGGACACGTGTCATAAAAATAATGGCCTAAACTTATACATACTTAAATATTATACTTAGTATATCTATATAGGTTATATATAATAGTATTATGTACCTCTAGTACTAAGGTTAGCCCCATGTTAACTTAGGTTAGCTTAAATCAACCTAGGTTAAATAAACAAAAAAGTTAAACTAACCATGGCTAAATTTATTACATTTAACCGATTATGGCTAAATTAAATTAAATTAGGCTAAAACAAATATGGATAAATAAAGTTAGGCCAAACTAATTATGGCTAAATTAAGTTAAGTAATAATATTTATGGCTAAACTAAATTAAACTATATTTATTATGGCTAAACTATATTAAGCTTAATTAAATTAGGATAAAATAAATATGGTTAAATTAAATTATGCTAAAATATTTATGGCTAAACTAAATTAGGCTAAAATTGACAATGGTTAAATTAAGTTAGGTTAAACTAATTATTGTTAAACTAAATTATGTTAAATTAAATTAAACTAAACCATGGTTTAAATATGTTTGACTTTATTTTATTTTGGAATATTTTTTCAGAAAATGTAAATTTGATTAAACAAAAAATTATTTAAAATCAATTAATATGATAATATTAAAATTTTATTATAAATAATCATAATTATTAATTAAATGTTTATTATAGTATTAGTGACAATCAATTATATATATGTAATCAATAGATATTATATATTTAAATTTTATTATTTATGTTAAATTATTAATGTAAATAGGCTACATTAATTAACCTACAAGTATATAAACGTCCTAAACAATTATTAATTTAAACTAGATAATAATATCAAAATCATATTTTCATTAAGTAATCATAATTACTAAATATCCTATAATCACCTTTGAAGTGCAAAAGAAAAGGAGTAATGAAAAACTAACAAGAAGAAAAATAAGCTTTCCAAGTTATAAAACATTTTGTTTTTTGTTTTTCTTCTTAGGACCCCTCCTACTTTCAAAGCTCATAACTTTCTTATTTCTTATTCATTTTAAGCGATTTAAAGTGCTGTAGGAGCGCCATCTGAATTCCTAAAAATCAAATTTGAACTCTAATAGCAAAAAAATAACATAAAATGAACTTTCTAGGTGTTTAAAAACCAGCCTTAATAAAAACAAAATTGAGTTTTTTGACCCCCTTTACTTTGGGGGGCCATAACTTTCTCATTTCTAATCTGTTTTCAACGATTTTTAGTGTGTTAGATGCGCCAAGAGGAGGGCTTCAAGTTTTGTTTGGACACCAAAAGCAACAGAGTCCTCCCTGGATGTTGTAATTTAATACAATAGTTGCATCTAATGTGCAACTAAGTTGCTCCATGAGGTTCGCAATGGAATGTTTTAACCCATATCCTTTGGCTTTCAATTCTGTTTGGCTCAGTATGTAAGTAAGAGTAATAGTTATGTTGAAACCAAATACCAAGTGACATTGGGGATGAATCAATGAAAAAAGCTTGACCTTTATGAAATGGTCAAACTTGAAAATAAAATCAGATTATTTTAAACCTATTTATATAACCTAAACCTAATTATTTTTCAATCTACTTACATACCTAAATAAACCTACATACTTAAGAAGGTTTAATTATTATCTACCTACCTAGGCACCACATGTTAACATTTAATTAGCCATAAATTAAATGATTTAGATTTCATTAATTAATATTTAAAAATATAAAAATAGGTGGGCCTTGATTGCCACGTGTCACCATATAATTGGTGTTAAAATATTGAATACGTGTCAAATGGTCGATGAAAGTTCCATGGTGTGCCACGTGTCATCATCCTAGTGGGAAAAAAATTAATGATTAAGATTAATCCCAATGAATTTTTTATTTTGAAAAAATAAAAATAAATAAATAATGACATGTGTCCACAAGCTAGTTGTCTAATTTTTAAACATGTGTCATATTTTGATTAGTTGTATGTAGTTGCAAGGAAAGCTGCACATAAGGTGCAACTACATTGGATTGGTATGTATGTATGAACATGTATACTAACACCGTATATACATGTTGCATACATAATGTCGCATGCAACTACATGTCCTATGCAACTTGTTTTATGTAACTACACAAATTTGTAGTTGCATGTGTTGCATGCAACTAAATTTTAGTTGCATGCGACAGTTGCAAAACCCAAATTTTCTAGTAGTGATGGTAAGTAAGAGGTATTTAGAAGAGGTTCCTTAGGTTAGTAGGTAGGTATGTTGGTAGGTAAGTAGGCAAGTGGGCAAAGGAAGGTTAAATAATTATGTAAGTAGGTTATAGGATGGCAAGTTAATAATACTTAGAAACTACTTAAGTCAATAGGTAAGTAAATAGGTATGTATGCTGTAGGACATGGTAGATAGGGTGGTAAGATGCCGCGTTTGATTATAATGACATTGGCCATCTTAATTAAATATCTTATTTGACTAAAACCCATTGATCATTTTGACCAAAAGTGTCATTTGTTTCTGTCCAACTTGACTAAATGTTCCATTTGACTAAATGTCATGGGCCATTTTGATCAAGGTGGTCAATTTTTTGTCAATTTTTACTACATGTCCAAGTTTACAAAGAGTGAATGAATCATTTCAAATAAGCTGACTAATCAAAAGATACACATGACCCTAGCCCCTAGTCAAAATGTACATGTTCATTAGTCAAGAAAGACCAATTAATCGAACCATTTGAAGAACCAAGAATTCTAATAGTGTCATGAGTTTGAAAAGAACATTTTATATACACTTCATCAATATAGTCCATATGTATAGTGTCCATGATCTTCACCACCTTTAAATCCATAACTAAATCACCATCTTTTTTTCCTAACATTCCATTCTGCTATTACATCATTTATTACTATTAATTGAACCTACTAACAACTCATAATATCTTTTATTTTGAATTCATACTAAGGTGGTAAATGTTCTTAGGTTTATTTTGATTTAACTAACAACATTCTTTCAAAGAACTCTTAAAATTATAGCTTGTATACATAAATGTGGTGACACCTTTCCTTTTTTTTAAATCACTTGTAGCCAAAAAATTTTAAGAAGGAACTTGCAATAGAATATTTTGTTTTAAAAAAACTATGTCACACCTTTTGACAAATTTTTGCCCCAAAAAAAAGATTGCATCCAAGGGGCTCAATTGTTTTCACCGCCTTTTTATGGCATAGCCTTCACCCAATTATATTCTTGGAAATTGTAAAGGAACAACAAAAGATAAAAACTTCTATAGCTAGTGGAGTTTTTATCACCATTGGATTCTCAAAAAAAAATCCAAGTGGGTCCTTTTAGTTAGCAATGGTAAAAATTCAAACTTTCTAGTGGCCCATAATAGATATTCATCAAGAAACCTTTTGAAGGGAAATTTTTTGCAATCTTGGGGGTTGAATCCAAAAAAATAAATATTTTACTTATGAAATGACCCATTTCTAGGCATTAAACAACAATTTGCTATAAAAACCATTTATGGGTTCTTGATGATATTTATGGGGGGATATTTTGTAACCTTTAAGGTGCACTTTGTTTGCATCATGAGGCATGAAGTAATTAGCCGGATCAAAAAAATTTGCAAAGTCACCGTATCTTCACCCTATTTTTGGGCCTCCTTTCAACCCATAAACCCTCTTGAAGTGATATTCGTAAAGGAAATTTTATTAATCTTAGTATAAAATGTTGAAACTCGGTACAAAATGATAAATCATAACATTTAATGCACAAGGTTTGAAAGGATTTATATTAGCTATACAAATAGGAGTAATGAAAATCAAAAAGTATTAAATAGGCCAAAGGAAATGAATTTGTTTAGTACAAAAATACCCACCATGACATGTTTTGCATGCATCGCATCCTCCCAACCCCAACTCCATTTTTATAACATCCCCCTGATTAGATGATTCGCGAAGAATACCCATGTTACAAAAAATTTGTGACCTGCCATCACATGCCCATTTGCATGGGGGTCCATGCACTAGTAGAAATCAACCAAAATGTAACCAATCCATTTACGACTACATGCGATTTGTAGTCGTTTGTGACTAGATTTGGAAATATTGCAACTACAAGACCAAATTTCAACTATTTTGGTCATTCTCACAACTATGATGTAACTATTAGAAATTTCATCATATTGGTTGGATCGATTTGACATTTATTTTCATCCATTAATAGGTTGATATATCCCATTAGTCACAATAGTCACCAATTTAGTTGCATCCTGAAGGTATTCTACAATGACATAAGGGTGTATTTTAATGTATGTACTAAAATTATGTATTTAAATTTTAAATAATCATTGGATTTGAAACTGAAATTTCAATTCCAAATTATTATTTTGGATTCTCATAATTAATACTTCCAGTCTGAAAATTATTAATTGAGTCTAAAAATGGACATTTCAATTTTGAATATTGTTATTTGAATCTGAAAATTAACATTTCAATTCTAGAAATTTTTATTTAAATTCAAAAAACTTATTTGATTTAAAAATTAATATTTGATCTCTAAATTATTATTTTTGAATCTAAAAATTGGTATTTCCATTCAAAAAACATTATTGGGTCTAAAAACCAACATTTTGATTTCAAATATTTTGATTTGAACTTCGAATTTGATATTTGAATTTTGAATTACTATTTTGGAATCTTAGATTTATATTTGAATTAAAAAAATTATTCATTGAGTTTTTAAGGGTTATTTCTACTAGTGTTATCCATAATATATCATTTTTATAAATAATTATAAATGATTATGTTTATTAAACCTTAGTTACACATAATAATAATTGATATAACATAGATTTGTATATTTTCTAATTTATATTTTTATATGAGAAGAAATTAATTAATGTAATTAATGTGACATTACTTTTAAATCATTGCAATTACTCCATATAAGAATTAATTAAAATGTGCATAATTATTTTCTAATTGAACATAATTATTCACATTCTATAATTTATAACTTCAAATCTGAATTAAAAGTTTGGAAAATTTATAGTGTAGTTAAAATATATATATTTTTAAAATTTCACATATTATTATATATTGTTATTATTATTATTATTATTATTTAACATTTTGTGATTAATCATCTATGATATTTTTTATAGTAATTTATGTTAGTCATGTGGTGAACCCTGCAACTTTGGAGGATGAATTCCACACATTGGTTGAGTATATTGAACACAAGTTATTCAAACAAAACAACGAGAAGCTTGAAGCCCAATGGTGGGAGGAATGTGAATAGAGGATTGTTCAATCTCACGAACAACAAAATGCACAACTTTGATGCAATTGTTGCTCAAGAAATCGAGCAAAGAAAGTGAGGTGGCACCTACTTTTTGACATCTTCACAACAATTCCTACTTTGAAGGCCCTTGCCCCAAACTTTCCTTGGACACATAGCAACAATGAAGCCATAACCATATGTGATGGAATCTATAACATGGAAAGGGTTGGTATAATTTACCTAGTTCCATGGTGTGCCAAGTTTTTTAGGTTATAAACATTCTCAAAAGGGTTACACATTCCTTTGGTGCACCCATTGTGAGGTGCTATTGAAAAAAACTTTAGATAATGGTTTTTAAAGGACTGAACAATAAGCCATGGCAAACAATCCTCACAATAATGTGAGAAGAAGGGCCCATGTTGTTTGTAAGCTAGGTGGGGTCATTAATTAGCGAAAAAAGGTTGGCAAGCCTCAACTTAGTTTGAATACGAAAAGATAATAGATTGCTCCAATTGGTGGCCAAGATTTTATAGTTGGGCACAAAATGTCCAGTTGTAAAGCAACCAAGATTTTGCAACTGCTAGCAAGAAGGATTTCATTGGTGGTTGGCAGAATTATGAATGGGGTATTGCTAGAAATTGCTTTGATTCCATGTTCACAAATTGGTTGATGTGAAAAAAAACATTGATCTTGGATGGCTTATTACAAGAATAGGTTTGTAGGTCTTCCCTATGAACACCATTCTTTCAATTTGATGAATGTTGGATGTGTAGCATGCTTTTTTTTGGAGTAAACAAAATCGTAACATATTTCCACATTTATGTAACATGGTGTAACATGGCAAACATTTACCTCTACTAACTAGTTTTTTAAAAACTTGGGTTAGGAGGCATTCCAAGTTTCCAATTAGTTGAGCACGAATCAAAGACAACTATGCAAATGAAATTGAGGGATTTTCACATACAAAGGTACTTAACTAGGAAATGATTATTTGTGGGGCGAAACATTGAAGCCTTTGATGGTGATAACCTTCTCACCTATGGCCCAACATCAATAACTGCCCACATGCATGTTGATGCAATGGACCAACACCCTTCCACAATTAATGGAGATGATAATCAACTCGTGGTAGTGTTGGTAGAACATGGTTTGTTTGATCAACAAAATACCAAAGTTGCTACATCCATTATGTTTTTACCTATGGCAATTTTAACACGGACAACACAAAATCCAACACAACTTAGCCTCAAACTAAATAATTTGTTGCAAAGATATTTCACCCAACTTGAACCAAATGTAAACTTTATAACCCATTTAACAAACCTTAGCTAGTTTGGGTCAAGCTTACACCTTAGCTAGTTGGGTAATCTATTGTAGTTTGATCCAGACATCAAATGCAACCAATTAAATTTGCGCATGTGTTTGGCAAGCCAATTTTATTTTTTTAAAAATTCAATAATTTACATAATTATATTTATTTCCTTTTGAAAATGTAAAATCATTTGAACGATTTTTTTTTTGAATATCACTATTCAATAACACCTGAATGACCATTCTTTTGAAAAAAATGATTAATAAATGGATAAGATTTTTGTTAATATAATAATAATACCTATGTTACTTTTCATTATTCTAAGTTATTTCACCCTAGTTTATTTTTGGTTATTCTAAGTTACTTTTGGCTATTTTATGTTACTTTTGATATATTAAGTTATTTAACCTTAAGTTATTTTTAACTATTGTAAGTTATTTCATTTTAGGGTATTTATGACTACTATAAGTTTTTTTCTATTATTGGTTATTTTAAGTTATATTACCATAAGTTATTTGTGGCTACTCTATTGGTGGCTATTGTTGATTATTCTATTGGTGGCCATTGTTTATTATTCTATTGGTGGCTATTGGTGCTTATTCTATTGGTGACTATTGGTGCCTATTTTATTGGTGGCTATTGGTGGCTATTAATGGTTATTTTATTAATGGTTATTGATGTCTATTTTATTGGTGGCTGTTAGTGGCTATTAATGGTTATTTTATTAATGGTTATTGGTGTCTATTTTATAGATGCATCTTGTATTTAAACATGTGAAGGAAATTTTCCAAACAAAAATCATTCAAAGTTCACTTACATTGTAAAAAAAAAATGATAACATGGTCATGTAGCCCACAAATACAAATCCACTTGTGCAACATTTGAAAATGGAAACATGGTCATGATGTCCAAAATTTATATAAATCAAGTTGATGTAAAATTATCCATGTCAAACTATACCGTGCTAACTAATGTTGCAACCACTTGCATTCCCATAGAATGTAGGTATTGTTGGCCATTGAGGACACACATGCCTCATGCAAAGTCTAGACATTTGGGTTTCATTCAAGTTCTTCAAACATGAACTTGACATTAGTCTTATAAACTTTGGCCACCATGACCATTTGCCTACCTAGCCCACATAATCAAGCAAAAGAGCTTCTCCCAATCCCTTTAGATGCATGGTTGACACTTGCAATGCCTTTTCCAACCACCTTCCCCTTAAACTTGGGGTGGAAGACGTTACATTTTGTGCCAACCTTCAATGGAACCTATAACCACACACTCAAGAAAAGGCACACTTGCAATTATGTTATGAACACAACATTCTAGCACCACATACATCATCATAGCCTAACCCTAATTAAGTTGGAAAATAAATGGTTCAAATAGTCACATCATTAACACATGGCACATGACGCACCCCCAAGCTCCTTGATGGATTCAACTACAAATCCAAAGGTGAACATCATAACGAGAAAGAATTGGGGTGTGCTCCCTAGCTTGCAGCACTTCAGGGGTAGAGGGGCATGTTGGAGCTCCAGGATGGGACTAGGACAATTTACAAGCATTTTAATCACTCACATGGACTTGCATCAAACTAAATAATAAGTTGGTTAGTGCATAATTACAACATTTTGGTGCATGGACAAGCCATGGGCGAACACGAATTCATAAAACTCATCATGGTCTGGACTTGGGGGAAACCACCACCTTTCCCCCTTATAGTATACTTTGTGCCTGGCCATAGGACCAGCACCCAAATGTCATTTTGTCCCAACACTCCCTCGAAATTCCCGGAACTGGGACTTCCGTGACTTTGGGGGCCCATAACTTTGTGTGAAGACCTCTAATTGAGATACAATATTAAGCAAAATTGTAGCCCTTGTCGAGAGCTTTTCAACAATATGTTGCATGCCACTTGCATGCAACGAAATCGGGGTGATTCCGTACTTTTAGTGGTCAGGAGTTAAATTGTCAATTTGACTCTTGACCTTTCTTTTGGCCATAACTTGTGTTTTAAGTGTCTAAATGGGTTATGCGAAATGATTTAAAACATTTAAGTTCCAAGAAATTTTCAATGATATAAAGATTTCTTCAATCCAATGGGTTTTGACTCCTGCAATTGCTCTCTGAAAATTTGGGAGTCCACCGGGACTCCAACTCCCATCAATCTTGAATGGTAGTGGCTTCTTTCTTGTAAGTGGGATGTAGCCACTATCAATTTAATTATAATACCACTAGTGAAATGAAGTTACTTGGACTTATAAAAAACTAGTAATATGTCTCCTATTGGATTTAAATTACTAATTGATTAGAATTTATTCATCATTGGTGGGGCCAAAATGTCACGCACCACCAAAGCTTGATGTTGACTTGGTCTTGGTTGCCAACCTAGTTTTCCTTCATTGTAAATTAGGTTGAAGTTGACTATTAGGCACAATAACCTCCACAATAATGTCAATGAAAATTGAAGCCAATGAAAATCACTTTAGATTAGTCCCAAGTAAACATATCAGCATATCAAGTATAAAATGATTAATTAACAAACACACACTAATTAATGAATGAAGATGCCAACTACCTATGTACTACCATGCCTAGTTACTAACAATTACCCTAATAAAAAAATATTGCTTACATTTATAGTCCGAACTAATTTCCATTTTTATTTCACTAAAATTCCACCTATGTTTCACTTTGGTTCCATCTAGAGCACACCTTGTATCCACTATACGTTCATTTTCATTCCATCCAAAATCCAATATTGACCAAGTGCCTTCCACCAGAAGAAAACTGTGTATTTCTGACTAATGTTTGTAACTAAATTAAACTCACAAGAGACATTTTGCAACTATAATCCCTGTAGTCACCTAAGACAACTTGCATGAGATAAATTAGTCGCAAATGACAAAAGGTATTGTATGTAAAAAAATTCAACAAATACATTTCATCCTTTGACTACATTGTATACGTATTGTCACATATGACTAAGATGCAACTATTTTGGTAACAATTAAGGGCAAATGATGTGTTGCCACATGTTTTAATATTTGATTATTTAAAATATTATTAATATTATTTTGAAATAATCTAGGACGTTCAATTTTAATACTTGGATGATCTTATATTATGACATGTGGCCCAATGTAAGTATGCCACATGGCATTAAAAAGAAAAAAATTAAAAAACTAATATTAAGTTGATAGGTACCTAGGTAGGTACACAAATATGTGCCTACAAACCTAGGTTACATACCAACCTACCTATTTAGGTTTAAAAAATAAATAAGTAGGTTCTACTTTCCTAGGTTAAATACCTACTCATATAAGTAGGTACTTAAGTAGGTAGGTACATAAGTCAACCTAGGTGGGTAGGTCAAACTAAATACCTACCTAGCTAGGTAAATAAGTAGGTTGAAAAGGTATGCACTTTAAAAATGTGCATTATTTTATTTTATTTTTTGGGTTGACCTTTTTTATTAATTCATCCCATGTGCACAAATTTCTCAATGTGAAATTGGATGACCACACCCCATTGTTTATATAGTGTTCAAAATAGGAATGAAGAACAAACAATATGGGATAAGTTTTGAAATTCCAACTTCCTCACAAATTAAATTGTAATTCCAAAACTTTTTCATGCCTTACTTTCTTAGTTTTTAGATTTTCTCAACAATTCAAGTGCTAGATAATTAGATAATTAGATAATCATTTAATTCATAATGATTAAATTTACATGAATTTTAAATTATAAATTACACACTACAAATATTTAGTATTTAATAGCAATTACTTAAATAAGTAATAAGTTCTTAATATTTAACAAACTAACTATCTAGTAACTCACAAATTATTAATACATTACTCATGAATAATTAAATATTTAAGATATTTAAAAATATTTTATTATTTTTTAGAATCTGTTTGAATTATATATAATATAATTAATATAAATCTAATTTAATGATTGTAATTTTAAAAATAACTATTTAAAATATCTATGTTAAAATTATAAGTAATGGATTAACAATTACTATTAGAAAGTAAATTCTTACACAAATTTTTTTAAAACTTTATTCAATTAATTACATTACTTATAGTATAATTACATTTAGTTTGTAAAAACAATTATACGTCAAGTAATTTTTTCTTTTGCTAATTATTAACTATAAATAAAATAATTTGCTAAACATAATGTTAATTTTCATAATTACTTTAAAATTACTGTAAAATATTTATCATAAATGATTAATCACAGAATTTAAAAATTATATATACAATTCATGAAATTAAAATCAGTAAAATAATTATTTTAACTACACTATAGGTTTCCAAATTTTTAATTCAGGTTTAATGTTCTAAATTACAAAATGTGAATAATTATGTTCAATTAAAAAATAATTATGCACATACTAATTAATTCTTCTATGAAGTAATTGCACTGATTTTAAAGTAATGTCACATTAAGTACATTATTAATTTCTTCTAATATAAAAATTTAAATTTAAATAATATACAAATCTATGTTACAACAATTATTATTATGTGTAACTAAGGTTTAATAAAAATAATCATTTATAATTATTTATAAAAGTGATATACTATGTATACACTACTAGAAAAAATCCTTAAAGCTCAATCAATAATTTCTTGAATTAAATATAAATTTAAGATTCCAAAATAGTAATTCGGAATTCAAATATCAAATTCTAGATCAAATAAGTTTTTTGAAGTTAAATAATAAATTTCAGAATTGAAATGTCAATTTTCAAATTAAAATAATAATATTCAAAATTAAAATGTCCATTTTAAGATTCAATTAATAATTTTCTGAATTGAAATATTAATTTCAATAATCCAAAATAATAATTTGGAATTCAAATTTCAATTTTCAAGTCAAATAATTTCTTAAAATTTAAATTTAGAACTTCAGAATTCAAATATCAAATTTCAAGTTCAAATAAAAGTATTTAAAATCAAAATGTCAATTTTTAGACTCAATATTGTTTTTAGAATTGAAATACTGATTTATAGATTTGAAAATAATAATGTAAAAATAAAATATTAATTTTTAGATCAAATAAATTTTTTGAATTTAAATAAAAATTTCCTGAATTGAATTGTCAATTTTCAGAGTCAAATAAAAATATTCAAAATTGAAATGTCTATTTTTAGACTCAATTAATAATTTTTAGATTGGAAGTATTAATTCTGATAATCCAAAATAATAATTTGGAATTAAAATTTTAAGTTCAAATCAAATGATTATTTTAAAATTTAAATGAAAAAAAATTCAAAGTTGAAATATAAATTTTTATATTTATATTAAAATTTTCAATATTAAAATGTCCATTTTTACAAATAATTATAATTTTCTGAATTGAAATACTAATTTTTGGATTGGAAAATATTAGTGTAGAATTCAAATATCAAATTTTAGATCAAATAAGCCTTTTTAAATTTAAATTGAAATATCATGTTCAAATCCAAAATCTAAAATTCAAATAATGTTTTAAACAATTGAAATAATAATTTTCAGATTTGAATAAAAAATTCAAAGGTCAAATATTAATTTTGAGATTCATTATATGAATGGTATACATACATATGCATAATATATATAATTTTAGTACATACATTAAAATACACCCCTATGTCATTGTAGAATACCTTTAGGATGTAACTAATTTGGTGACTATTGCGACTAATGGGACATATCAACCTATTAATGGATGAAAATAAATGTAAAATCAATCCAACCAATAGGATGAAATTTCTAATAGTTGCATCATAGTTGTGAAAATGATCAAAATAGTTGAAATTTGATCTTGTAGTTGCAGTATTCCCAAATCTAGTCGCAAATGACTACAAGTCGCATGTAGTCGTAAATGGATTGGTTACATTTTGGCTTATTTCTACTAGTGTTCAACTTTGGTTCCACTTACACATCCTTTACAATGTGTACGCCCCTTTCACTCCATATGCATTATAATTTCCAGTCACCTTATGCCCACCTACATTTCATTAAAAGTTCATTAGATTTCCCAACTTGGATCATGACACTTCAAAAATCTCCATGTTAAAACAACACATGTCCATAATTCTAAATTAGCCCCAACTAAAGGGACATACCAATTGAGAGTTGGCCATGAAATAAGAAGAAACACCAAATGTTACATCATGATACCAAGTAGATGGCCTGACTTCTTAATGACAACCACCATCATCCCACCCCACAAGGTGTCAAACATTGGCATCATGATTTACACCATATGAAATTACATAATTCCAATGTCATTTTACAAGTGCATTAGGCACCTAGTTTGACTTCACACCATTTGCATTAGTATGGATCCATTATGAATTCACATAGATTCCACCCATACCCCATCCAAGTTCCCAACATTTTACATGACACTTCAATTCAACTTTGGCTTCACATACATTCCACTTCAACTCCACCCAAATGCAACACTTTGAATCCGCTCTAGCTAGGTGGTAGGCCTACATTTTATATATATAGTTTACTAAACTTCCCCAAATGTGACCAAGGTTGGTGGCATTTACGCCCCACTTACAATCCATTGGGGTTCCATGTACACACCACTTAGAATCCACTTTGGCACCACCTGCATCCCATTGTGGTTTCATGTTCTTCCCAAACTTGTTCCACCTAAACCTCATATGACAAAATTTTATAAGCTACAAGATACTTCAATATTGGTGCCATTCATACCCCATAGGTACAATCTACCTAGATTCCATAATTTACATGTCACATAAACTCTACTTCAATGGCTCCATTAATTCCGGCTTGGACTCACTTTGGGATACACATTTCACATGGATCTCATAAAAATATTCCCAACTACTACACAACATTTGAACTATGGTGCCATTGATCACATCCCACATATTGTCCCTTGGAGTTTTGTTGTACACACCACTTAAATTCCATTGTTACTACACTTGTAATACACTTTTGACCATCTACGGTTTCACCCCACCTAGCTAGACCTTATGAAAAATATGAGACCTTATAAAGGTTACATCACACTTGAACTTTGGTTCCAATTGCACCCACATCTAGCTTACTATGGTTCCACTTAAATAACACTTTGGATTTAGTTTAACTCCACATAAATTCCATTCAAATGTGAATAGAATTCCCTGTGTGGAACATGACATTTCAACATTGTAAATAAAGGTCATGGTGATAACATAACCTATTCCCACCTTCCCATACATGGATCATGTCGAAATATGTCAAAAATTCCCACATCTTCCTACCTAGTCATGCACATATATTGACAAAACATATACATACATGGTAGCTAGCCATTCAAACCTCTTTTGTGTTCATAACATGTGCAATGAACCAATGCAAGAAACACATATGGGTATTCAACTAGAGGGCTTACATACATTTTGGAGGGTCTCCATCTTGTTATTTAACTATCATGTTGGGCAACTCAACACATGCATCAATGTTCATCTCCACTTCCTCTTACTCAAGAGTCCTATCTATAAAACCCCCATCACGAGGTAAGGTGTTGCTAGTTAGTGGCAAGATGCTTATATGTGGTAAGGTTTGTGTACTAGAAGGCAAGTTGGTAACCCTAGTTAGTGGCAAGGTCTCCTCATTTAGTGGTTGGGTCTTTGTAGCAAGAAACAAGGTGGTATCCTTGATTAGGTGGGCTTGTGCATCCCATGGCAAGGCAAGGTCAATTTTATACTAGTATGTGAATTCTAGCCCATGGTCATCCCCCTCTCCTTGTGGAGGGCCCCATCATGAACCATATTTGTTGCTTCTCCACCTTCCTTAGCATCATCGATTTCTTATGGGTTGCCACCTTTGTCCCTTCATTTTCCATTTCAAATCCAACCTTGGTGGATTTTGCCACATCTACACCTCCCTTCTCCCCCCCAATTTTTCCATCCATGAACTTTTCTTCATTTGCATCACCAACATTGATATGTTGATTTTGCTCCTTGTGAGGAAGGTGGCCATCCCATTATAGTTCCTTCAATGAAAGAGGGGTGGGCTTTAGGGTGGCAATGCTTGGCACAAACATGGTTGCCAAACCCTTCAAGAAGCCTCCATCTCCTGTTGATTTTTGTGGGGGTGACAAAGGTGGCTAATCATACTCCAACTTCTTTGGGGGCAACCTTTCATTTCGCCTCCACTTGCATACATTTACCATAGGAACTAGTAACCTTTTTAAATCTTCCATCCCCTTAGCTAAAGCTTCCACCTTTGCTTCCAATAACTCCTTCCACCCTAGATTTTGTTGCACCACCATGGCATGCTTTCCTTTCAATGCCAACATCACAATTCAAAATATTACTAACATTAATTATAGAAAATTAATGCAAGGAATAGAATTGTAGACCTTTTGCCCCCAAGTCTGTTGTAAAATTTTCAAGTTCAATGTTTCTATTTGATTATGGTTTGGACATTCTATTATGGGTCCACATTGATTCTACAAACCTATTCTACTTTTGTTCCAATGCAAATTCACATACATTCCACTTTTATTCCACTTTGTACCCACTCTTATTCCACCCAATGCCCACTTTTAATCCAATTGTACATTCCACTTCTATCTCACAAGTCTCCCCAATTGGAGTTCACCAACACAATTTTTAGCATGCAATTCATAGCTCACCTACATTTACTAATTAAACTTCCACCTTTGGTCCACACCAAAGATTGCAATGGAATGGTCCAACCCATAGTGTAGTAATCACTATTAGGAAAAACAATAATGCAAAAAATGGATTTGTGGACCATGTGGTCAAAATTCCATCCTTAGGTTCATTTCCAAGGTAGGAATTCACATAGCTTACCTCATTATGATGTTTTCATGCATGCTTCACATGTTTTTCTTCTTCTTCAAACATGTCCTCTTCTTGTCCTTTCTTAACTTCCTCACCTCCAAGGTTATTAGCATTGTGATTATAGTCCCCCTCCATACCTTACATGACATATGTTCCAAGTTAATTTTAGCCACATGCACACGTCCATTTGTGTAAAAACTAGGGCCTGAGTGGGTGTAAAACATCATATACACCTCCCTAATTACCTCAATTTGAACTGCATGGGACAAGGTACGCGCACCATGTGTATAGGGATGCCGCACGTGGCCACGAATCCCTTGCATTCAATATGATTCCTTTTGTGTGCATTTGGAGTGTTCCAATACCAAACAAGTGACTTTTAGACATGTTCCGAGCATTTGTTTGGGCATCCAACTTCACCATTGGCCACCCAAGCTTTCTTCCATGCATTCCTAACTAAGGATAGGTGTTCCTTCATATAATTTTCCATCGTTCTTTCTTTCAAGGGAGGGTCATAATGAAAGAGCCCATCAAGCTTTACATGGATGACCTCCCATTGTTTCATTGTGTGTGACCTAAAGTTCACTGATCTTAGGTCAAGGTAATTGTATGCCACCTCCTTGACAATGCGAGTCCAAAGTCCCTTTAGGCCAATAATTTCACCTTGTGCATTGGTGGGAATCCAAGTGATTTGTGACCAACCTATTGTGACAACATTTTTCATCTATTGTTGGAATGTCCCAATACACTCATGCCTTTCATTCTTTTGTTCATTCACCAACCCTTTATTTATCACACTGGCGTGAGGAACTTGTCCCAATGATAGAAGCTTTGCAAGGTCCACAACATGGAATAATATTGGTTGACCTAGCCCAACCACACCTCCATGAAATGCCCCAAGTGAGCCTAGGAGTTGAGATAAATACACCACTTCGCCCGATTGCCCACCCATGGGGCTCCCCAACGGTGCATATGGGATGCAAGATGGGCTCCCCCCCACTAGCCAATCATGTACCATGCACTTGCGGTTGCCATTGACACCTACACAACCATCACAATATTAATTCTAGCTAGTTCACCCCTACATTATAATAGATTTAAGGTCTTGCCTCTTTAACATGTTGCTGCAATCTATACGCTCATTCAAACATATGAGTAGGCTAATGTAGACAACTTATATGTGTAGAGACCTTGAATGATCAAATTTTGGCAAAAGAAAATGACCATATGTGGGTAAAACATAGGCGTAACATGGGTGGAACACATGTGTAACATGGGTGGAACATAAGTAATGTTGTAACAAATATGATCATTCACTTGAAATTGCTACTAAAAAAGGCAATGGCCAATATGGCTAATACTATGGCCATCAAAGTCTCACATGTTCAATCTAAATCTGATTTGTTCGTAAGGCAATGGCCAATTTGAATCATACCATAGCCATCAAGATCAAGGATAGGCTTGCCTTTTAGAAACTATTACCTAGCAATGCCAACAACCAAACAACATCCCCCATCTCTAATCACCATTAATTTTATGTGCTAAATTAATTCAACTTAAACTATACCTTTGTTTAATGTGAAATTTTAGGTGCAATGGGAGGACTTTATCCTAATGTCAAAACTAGCTCATTGAATAGTCATACATATTGAAAAAAAGTGCAAAAACCAATGATCATGTGAACTGTGAAAGGATAACTAGTTCTTATGGCCACCATAAACAGGTCCTAAATGCCTACTTCAACAAAGAGAGGGACATAAAAGACAAATAATATATGAAGATTACATTGCTAGGGACTATGCACATTCTATCTTAAAATGTCCACAATCTACAAAAATCTATTTGGAACTTGGGTGCAATATAAGCTAAGTGCGAGTCATATCTAAATGAAAATGAAATGGTGCCAATTGAAGTCAAGGAAAATACACACTTGTGGATTGTCAATATAAACAAAATATCAAAGTGGTCAAGGGTAAAAGGTCATGTTTGTAAATAATACTTACACATAAATTATTAGTTCATTCAAGATAGGGTTCAAAAAACAAATTCAAACAACCATATCATTTACAACCCATTGGTCTGAAAAAAAATCATGAGGTCTATGCAATCAATTATATTTTGTTCAACATTTAAAAAGTTGTCTCACTTTGGCATTTCCATTGGGCCTTTAAAGTTCACACAAACTTGCCAACCCCTAACACATATGACAATGGGGATGGCATTGACACCATTGCAACCATTGCAATATTAGATATATCTAGCATCCCTACAATGTAATGGATTAACAATCCCTTTTTAGCATCCACTTGCAACCTAGACATGTCCATTCAAATGTTGGAACAAGCTACTCTATGTACTTGACTGGTATGTGTATGGACCAAGGGCAAAAGTTTTGGCATAAACAAATTAAAAAAGGATATGGATGGAACATAGGTGATCATGGGTGGAACATGGGTGGACCACAAGTGGAGTTCACATACATGTGGACCATATTTGGAACAAGGGGGTGGAACATACAAAATGGTCATGCTTCTTCCAAGTTCAACTAATCTTGGAATCATTATTTGTTAGAGGCATTATCTACATATCATTCTAAATCAATTTGGGGCATGACAATAGTATTCATCTCTATGGTTCTCATCACAAAATAACAAAAACAATTCTAGAAAATCAATGGTCTTGTTTAGGTTTAACCAACTCTATAATATGGTTCAATATTTTAAATGAACAATCCAATTAGCATTGGCTTTGGATTTTAATCATTCTAAACATGAGGCTATTTGTTATAAATAATATCACTTCACCATATAAGTAAGAGGTCAATTCAGCAAGCTCCTCTACAAATTACTCCTTAGTATTTCCATACAATCCATATCATTATGTCAACTGAAGTTCATGAGGAAGGAAAATCATTTCACGTTTTTAGTTTTATATTCATGGTCACATGAACCAACTTAACCATGACATTATGGTAGCATGTACATGGATCCTTCTTAGTGTTATTGTTCCCAGGACATGATGCCAATTGAATTCAAGAAAATACACACCTACACAATTGTCAATATAGACAAAGAAAAAAAGGGATCAAGGGTAAAACCATATTTGTAAATAATATCTTACACATAAATTGTGTGTTCATTCATGACATAATTGAAACAACAAATTCAAAAAACCATATCCAATAACCCCATTAGTTTGAAAAAAAGTCTTGAAGCCTACATAGTCAACTATATTTTGTTTAACATTTAAAATTTTGTCCCACTCTAGCATTTACATTGGTCCTATAAGTTTCACACAAAGCTACCAACCCCTAATACACATGACAACGGGAATGGCATTGACTCCTACACAACCATTGCAATATTGGATGTAGCTAACATTCCTATAATGTGATAGATATACAATCTTTTTTGGCATCCACTTGCAACCTATACATGTACATTCAAATGTTGGAACAAGTTAATGTGTACTTGACTTGTATGTGTATGGATCAAGGGCAATTTTTTTGGCAAAAACAAACTTAAAATAAAAATGTGGATGGAACATAGGTGGATCATGGGTGGACCACAAGTGGAGTTCACATACATGTGGACCATATTTGGAACAAGGGTGCAACATAAGAAACGGTCCTCCTTCCTCCAAGTTCACCTAATCTTGGAATCATTATTTGTGAGAGGCATATTTACAAATCATTACAAGTCAATATGGGGCATGATAGTAGTATTCATCTCTATGGTTCTCAACACAAATAATAAAAACAATTCAAGGAAATTAATGGTCTTTTCTAATTCCATATCCAAAATACATGTCTAAGTTCAACCAACTATAATATGGTTCATTATTAGTGATGAACAATCCAATAAGCATTGGCTTTGGATTTTAATCATTCTAAACATGAGCGAATTTGTCATAACAATATCATTTCACCATACAAGCAACATTATAAATTCATCAAGCTACTCTACAAATTTCCTTCTTGTGTTGCTTTCAATGCATCCCAATTAATCCATATTATCTTTATGTCAATTGAAGTTCATGAGGAAGGAATCATTTCATGCACCTAGTTTTAAATTCATGGTCACATGAACCAACTTGACCATGACATTATGGTAGCATGCACATGGATCCTTCTCAATGTTACTGTTCATTCAGCCAAACCAATTACAATGGGTGGCAACATATAAAGCCTACCATGTATATTAGAATACCCTAAAAGAACTCAAATTATCCAGACTTTGTGAAATCACCCAACTGTCCAAACTAACTAAAATAAAACAAATAATCCAAATGGAACCAAGATCATCCAACCTATCAAACATGAGCCCAATTAATTGATCCACAATTTGTTGGTCATTATTTCCCAAGGCTTAAGTGCTTGAAACAATGTAAACATCATAGGAACCTTTGGATTTGTTGTAAATGGCAAGGCCACAGTGTGCCACACCCCTTGTTATTTTTCAGTTTTGCACATGATGTTACTAGCTTTTAAAGGCATGTTACATATTTGGGCTCTACGTTGCTTCCCACTACCAATGACGATGACTAAACTATTTTCTGTGGACATAATAATTTTGTTATAATAATTTTTTTTTCAGAAAATAAAATTTTACAAATTTCATTATATGTCATTTTGTTTCATTAATTTTATTTTTCATTATTGTCAATGAAAGTCTGATTCATTAAATAAGTTCCCAACAAGATACAAATTAAATCAAATTTTAAAAAAAGAAACATTGAAAAGATATTTTTTAAAACAACAACATACAAGAACATTGAAAGGATGGAAGACAAACAACAAAAAAACGATTCTAAAATGAAATTTGATCTATGATGAACTATGATTTGAAATGGATTTGGAATTATCAGAGTGATGATC